>PVIW01000343.1:286222-505907 GCA_004026585.1 Noctilio leporinus | reverse complement strand
CCTGCTGAGAGTCCCGCTGCCTTTACAGGGAGAGGGTCCCTGCCCCCGTCTCTGGGGCTAGGGGGCCTGCACAGGAACCCACATCGGAACCCGTCATTCTAGAAGCCATAATTTGGGCTTCCTGTGGCTTCAGGCAGTCCTGCCTCCCCACGAACCGTTACTGCGGGTGCTTGCCTGTATGGGATAATGGATGCAAGCAGAGGGTCCTTCCTGTCTCCTGCCCCCCCTCCCCGGTGATGCAGTCTGCCCATCGCTGCCTGTCACGTGGTCTGTAGTGTTAAAACCATACCCAGGTTTTCAGGGCAATTCTAACCAACGTCCACTATAAATCAGATTCATGTACACAACGAATAAGCCTTTTAAAATCACCCTCTTTAAATTATTTTTTAATTTTGTGTATTGACTTGAGGGAGGGAGAGAAACAGAGGGAGAAGTTTGTTGTTCCACTTATTGAAGAATTCCTTGGTTATTTCTTGTATGTGCCCTAACCAGGGATCAAATCCGTAACCTTGCCATATCAGGACAATGCTCTAATCAACTGAGCTACCTGCCCAGGGCCTCTAACTTACTTTATTTACGTATTTATTTATTTAAAAAGATTTTATTTATTATTTTGAGAGAAAGAGGAGGGGAGCAAGGCAGAGAAAGAAAGAGAGACATCAATGTAAGGTTGCCTTTCACCTGCCGCCAGCTACGGACCTGGCTGGAGACCTGGCTTGCAACCTGGTTATGTGCCCTGGCTGGGAATCGAACCAGCAACCTTTGGGTTTGCAGGTCGGTGCCTTATTCACTGTGCCACCAGCCAGGGCTTAAATTATTTTAAATTATAAAATGAGCTGAAGTTCAATAAAGAAAATCTGGAAATAAAGAGAACTAGAAAGAAATCCCATCCCTCTAATTCACGCAGTGTTAACATTTTGAGTATATTTCCTTCCTGTCTCTTTTTTAAAACTGTGTAGATATTTCTCCCGTAGCTGAGAAGATATACACCCAATTTGGTATCCCGTTCCTCTTCTTTACCCACCATAAGAAGTGCTCTGTGCTATTAATGCTTCATAAACTTTCTTTCCTAGCAGTGTAATTACTTTCATTCTATATTTAAAGGCAGAATCTAAACTATTTCGAACGCTACAATTACAAATCCATGGACCCAATGCTAATGAAACACACTAAAACAACTGTGTCAGTTTCCATTGTAGACAGCAACTCTCAGTTCTGTTCTGAGCTTTATAACCTATTCTAGGTCCACCCCTTTTCTCACTCTGTTTCAAGTGGCATAATTCCGTCCCCCGCCCATCCGGTGCCCTGGCCTCTGGTTTAGCTGAGAGGTGACTTCCCAGAGGATGCGGATGAGGCAGCAGCTGCTAGGATGACATCTTGGCCACAAGGCCAAGGCAGGGCTGATCCTGTCCACCCCACACAACCAGCTGTCCTCTTCCTGGCATACAACTTACTACATACCTTTCAAAAGTGGGTCAGACCCTTGGCTGGTAGCACAGTGGTTAAGGCGCCGGCCTGCGAACCCAAAGGTCGCCGGTTCGATTCCCCAGCCAGGGCACATGACAAGGTTGCAAACCAGGTCTCCAGTCAGGTCTGTGGCTGGAGTCAGGTGAAAGGCAACCATACATGGATGTCTCTCTGCCTCTCTGCTTCTCTCCCTTCCCCTCTATCTAGAAATAATGAAATAAAATCTTAAAAAAAAAAAAAGTGGGTCAGGCACAGCCAACCCCACCCCCGCCCTGCCCCCAGGCTGGGTGACCAGCCCCTTGTGCGCATTTGCATCCTTTGTTGTCATCGTGCCTTTCCCTTAAATGTCTTCCCATTGTTCTAGTGGGACAGGGACTCTGGTCCCGGCAGTGTCCCAGCACCCTGGACAGGGGCGGGATACAATGGGACCGGTCGGTCCACGGCTCGGTATGCAATCTGCATGGTGGTCACTAGGTGGCGCCCGCCACACACCATTTGCCACTCCTGACGCCCCAGGAGGTTGGAATTCGGGGACACCTGCCCAGCGTGGGACAGGGCTCTCTGAGCTGCCTCCTCTCTCTGCAGGTGCCAGAGGAACACAAAGAGGATGACTTACATCCTGAGGACTCTACCCTCAAGCCATCAGAACCTTAAGCTCCCAGGGAAGTTGAGAAGCAGGTAAGCCTCAGCCTGGCTTCTAAGGTTCCCCCGGTGGGGGCCCAGCCCTAGGAGCCAGCAAAGATGCCAAAAGAAAGCACCAAGAACCCTGGCTGGTGTGCCTCCGCAGAACGAGCACCACCTGCAAACCTAAGGGTCGTGGGTTCTATTCCCAGTCCGGGTACATGCCTGGGTTGCGGGCCAGGTCCCCCAGTTGCAGTCGTGTGAGAAGCAACTGATTGGGGTTATCTCTTGCACATCCATGTTTTTCCCCCTTCCCTTCCCCTCTCTCTGTAAATAAAGTTTGTTTTTTTTTTTAAAGCGTCAAGAAAGGAGGATGTGAGCGTCCACCCCTCCTGCCTGCAGTGGCCTGGGCCCACTGGGGTTTGGAGGGAGAAGCCCTCAGAGTCAGGCTACATGCATGCTGGACAGACACGGGCCAGGCATGGGAAGTGGGGAAGGTGCTCTGGGCTGGAAGGACTAGGAGGAAGGTGGCCCGGCCTTGCTGCTTACTGGCCGCGTGACTTTGAGGATCTCTTCTCCCCAGAGAAGAGTCTCACTTATTAAAGTGGAGGTGACAGGACAGGCCCTGATCAATTGATCGAGTTGAGCAAGACCCCTCCTTCCTGCTTCCTTGCCCCTCTGGGACCCGAGCCCCTTTCTCGCTCCTTTGGCATCAAACCCTCTGGAGGTCCCTGAGAAAACAGGTGCAGAGACTCCCCTCCCCTTAGCAGATAAGGGCATGAAGGCTCAGAGAGGGTCAGGGTCACAAGGTCGCAGAGCTGGCAAGTGGATGAACTGGGGGGTCTTTCCAGGTCATTGTTGTTGTCTGTATTATCATTATTTGACCTCCTGGAGGCCAGAGCTTGGGAGGAGCTGTGTCTGGGGGCTGCACGCTGAGCACCGTGGCAGGAGAGGACGTGGGGTTTAAAGAAAGAGAAAGAGGAGGCTGTGACCAGTGGCTGCCACGCTCCCCCCACTGGCAAAGGGAACGGCACCCACGGGGCTAGAGTAGGACCTGACAGGGGCCCCTGCTCTTGGCTGTCTCCCTGCAGGCTCCACGGACCGTCCTGGTGTTCCACAAGGAGCCGGTGCTGGCCGAGCTGGGCTCGCAAGGACAAGGGGAGCAGCACCCCGCCTGCTGCTCTGGCCCAGGGGGCTGCCACCCCGCCCTCCTCCCTCACCCCAGGGGCCTGCCCGTGCCTGGAGGAGGAGGAACTACAGGCAAAGTGGCCATCCAAGCCAGGTTCCAGTGGCAGGAGGCCTGCCACCAGGGGTCTTAGTGCCTCATCCTGAGAGCAGGTGCCGAGCCTGGAAGTGGACCCCAGCTCTCCTCGGTGACAACTTGTCTACCAGTCAACAACTACTGTGCTCTTCCACTCCCTGCAGAGCTCTGAGCCTGCGTGGCCTGTCCTGTGCTGTCCCGTCCCGTGCTTCCTGGCCCCCGGACCTGTCTGTGCCACAGCAGGTGGCAGCCCCCTGAATAAACGGTCCAGGTGTTCTTTGTACAATGCGTGTGAATGTTCCGACAGGGCTCCTTCGCGGGAGCAAAGGACCTGAGGGACTGGGCTTCCTGCTCCAGTCCTGACCTCCCACTCCAAGTGGAGAAATCATCCCAGGCCGCCTGAGAGGGGTTTGGGGTGCTGGAGCCTCCCCTGCCTGGAGCCCCCCGGCAAGGCTCCACTTTGGGGCTGGGACATTTCCCCAGGGTCCTTCCCTGCGTCACGGCAACCGTCCCAGAAACTCACCCACTGTGAAACCACCGGGCCTCCTGTGGCCTAGCTCCTAGGACGCAGGGTGAGGATGGCTCTTTGGGACCAATCTCCTTCCCCCAGCCATTCCCTTCTTCTTCCTGGGCCACGCCAGCCCTGCCCTCCCTCCACCGTAGAGAAAGGTTTCATCCGATTAGATCACCCATCACTTAATGAGGCCTGCCCACCCGTCCTGGGTGGACTAACAGTTCCTGCCTCCCCCGAGGGCCTCCCAGTCTAGCTGGCCGTACCTACCACCTGACACCCCGTACCCATCCTGAACTCTGACCGGCCTTCCGTGCCCAGGTAGTTTCCCGGGGTGGGTCACCCGAGTAGGCTTTTGGAGGCTGAGTAGGAGTTTACCGGAAGGATGGATGGTAAAGCCACAGCACGGGCTGACCCGGAGAGGGAAATAGGGCGAAATTCGGTTTGGTGGAGAGAGGTGACATACAAGTGTGCCACCTGGAGAATAAGAGACAGAGTCCGGGTCCTTTGAGGGGCAGACTCCAGGGAAGAGGGGGTGAGGGAAAAGGGAGGGGAGGGTCTCTCCTGCCTCCAATTCTGCCCTCCCCGCCCCCCTCACTATTCTCATACACACACTCTGGGCCTTCATTCCCTCTGCCGGGAGGGCGGTGGAGGTGGAGGAGGTGGAGGAGGAGGAGGAGGGGAGGAGGGAGCCTCAGTGCAACCCTATTCATGTTCCCGCGACGTAACACCCCTCATTTTCCATGCTGGGTAAAGACAAAAACCCTTTACAACCTGTTTCTGGAACTTGTCAGCAGCTGCCAAGAGGAGCATGTTAATTAAACGCAGGCAAAGATGGAAGCCGGAGGCCCCAGCTCTAATTGGACAGTTTGCTTCCCCGGGATTGAAAAACATTGTGACAAAGGAGGAGGTGTGCAGTGCTCAGCGGGGGTGTGGGGGGGGTTGGGGAGGGGGACCCTCGCTTTGATTTCAGCTGATGGGGCTCCAGCCCCGCCAGGCACGCCCATGGGGTGCCTGGGAGGGGGGCTGCAGGCAAGGGAGAGGGACAGGGTGAAGGCCAGCAGCCCCACTGCCAGCCCCAGGCTTTGGGGCACAGGGCAGGTGCCCCTCCTCTGATCACAATCACACGGCCTGGGTCCTGGGCTGTGCAGGGAGGGCACCAGGGCAGGGGCTGGGCCATCACCTCTGGGCAATAGTGAGGCTGCTCTGGGCCCAGGATCAGGGATGAGGCCTTAGCAATGCTGGCCCCTGGGAGGCTCATCCCGGAAAACCGGAGGCAAAGGTCCTCACTGACCTCGGCTGAGCCTGGAGTTGCCAGGAGGGCTGCGGGGCACCTCCCTGAGACTGTCCCCCATCCTCCTGTCTGGGGGCTGTAGCCCAAGTCCCCTCTTATTCCTGATTCGCAAATGAGGTGCAGGGGACCATGCAGAGTGCCTCGCCTGCCTTGTGACTTAACCCCCTAGCCACAGAGAGAGAGAGAGAGAGAGAGAGAGAGAGCTCCTATCGCACCCATCTCACAGGCCCAGAGCGGATAAAGAGCCTGTCCAACGTCACAGTATCATTCCAGGTGGCTCCAGGGTGAGCCGGGTCCCTCTGATCCCAATGTGGGACCCTGGGCTCCGTGCTCCCTGCTCAGTTTGTCTCCTGGCCCAGGCTGGACGGTAGCAACAGAAGGGGTTCCTAAGTGGACAGCACTCTTCTCAGGGTCTCCAGGTGGAGGGGCCTGAAAGATGAGGGTCACTTGGGACCCATTTGCATCTCCTGGGGTGGGGACGGTTAGCTAGCTAATGAGTGCAGAGCTCCCCCTCCTGTCCCCTGCTGTCCCCCGCTCCTGAGCTGCAGCTTGGGATGGCTCCATTTGGGGCGGGAGGCCAGGCTGGGGCCTGGGAGAGCCAGAGCGAGGGTGGGAGAGCTACAAAGTGGGTGGGGGGAGCTGAGGCCAAGTTCCCAGGGCAGGTGGCCCCAGCAGCCTGTGCTGAGCTGGGTCCTGGCTGCCTGCACGGCCTTGTCCCCTGGAGCTGCAGCTGGGGGAGCCCCAGGAAATACAGCTGCTGTGGGGAGGGAGCTGCCCTGAACGGGGTGGGCGGGGAGGTGGCTCTGAGCCGGGCAGGGGTGGGGAGGTGTGCCCACGGGGAGTGAGTGTGCACCGGTGACCCTGACCTGGCCGGGTATCTAGGGTGCTAGAGGCAGCATCAGCCCCCTGCTTGTCTGAAATCTGGGGCCGACCTACCTTGAGGGCAGCGACAGGGACCACTGGGAGTCCCCTGGCATGTGCAGGACGGAGGCCCAGCCCCCCGCCCGCAGGCCCGAGTGGGTGCTGTGTGTGTACGTGTGCGTGTGTGTGTATTTCCCGCGCACGCACCATCAAGCAGGGTGCTCGAGAATGGCCCTTCAGAGCGGCTGGAAGGGCTCTGCAAATTGTAATCAGATTAAGGGGGCCAATCACTTAGGGCTCTTGAAAAGGCCACAAGGCTTCTAATCAGCCCTGCGCCCTGCCCCACAAAGCCCGGGAGGAGCGCTGCAGGAGCCGCCCGCCGGGGGGGCCTCGGGGTGGGGGCCGCTTTCTTCCCTCTCTGTCTCTCGTAATTATGTCAATTTGCCAGCCAAATTGTTTGCTCGAGTGGACAGGGGGCTTGTGCCCCATTCATGTGGTAATGTGGGAACGGGCAGGCCTCCTGGCTGGGAAAATAGGAGGTTCCAGGACCCTGCTCCAGGGAGCAGGCAGGCCAGGGGTGTGGGGCTCCCAGGCCCTGGGAATCCTCCCCCAGTGGGGGCTTTCTTTTCTCCCACGGATTCCAGAAACTTCCAGCCTGGGTTGTGCGCTGGGATGTCTGGGGGGCCTGACAAGTTGAAGGATGGGGAAAGGTGACAACGAGCCCATGAGAGAGCAGAGAGGTGGCCCGCAGGCTCCTTCGGAGTGAAGGTGTGCAGTTCTTGATCCCCCAAACCTGGTCCCACGTGGGCCAGGCTGAGGCCTTGGGGACACCTGAGAGACAGCACCCTGAAGGGGGCACAGTCGCAGCCCCCACGGATGAGCGGGAGGCTGAAGAAAGTCCTCCCCAGTTATCATTAGGCCTTAAGAACAAGGTTTGCTCCTCCAAATGAACTTCAGAAGCAGCCACTGAATTCTACCTCAACAGGGCGGCACGGTACACGTGTTTTCATTCAGAAAGGACGGGCAGCATCACGGCACTGAGTGTCCCCCTCCGAACAGGGCAACTCCACGGGGATCTGGGTGAGGATCCCAACTATAACAACTGCAGGAGATGACAAGAACGGCCTTCTTTCCCTGAATCTGATGACGCGAAGGCCAGCATTGTGAAGGGCCAAGCATCTGATCACCTTTTTCTTCTTGGGAGAGTCTTATTTCTCCTGCTGGCCTTTCCGCTGGGATTCTGTTAAGCTTACGTCTCTTTTGGGGAGCAAACATCTTTCGTAGATGTCCCCCCCGTATTTCATTCTTCCACACCCTCCCATCGAGAGGTGGGGCCAGTGCCCCTTGAGCCAGCGCTTGGGGACTGCTAGGCCAATGGAGCATGGCTGAAAGGGACACTGCAGGTGTCCAGGCCCAGATCCTAGGAAACAGACAGCTTCTGCTTCCTGTGTCTTGGGACACTGGCTCTGGGAACCCAGCTGCCACATCGGGCGAAGTCCAAGCAAAGAGCCACGTGGCCTTCAGCCCTCAGCCACGTGACAGAGCCCTGTCAGCAATGCATCTCCACCTGCCCCGCCGACACCACGTGGGACAGAGACAGGGGTCCCCACTCACTTCTGCCCCCGGCTTCCCACGGGTGGAGCAAACAGTGGATGCTGCTATTTGACATGTTGAGACAGCATCGTAGCGATAGACAAGTGTGCAAACCATTTGCGTGCCGTAAGAAATCACAGATGTGGCGGCAGGGATTTCTAGGAGTGACTTAAACCTTCCAGAACCCTCCCAGCCAGGCTGGGGCTGAAGCTAGCGCCAGGGTCCCTTCCCTGACCAATGGATATGTTTTTATTTATTTTAGAGAGAGAAACACGAACGTGAGCAAGAAACACTGATCGGTTGCCTCCTGTATGCGGCCTGACTGGGGATTTGAACCCACAACCTCTTGGTACACAGGACAACGCTGCACCCCACCCAGCAACCCGGCCAGGGCTGTTAGTACAATGTTTTTCATGAAAACCATTTTGAGCACTTAAGCACAGATTTAAACGCACAGGAGATAACACCCCTGTCAATGTTTGATGGAAGAAGAGATCATTAAATAAGCCAAGGGATAGGTCTGGTCCATCTGTTCATCTCTCCCCTCACACCTGTCCCTTGTTGGCCATGACCGTGTGGCTTTCTCCGGTGTCTGAAATCTATGCACTTTGGTCCCTGAGACCCAAGACACACAGGTCAAGTGTCCTGAAGGCCACCGTGATGAGCCACCCATGATGCATGTTCTAGCCTCTCTGTTCCGCAGGGAAAGGTCACCTAGCTGACCTCTTGGACACACCAGGAGTTGCATCTGGAAGAGGGGTGTGCGTGTGCACACACATGTGTACTTTCATACGTGGGCACTGTGAACAGCTGAGTTGTTAAGGACCTGCCCCCCTTCTGTATGTTTCCAAGAGATGCCACCCTGGGTCCGGTGGGCAGAGCTGGCATGGATGCCAACCAGTACCCCCAATCCCATCGGCCAAGGTGGGGGGTGAGGATGGGGGTGACCTCTGCTTAGAGAACAAGGCATTTCAATCCTGCCCCCTCCAGGGTGCTGCTGCAGGATGTCACCCAGGGGAAGTTTTCTTTTCATTCGATCCCTCCTGTGCTGTCACAGTAAACATGTTTTTCGTTATCATTGCAAAAGCTAGTAAGACTTTTTAAAATGCTCACTCGAGGACATGTTTCCATCGATTTTAGAGAGAGAGAGAGAGAGGAAGGCGGTGAGAGAGAGGGAGTAAAGTTGGGGGAGAGTGAAAGGGTGGGGTCGGGGGAGAGAAACAAACATCAAAGTTGCTTCTCATACTCCCCCCAACCGGGCATCAAACCTGCAGCCCAGGCACGTGCCCTGACTGGCAGTCAAACCAGTGACCCTTCGGTGCATAGACCTCCAACCAAGTGACCCATCCAGCCAGGGCAAAGCGAGTAACATTTTTTTTTTAAGATTTTACTGATTATTTTTAGAGAGAGGGGAAGGGAGAGAGGCAGAGAGGGAAAGAGACATCCATGCATGGTTGCCTTTCACCTGCCTCTAGCTACAGAGCTGGTTGGAGACCTGGCCTGCAACCTGGTTATGTGCCCTGGCTGGGAATCGAACCTGCGACCTTTGGGTTCGCTTGCAGGCCGGCGCCTTATCCACTGTGCCACCAGCCAGGGCCTTAGCTTGCGAATAACATTTTTAAAAAGCATTTTTGAAAGAATTTGAAACACTCTGTCTCACTCTGCCCCATAAATGAAAACTCCTTTGCCGGGTCGGTGAGCCCGCCATCCTCAGGGCCTCCCCGGCTCTCAGTGAAAGCTGAATGGCACCCTCAGAGCCCTTGGGACGGGCCAGGCCTGGGAGCCTCCCCCTGCTTCGTGGAGGCAGGGCTGGCTGCACCTGAGCCCCACAGTGCAGGGGGCACAGCCCCGGTTTCCAAGCAAAGAGCAAATCAACCGGGAGTGCACTGAATCTCCCTGTCACAGCCTGAGGGGACAGCCCTGCCAAAGGAGGCTGCACAGGGCCCTGCGGGACCCCTGGGCTGTGCACCCCCTCCCTTCTCTCCTGCCCTTCTCTCCTCTGGTCTTTCCGCCTCTACCCATCCATCTCTATCTGGCTAGCCTGCACCAGCCTTGCTTTCTGTGTTCCTCTCTGCATCTCTCTCCTCTGTCTCTCCACACGCCCCCCACATTGTGCCCAGACACCCCTCTACCTCTCTCTCTGATCTCCCCTCCATTTCTCAGTCTCTGTCTGCCTGATTCTCCCTCTTTCTCTTTCTCCTTTCTCTTAGTCTCTCTGCCCCTGTCTCCCTCCTTCCGGATCTCCAGCCCCTCCCTCTCCTCCTTTCTAGGAGGATCTGTGGGGTCAAGCAGTGAGGGAAGGTCATAGCACCCTACAGGGACCCCCACAGGGGACTGAAGTTAACCTGGGTTAACCTATGGGTTAACCTGCCCCTTCAGCCTCCGGTGAGGAAACAGCGGGCTCAGGAAAGGTGATGAACTGCAACCCCAGGACAGGAGACATCTCAGCCCCGCTGACAACTGAAAGCAGGAGCCACCCAGCCAGAACGGTACCCCAGGCCACCAAGGACAACTGCTGGGGGTTGGCGACACCAGCCTGCATCACAGGCTTCTGGGCACCAGGGACCTGTGCGCGGGCCGGTGGCCACATTCAAGCCCCGCTGCCTGCCCGCAGTCTTGGGAACGGAGGATGGGGATCCAAAGCCAGTGGTCTCAGCCTGAGCTACAGCCCCTGGGCCATGCTTGCCACCCTCCCGCCCCTGCTCCAGTGGCCTTAAACTATGAAGCTACACTTTCACATTGGCAAATTCCATATTTAAAAAAAAAAAAAATCTGGATGTTCTTTCCTCCTTGACCCTGGATACCTCTGACAGTACCCTGTCTGCCCTCCACCCTGGCAGAGAGATGCTCTGCATGGAAAGAGGCCCAAATGCAACCACTAACTGATAGGGCGACGTTGGGTGGGGCTGGCCTGCTCTCTGGGCCTCCGCTTTCCCATCTGTAAAATGGGAGGCTACAGGAGCCCAGCGTTAAGATGACCGTTTTACCATCTGGCGAGAGGTAGGGTCCCTGTTCCTAGAGAAGAGGCCCTATGTGTGGATTTGTGTATGAGTTGAGATTCTCATGCTCCCCACCCCAGGGCCATGGACCCCTCCTCAGAACCAAGGTCCCCTCTTCTTCTGCCTCAACCAAGTCTGGGTGCACG
Source organism: Noctilio leporinus (assembly GCA_004026585.1). Lineage (NCBI taxonomy): Eukaryota > Metazoa > Chordata > Mammalia > Chiroptera > Noctilionidae > Noctilio > Noctilio leporinus. The sequence continues at coordinate 495,154 of PVIW01000343.1, read as the reverse complement.
TGGAGCCAATTACTCAAACCTGAGGGACTGAGTGCTTCTCTGGGTGAGCCGGGGCTGTCCCCACTGCCCCAACCCCCACCACGGCTGCCTCCCCCCCACCCCTGCTCGCCACACCCACGGCCCATGCCCACATTATGCAGAAGGGGTGGGGCTGGATTAGCACAGTGCACCCCGGGAGGTAAAGGCCCACCAGGAGGCCTCGGGCTGGGCAGCCTTTGTCGGGCCCAGGGCCCAGGACAGCCCAGGGGCTCACACACTTTTGACTGCCAGATGAAAGGGGGTGACACAAAGGGGCTGCCTGGGCTGAGCGTGGGGGCGCTTTGTGTCCCTCCAGACGGAGTTACAGACGTCTGCGAAACGTCAATTACAGCTGAATAAAGATGTCTGCTCCGTCCAGACGTGCCTCCTTTCAGCGGGGTGGTGTTTCCCTGGCCCGGGCTGGGATGCCTTTGGCAACCTAATTGGGTGATTGTGACTCTGGAAGCAGACGGCATTCATCTTTCCAGGGGAGGATGGGAACGGCTGGGCCGCCTGACCCAGCTCTGTCCTGGAATGCGGGTGAGGCTGGGGCGATGGATGAGAGAAAGGAGCCCTCCGCCTCCCTTGCCTCCCTTCCCTTTTCCCCCCACTCCACCCGGCTGAGCCAGGCCTTGGGGATGGGAGGGAGGCTGTCTGGGGGCCACGCTGTGTCCTGGGTCAGCCGGCCCACTTTCCTGAGCCTTTGTGATGCCAACGTGGCCCAGGACCCCTGCAGCTACCGGCTAAGATCAGTGTCTGCTGGTCCTCTCTCCCAAAGGCAGGTGTGATGTCTGTCGAAGGGGCAGCCTTAAGGGAGCCTGAGGTTCAAGTCCCAGAGTGACCAGAGATGCCGAATCCCGTCTCGGATGTCACCGAACCACCGGGCCAACCAGGGGACCACCACACTTCAGCCCTCTTGCTGCTTGAGGCAGATCAGCCGCAGTGGTTGAAGCCCGTCCCGTCCATCAGGCTAAGGGACGTAACCCTGCCTGACGTGGGAGAACAGCCCGGGGCTCCCAGTCCTGCTCCTGCTCTGTCAGAGTGACAGAAGGGGCTGTGCCACTTGGAGCCACCTTGCAAGGATGTGAGGCCCTGGGACAGGGCTTTGATTGGGTGCAGGGAGCCGGGCTGCCCTTTCCCAGATGGCGGTGGTCCAACTCCTGAGCTCACATCCTCTCCACTTCTTAGGAAATATGGAGCCTCTAATACAACAACAATAAAATTTTAAAAAAAAGAAAAAAGAAAGAAATATGGAGCCTCGATCCCCAAGGGGGTCTGGGCCGGAGAGAGGTGATGGCCCGGGACAGATGAGCCCAGTCCCCTTGATTCTTCCAGCTCCCTCTGTCCTGAACTCCGTCCTCATTCCTGATGGTGGCGGAGGCATCTGTGACCCAAAGATGGACCCAGGTGAGGGGCGTGTGAGGGCGTGCTATGCACCGGTGCGTGTGTGTGGTGGTGCACACGCATGTGTCACTGACATGTGTGGTGGCAGCAGGGGCCTGGGCCACTCTGCAAGACAAGGTGGGTCCGTGGTGACACCTGGGTGACGGGTGAATCCCAACACCGGGGCTGCTAGAGAGGAGACAGAGGAAGGTGGAGTGTCCCCGAGAAAGGAAAGAACTGCCGGTCTGCCCTGAGCTATAGGATGCACCTCTCCTGAGAGTGTGTCCCCACTGTGGGGGGTGGGGGCTGGCCTTGAAAAAACCAGGACCAGCTGACGCGGGGTGGGCACTGCATGAGCCTGTACGCACGCATGTACCGCGTCCTGAAGGCATATAAGCCCTCTCGTATTTCCTTTGTCCGGACAGTTCATACTTTCACCTGGAGTACAAATCAGGTTTGCAGGGAAGAGCCCCCTTCCTGTCCCTGTCCCCATCGGCCCCAAACTCACGCCTCCCTAAAAACCCAACCGCTGCTCTTCATTTCTTAGATATCCCTCCAGGGTTTCCAACGCGAACTTGGGTTCTCACGTTCCCCTCCTTTCCCCCAGCTCTGTAGCCTTGTTGCAGCTGTTGGCTTTTACAAACATCGCTGCAGCAGAGGGCCGGTTCTCACAGGTCTAAGTGTGTCTGTAGGGGAAGTTCAGAGCATTGCCCAGCCAACACTCAGGTGTCTTTGGGGCTTTGCTCTACCTGGCCACACTGTCCTTCAGGGGACAGGGCCACCTCCCACTGCTAGGATACAGTATAGAAGCTCTTGGCTGGGGGCTGTCACTGACCGGTCAGCTGCACGTGCCCTGGCCTGGCCAGCAGTGCATGGGCTGTTCTGCCCTCCCAGTGCACGGCTCCATGCAGGGACCTTGCACAGCCACACATGGCAGCCCCGTCCATGCCATAGCCTGTCTTCTCTCCCTCCTGCTTCCTCCAGAACAATCACTCGGGGCGCTCCCTCCAACCACCACCACCGCACGTGCACCCAGATGTGTATGGAAGGGCGCAGAGCAGAGCCCCGAAGGAAGACGTGAGCCTCCCCAGGTTCGCTCCTTAATGGAATCTGTGCACTGAGGATGGCCGGGCCCCTCATTGCTCTGCCATGAGATATGTCATCTTGGCCATGTCCTTTGACCTCTGGGCCCCAGTGCTCCCTCAAGTAAGAAGGGGACCCAGCCCCCTTCCAATGACGTCATTCCAAAGTCACGCTGGTTTGAACCCTGCGGGGCTCACTCACTGACTCGGGGAAATGGCCCCTTCCGTGCGCTGGCTGGAATTTAGAAATGAGGCTACCTCACACAGTGACAGAGATCCTATGACTGACGTGCTGGGCACGGACTCCACAAATGCTACCTGCGTTCCTGGGAGTCTCTGAGAGCCCAGGCTGGGGTCAGGCTCCAGGCAGACCCGCCGGTGCCCCCCGCCAGACCACCGGCCCTCCACCGGCCCTCTCTCCAAGGCGCCTGGACAGGCCAGGAGGCAGCCGGGACGAGTGACAGCTGGGAAGGTTTAATTGCTCCTGGGTGGCTCAGGAGCCCCTCCCTCCCTTGCCAACAGATCTGCATTTCAATGTGAGAAGAGTGGAAACTAGGATGCTGCTCAAAGGGGTTACAATGATTAATCATTTAAAAAGCAAGATCTTAATTACAGGCCGCAATTTTTGCTATTTAAGGAGTCCATTAGTTGCCAGAAAGAAGAAAAAATTATCACAGGTTATTCTCCTCCAAAAGTAGAGAGGGGGCGGGGGGAGTCAGCTGTGGCTCAGAGATAGGGGGTGGGGGCAGGGTCCCACCCCAGGAAGAGGCTGGGCCCTGGCCATGGTGCTGGAGCCAAGCGGAAAAGGTGCTACTTAGACCTGGGGGCTGAGGCCAGCAGGAACTCCCTGTCCCCTTCTCTCCCCGGCTAGGGCCTGGCTGCAATCCCACCTGTGGGTGCCCCTGGAGGCCTCCTCTTGGGCGTGGCAGCTGGTGGTGAGCTCCTCCCCCCACTCCGGTGACCCCTGACCCCACCCTGCTCGGGATGTGGGGTTAATTACCAGGCCCTCCCCTCTGACCCCTCTGTGGGTTTTAGTCTTGTCCGGTCTCCCAGGCCCCAGGGTGTACAAAGGGAACAGGGCGTGGGCGGGGAGCGCCAGGAGTGCCGCACAAACAGCCGAGCCTCTCCATTGAGTTAACGTCCTGATCCTCAGGGGCCAAAGGATCAGGGGATCAGGGCTTGTGGCCTCCGAGGCTTTGGGACAAGGGACCTGGAGGTCTTCTTCCACCTACAAGCCTGGGTACCACGGAGGACGGCACAGCCACCCGCCTTGCTGGGCTCCAAGCCTTGCTCCTGGGGGCCCCTGAATCCCAGAAAACAGCCCCTGTGACCCAGGGTTCCAGAGTGCAGGCCCAGCCAGGTGGTGGCAGTGTGCTGACATGACAAGAACCATCAAAATTCATAACTGGCATGAAACTAACTATCAGTGTGCGCTGGAGCTGGGCCCCAACTTCCCTGGCTCCTGTGACACCGCAGGCTGAAAACAAACGTGAAATGGTGCTGCCAAGTTTACCAGCCGACCCAGAGGGAAGGCCCAGTCCCTACCAAGCAGGCTGCTAAATCCGATTCAATGGTAACTCCAGGGATTCGGGGGTGGGGTGGGGGGCAGATGGGAGGAGACCATTCACAATAGCCAGACTGATTTCAGCGACTGTGTGGCCACTGTCACCTCAAGGCTTCCTCGTACCCAACCTCCATCCACCGGGAGGGGAAAGAATGTGTCCTTTGAGTGTCCAGGTTCCCCACTTTCTGGGGATGAGCACACATCACCCCATTTCCTCTCATTAGCTACCAATGCTGACTGATTGCTGGCTTAAGCCCCCAAGACAGGCTGTACCACATCATTTTTTATTTTATTTATTTTGTTTTATTTTTTAAAAATCTTTAGAAGATTTTTAAAAATTATTTTCAGAGAGAGGGGGAGGCAGAGAGGGAGAGAAACATCAGTGCATGGTTGCCTTTCACCTGTCTCCAGCTGGGGACCTGGCTTGCAACCTGGTTATGTGCCCTGGCTGGGAATCAAACCAGCGACCTTTGGGTTTGCAGGCGGGCACCTCATCCACTGTGCCACCAGCCAAGGCTCCACATCATTTTTAAAAATATATTTAATTGATTGTGCCGTTACAGTTTCCAATTTATTTTCCCTTTGTTCCTCTCTGTCCAGTCCTCTTCCCTCCTGCAGTCCCACCCCCTTAGTTCATGTCCATGGCTTCAGCATATAAATTCTTTGGCTTCACCCTTTCCTATATTATTCTTAACTTCCCCCTGTCTATCTTGTACCCACCATTGATGCTTCTTAATCCCTGCACCATTTCCCCATTTCTCCCCTCCCAGATGATAACCCTCCCAATGATCGCCATACATATGATTCTGTTCCTATTCTGGTTGTTTGCTTAGTTTTTGTTTTTATTTTTGGGGGTTCTGTTGTCCATAGTTGTGAGGTGTTTTTTGTGTGTGTTTTGGCCATTTTAATGTTCATAGTTTTGTCTTCTTTTTCTTAGGTAAATCCCTTTAAAATTTCAACCCTGGCTGGTGGCTCAGTGGATAAGGCACCGGCCTGTGAACCCAAAGGTCGCTGGTTTGATTCCCAGCTGAGGCACATAACCAGGTTGCAAGCCAGGTCACCAGCCAGGTCAGCAGCTAGAGGCAGGTGAAAGGCCACCATACATTGATGCTTCTCTCCCTTTTTTCCTCCTTCCCTACCCTTTTCTCTAAAATAATAAAATATATTTTTTAATTAAATTAAAAATATTTCATATAATAAGAGCTTGGTGATGATAAACTCCTTTAGTTTTGGAAAGTACTTGTCTGGGAAGCACTTTATCTGCCCTTCCATTCTGAATGATAGCTTTGCTGAGTAGAGTGATCTTGGTTGTAGGTCTTTGCTTTTCATCACTTTGAACACTCCTTGCCAGTCCCTTCTTGCCTGCAAAATTTCTTTTGAGGAATCAGCTAATAGTCTTTGTAGGTAACTCTCTTCTTTGATCTTGCAGCTTTTTTTTTTTTTTTTTAAGAGAGAGGGGAAGAGAGAGAGGCAGAGAAGGAGAGAGATATCCATGTATGGTTACCTTTCACCTGCCTCCAGCTACGGACCTGGCTGGAGACCTGGCTTGCAACCTGGTTATGTGCCCTGGCTAGGGAATCGAACCAGTGACCTTTAGGTTCACAGGCTGGTTGGTGTCTTATCTACTATGCCACCAGCCAGGGCCCTCTTGCAGCTTTTAAGGTTCTCATTTTATCTTTAACCTTTGGCATTTTCATTATGATGTGTCTTTGTGTGGTCCTCTTTGAGTCTAGCTTGTTTGGGACTCTCTGTGCTTCCTGGGCTTGCATGTCTATTTCTTTCATCAAGTTAGGGATGCTTTTCTTTATTATTTGTTCACATAAATTTTCAATTTCTTGCTCTTCCTTTTTTCCTTCTGGCACCCCTATGATTCGGATGTGGGCCCATTTAAAGTTGTCTCTTGTTTTTTTCAATTCCTGTTTCCTCCTTCTGTACTGGTTGACTGCTTATTTCTTCCTTATGTTCCAAATCATTGATTTAACTCTGGTTTCCTTCCCTTCGCTGTTGGTGTTGTGTGGATTTTCCTTCATTTCACTTAGCATAGCCTTCACTTCTCCCCCTTCTGCATGTGCCGTATGTAAGCACATCTGTCAAGTGGGTAAGCATCTTCATCACAAGCATTCTGAACTCTGCATTTGTTAGGTTGGCTATCCCCTCATCACTGGAACCTTGATCTGTTTCCTTTTTTGGAAAGCCACCTCTGCCAGTGACGGTGATGCTCAGACCATGGGGTAACTGGATCACAGCCCAGGGGCTGCCAGCCACACCTCCATGTGCAGGTTACCCACCCAGGTTCCTCACGGGCCACTGGGGTTGGCCAACCTGCCCTGCCTGCCTGGGAAAGAGCTCCGATGTCGGAGAGTTCTAAAGGTCTGGAACGGCAGCGTCTTCCCTCCTGACAAGACCTGGGCCCATCCCGGATGCCGGCCCAGGCAGTCATGTGAATTTAGGATAGGGTTTCCCTTCCCCTCTGGGCAGATAAGGCTCTTGCAGGGCACACAGCTTGGATGCTAGATATTCACCCAGCCTGCAGGGGACCTGGGGCAGGATAGCAACCTTCGTTTTACAGCTGTGCCTCCAAAAGCTCACCCTTCTCCAAGTGGCCAAGCTGAGGCTGGGGTCCAGCACTAGTTTCAGAGGGTCCTGGGGTCCCTCAGGCTGGGACACAGTCCCAATGGGACCAGGGACCTGGTCCTCTGGGGAGCTGGGCATCTGGGACTCTACCTGCACACCCTGCAGATCCCGAGGGATTAGGCACCAGAAAACCCATTTCCTAGAGATGGTGCTTGTAATAGGGGACCCAGCAGGAAGTGCCTGGCCTCTCTGGGCCTCAGTTTCTTCACCTGTGGGATGGGCTCAAAACAGCATTTATTACAAATTATTGGTATCCATAATTAATTTTTAGAACTGGAATCCACAGAGTCATTGGAAGAGCCATCCAGGACTTGGTACACAGAAAACTCATCCAACGTAGCAATTTGTATCATGGGCCCAGGCCCAGGGATGCAGGAAGAGGAAACGGACAGACAGCTCACTCCTAGAAGCCTTGTGTCCACTGCAGGATGGACAGCTATGAACTGTGACTGTGCATCAAGGCAAGGCCCATAGAAGACCCCATGGAAGTGACCTCCAACACAGGGTGCATGAACACGGGGTGTCAGGAAGCCTGGGTGCAGCAGAACAGGAAAGTAAGTGCTAGGAAGAGGGGTCTTTGCTTCTCATTCAAACAGAGGTGCCACATGGGCCAGCAGGTGCTGCAGGGAGCCCCGTGAACACTCCCTCTGGGCCTGCCCTGTCCTGGGAAGGTGTTGCCCCAAGCCTGCCTTCAGCAGTCTGTGGACTTTGAGCCTCCTTTAGCTGGTGACCCAGTATGGGACACGGAGGGGACCCCTGGTGGCCTTAACTGGGTCTTCTCAGAGAGCCAAGAGCCCTGATGGACCCTACTATGCTGTGTGACTCACAGAAGCTCCTCCCGCTATCTCAGCCTCTGTTTCCTCATCTGTCAAAGGGACTTCCACCACTCAGGCCCTGGGGCACACATTTACCCTGTGGTGCCAGCAACAGGGGCTGCCTGCTGCCCTGATCCCTTACTGCCCCACACCCAGAGGGCTGTGACCTGTGAATGCAGAGCAAGAACCTGGTGGCTGGACCAACCCCCACCCCCAAAGCTGCCGCTCTGCCTCTAACTGGCTCAGCCAGGGTCAGGCCCTCTTCGGCAGCGGGGCAGCGGGGGTTGAGGATGTCTCTGGTCTCTGGCTGGCTGCTGCATCCTTTCCTGCCTCACCCCCACAGCTGAGGCTGCACTCCCACCTCTGCCCCGGGGCCTTTGTCGATGCTGCATTCATGTGACATCTCAGGCGGAGGGCTCCTGGGTGGGCGGACAGACAGGAGGGGCATGTTTCCGGGCCCCCACCTACGTTCTCCCGGATGCTCCTCTGCCCTGTTTGCAGGCTCCTGGCCGTGCACCCTGCTGCCCTCCTTCCTGAACAGTGGTCAGAAGCCCAGGATCTCAGGGGTCAGAGACGCACAGCCTTGAATCCCACACCTAAGCCGTGAGACCCTGCGGAAGCCCGTGACTTCTCTCCACCTTAGTTGGCTGTGGGACAGATGGGGTGACACCAGGGGCTCTCACTTGGGCGTAGGGCTGGGCACACCTGCGCTCCAAGGGTTTAAAAGGGGCAGCAGAGGAGGAGGGAAGGAGCTCCTTCCTTCTTCCTCTTCCCTTCTCCCTCCTTTGGTATAAGTGCCCTGCAGATGTGCCCTCCTGCCCACTCCCCAGCCTCGCCCCACAGTCCAGCTGCCTCTTGGGGTATCTCTCACTCAACCCACCTGAACTGCCTGCGCATCAGCAAACCCCCCGAAAATGCTTTGCAGCAAGTGAATGGAGCCTTCCCCATCATTTAGCATGGAAACCGCCTGCTGGGTGCCCAGAGGTGGGCACTGGAGGACCAGTGAGCGGTGGTTCCTGGGGGGAGGGGGAGTGGATCTGGGTGAGAGGAACAGGTCTTGGGTGCAGAAGTCGTGGGTCTGCGTGTTTGGCTGCCCGGGAGGGGCAGGAGGCTGCCTTCACGGGGAGCCTGGGAAATCCTCTCCCTGCCGGGCCACAGGCAGGGGTGGGAAGTCAGGGCCACGGGGGCTTTGTACCCTACACAATTGCAGCTGCTCTTCTGGATAAAGGGGCCAACAAAGGGGCCTTCGGAAGTGGCTGTGCTGCTCAGCACCCGGGAGGCCCCAGGAAGCCAGCTCTCCTGGGCCGCCCACCCAGGCATCCTCCCAACACCCCGCCCGCCTGCAGCGGCCAGCTGGGCTCCTGCCACTCCCAGCCTGGGCAGCTGTGCGGGGGTTCCAGAGAGCTAAGCGCACACCCCCCAGCTGGCCCAGGGGGCTCCGGAAAGCACCAGGAGTGGAGCTAAAATGTGGCTCTTACACCCCAGAGAGGAACAGGGACTGCTGACAGAGAAGAGTGGGCTTCTGAAAGGCCCACCGAGGAGGAGGGACAGGCCTGAGGGTGGCTGGTTTGCCAACAGGGTGCAGCTCAGGGCACTCTGAGCTGCATCTCATCTTATCCCATCTCCCCACAACTAGCCAGTCCCATCAGTAAGACCCACGGGGCCTGACCCCCAGCCCACCCTGGGAGCAGGGAGCCCACCGGGCCCCCAAGCGCAGCAGCGGGAAGGCCCGTTGGCTCTGGGGAAGATGGGATAATGCCCCTTTCTCCGGCATCTCGCAGAGCCTGCCAGGCCCTGGGCCTCTGAATGCCCATTGGAGCCACACACTGGACCGTCTCCCAGGCAGCCTATGCCAGGCCCGCCGCCACCCAGAGAGAGGCGCCTTTCTTCCCCTCCTGCCGGAGCCAGGGCTTCCAAAAGAGCAGCAGCAGCAGGGAGGCCAGCGTGCTGACTTTTGTTCAGGAAGTTAAGTCTCCCCCCCACCCCCACCCCCCCTGATGTGGGGAGCTCAGAGCTGGGATGGGAAATGTTCTGTCACCCCCTTTGTGAGTCGGGCCCGCTCCCCCGCTGAGGCCGAAGCTGCAGGATTCCCAGCCGCCTGGCTAAGCGCCTCCAGCCCCCCCACTGCCCCCCCCAACTCCTGACTATTCATCCGCAGCTCTGAGGACCTTTCACAGGCCCATCCTGTTGGCCTGGGAAGGAACGGGCTCGCATTGAAGGCTGAGTGGCTGGGGGTTGGCGGGAGGGAGAGGGTCTAACTGGAGTTACTGTGCCTGCTTGGAAGGTAGCAGAACTGAGCCCCAAAGAGGTGAGTGATGAGCAGGGAGGGGGGGAGGCGCAGATGGCTCTGCAGGGGCCAGCTCAGGACGGATGTCCCCCAGGCTCCCAGGCTATTTCCTCTGAGGACTCAGGTCCCCAGATCCACGCTGGGGTGAACGGAGGTGGCCTCAAGACAGCCTGGCCACTGCGGGGGTTGTTTGCAGCCCACACCTGACCGTCCACGTGGGCAGGTGCGGGGCCAGCCGGGACCCTGGGAGGACTGGTCACTAGGCGGACAGACTCGGACATTTTTTGTGCGACTTCTAGGGAGAATGGGAGCCTAGAATCTGATCCCGCTTCACATGTTAACAGAGAGGTGCTGCCTTTCGGTCCTGCTTTTACATGCGTACCACGTACCTACTTCGTACCACACGCAACCACTGCCCACACAGAGGAAGCTCACGCACTGTGGTGTTTACAGTCTTCCTAAGGGTGACCGTTCCAGCACCATCACAGACCAGTGGCCGTTCGGTCGCCCGAACAAGCCACCTGTGACTGTCGGGGTCCGTCACGGCGGCAGCCACAGAGATTTTACGTGCAGGTACAACAGCCGCCCCAGACGGCTGCGAGGGCTCCCCGAGAACACCTGCCTGAGCCTGCGCCTGGAAACACATGCTGTTTTATCATTTTATCGTACATTTCCCGCTGTTCTTCCTTCCCAGTTAGGGCAGTGCACCGGTATGGTTACAATTACGTGTGTAAGTGGGTTCTACTTTCTATAAACCTCACTTGGGGAGTAAGAGCTCAAACGGGGGATGCTGCTGCAGACTTCCCCTCCTTTGAGAAATGGTCATGGGGTCCAAGTGGGTCTAGCAGGAAGGCCATGGGTCTAGGTCCCCACAAGGCCTCAAGGTTGAGGGTCCCTGGGCCAGCCCAAGGTAGACGCATAAACCCAAGCTGCAGAGAAGCAGTTTGGCCGAGTTAAGGACTGTCAGGCACATCTGGAAGTGACTTGGGAATTACCTGGTCCAGTTCCCTTGGGCATCCATCAGTCGGGTTAGGCCTTGCAATAGTAACAACCTTCCTCATCTTGGGGGCTTAAAGCAACACTGTTTATTTCTCACCCATGTACGTAGGCCCCCTGCCCATCCCAGTCTCCCTGGAACACAGGGAGCTCCTTAGAGACAGGTACTTCCACCACAGCCAGTGCTGAGAAGTGAGAACACAGCCGACCCCAAATCAGCACTGAGAAGGATCACACATCTCTCCATGCCAGGGGCCATGCCGGGTTCCCTGGCCACGCCTGTACTCCCCAGGCATCTGCTGGGAAAGTCAGGAAAGGCAAGGGCACCGAACAGAGAATAAATACGATACGACAGTCTCCCACCCCGTCTGCAGCCCACGCTGATCCCTACAGGGGAGCCTCTCCATGACAGCCCTGCTCACGTCTCCAGCTCCTGTCCCTCTAGTCCCCACGTGGCCAGTTATCCATCAACATCCACGGAGTGCTACCCGCGACTGGGCATGAAAGTGCATGCAAGACCACCCCTGTGAGCCCCCACATTCCCAGCTCCAGCAGCCCAGCACTTCACACCTCGGACCTTTGCCTGAAGCCCTGCCACTGTCCCCCACCCACTCCAGGCCCACTCCTCCCTGATCTCTGCCAGCTGTGCCACTCCCACATGTGCTCCCACCGTAGCAGCACTGCGGCCTTCTCAGGGACTTTTGGGGCCAATCTGTGGAGCCAAGGGAGGGGAACAGGATAGAAGCTCCCTTTCCTGTCTACCATTTGTACCATTGGGACAATTTATAACTATAACATGCTTCTAAAAAGTCAGGAAGAGCCCTGGCTGGTGGCTCAGTGGATAGACTCTAGCCCATGAACCTGAAGGTCACTGGTTCGATTCCCAGCCAGGGCACATAACCAGGTTGCAAGCCAGGTCTCCAGCCAGGTCTGTAGCTGGAGGCAGGTGAAAGGCAACCATACAATGATGTTTCTCTCCCTTTCTTCCTCCCTCCTTGCCCTTCTCTATGAAATGAATAAAAATCTTAAAAAAAAAAAAAGTCGGGAAGAAAATGTAACATTCTGGAAAAGAGGTCAGGATAGCTTGTTATCTTGAAGTGATCAATTCAGATTTCAAACTCATGGGTAAAATACGACCCTTATTCTCACAGAGACATGTGTACTGCATCTCAGTGTGTGGCATTGTGAGATACTATAACTTGGTTTTATTTGACACTCCCCTGATAACAATTCAAACAGCTGAGCCTTGGCTGGCATGGCTCAGTGGATTGAGCACCAGTTTGAGAACTAGAGGGTCACTGGTTTGGTTCCCAATCAGGGCACATGCCTGGGTTGCGGGCTGGGTCCCCAGTTGGGGGTGCATGGGAGGCAGCTACCTATTGATATTTCTCTCCTTCTTTTTCTCACTTCCTTCTCCTCTCTCTAAAAATAAATAAAATCTTTAAAAAGTTAAAAAATTCAAACACTCGAAAAGAGTCTATAAATGGAAAAAAAAAAAAAAAAAAAAGTACAATTTAGCTCCCTGGAGATTCTGCTTCATTTTTTATAACCCCCACAATGTGAACAGTTGTTATGCCCGGGGGTGGGACTGCAGGGGAGGTGTCCTTTTCTGTGCTTTTCTGAAATTTCTATTTTTTTCCTCCGTCAGCATGGATTACTATGGAAATACGAAAAACACATGCATTTTTCAAGTGCTCAGAATTAAGAAAGGCCTTGAACTTCCTTCTTCCCTGGACTCTGAAGAATCAGGCTTGGTGCCCCTCCACGGCCCCAACGCCAGGTGGGGAGCAGAAGTGATATTTCTAAGTCCCAAGAAAGACACCCCCCTGCCAGCTCCATTTTAAAGAAAATCCTGCCACCTGCCCTGATCAGTGTGGCTCAGTGGGTTGGGCATCGGTTCCCCTCAACATAATGGTCTCAGGTTCGATTCCCGGTCAGGGCACATACCAGAGTTGGGGCCAGGTCTCCATTTGGGGGCATGTGCCAGAGGCAACCGATCCATGTTTCTCTCCCTCTCTCTCTCCTGTCCCCTCTCTCTCTTACAAATAAATTTTAAAGATCTTTTTAAATAACTCATGCTTCCCTGACACCTGCTCCGGTCTCGGGACCTCTACCTGCCCTCCCTCTCTAAAGCCTCAGCACCCAGGCCTTCCAGAGGCTGAGGTGGCAGCAGGGAGAAGAAACCTGTTGCCAGTGGGTTCCTCAGAGGGGCTCAACCCAGGAATTCCCCCAGCTGGTTCTTACTTGGCGCCTCCCTAGACATGGCTCCTAAATACAGGGAAGGCAGAGAGGGACCCTGCCGGAAGAATTCCTCTTTCCTATGGATCTCAGGGTAAAAACAACAGGCCCCGTGTTAAACCTGCTCCTTAATGAGGCTCCTTCCAGGCCTAATTGTCGCCATGGCAATGACCCCTCGCGGCCATCTTTAATTAACTTGGAGTCAAAGTCACCCAAGGAACTCCTCCAGTAAATTGCCCGCCAGCCCCGGGCAGTCACGCGGTCCCTCCTCTGTCCTCTGGCCTCCCCCTGGCACAGGTGATGGGGCAGACAGTTCTCAGCTCCCGCTCTCCTGTCCCCTCCCCTTTCTCAGAGCCATGGCAACAATAATAAGAAAAACGACAGCAATAATATTAATAAGAGTGGACACGGTGCTAAGTGCTGTCTACATGATTCTCGCTGTTCCATCTTCTCCATTCGCCCTGGGAGGGAAGCACCCCGGACCGGGGGAGGGAGCCTCGGAGACCCCGTGGGTCACCCTCTCCAAGGCAGGTGGTGGCCAGGCCTTGAGCTGCCTCATGAGGCCACTGGGACCAAGGAGGAGCCCTATACCTGCGGCTTGGGGACACCAAGGGAAGGGGCTGCCCAAGGGCTGGACCCTTAAAATAATTTCCATCACGGTTCCTGAGTTGATTGCCCCAACTTTGCAGAATTAAAAAGTGCAGGGGGGAAGAACTGTTGAAATCGAATGTTGCATTTCCCACCCAGCCCCACTTGCAGAGCCACCACGTGTCACGACCCTGGGAAAAAAGCTCTGAGGACCCAGGCGGCTTCACCAAGAGCTGGACAGCAGCGTTTGTCCGGGGAGGGGTGGCTGGAGTCGCTGCTCCGCTCCGCCTGGTGGCCCTGTGCTTCGCGCAAGTCAAATCTGGTTTCTCTGGACACGCTGGAACTGGTTTGGTGTCCCCTGCAGAGGAGTACGCTGGGACTTGGCTGTCCCCTCAGGCTCCTGAAGGTGGGGTCTTGGGTCAGAGAAGCTGGCAAGACGTGAATTTCTTTTTCAAATGTGACTCTGGGTAAAGTGGACGATTACTAGGGCCCAGGTCACCTGGCCTCTCACTCCTTACCTCTCCCTTCCCACACTTCTCCCTGAACATGAACAGGAGTTCATGTTCCCACAGGGCCACTCTGCCCAAAGGGGACAAAGAGGCAGACAAGCAAGTGGGGATCTAGGTTTCCTGGCATGAAGGGGACCTCCTTCCAAACCCAGCTCCTTCTCTTTCCCTTCCCTTCCCAGGGGACCTTGGGCCAGTCACTTTTCACTTCACTGCTTTCAGTGTCAGCTTCTCCGCCTGGGAAACAGGCATGGAGACAAATGAAACCTCTAATTGCAGCCCCCATAAGGGTAACTAAGTCATTAAAACATCTGCACTGGGCAACTCACTGCCTCCACCAAGGACTGGTGGACAGATATGTTCACACCCATTCTACAGATGGGAAAAGTGAGGTAACCTGCCCTGCCAGGGTTCCACTTCAGTTCCTCCCACCAAGACCCTCAGAGAAAGGGACAGTAGCCCTTAGCCAGTTATGCCAAGTGTGTCTCTTCCCTCTCTTATTCTACCATTTCAGAAACTTCTGTCAACAAAAACTTGCCCCCAAACCATTACAAAACAGAGACACTTTGGCCATGACCAATTTGCAAAATGAAGAGACAAGCAGCAACTGTAGAGACTGAAAATGCCTTTGCATTGACAAAGGTCGCCTTTTATAGAAAAATCCCCTACCCCACAGTTCCCTTTCGGGTCCATTTCATGGAAATGAGGTTTCCAAATCATGCAGTTCTGATGGGTCAGGATATATGCAAATAGGGATACAATTTGTAGAGTTCTGATTGGACAGGGCAGGTCTCAGTCCATTGGATCTGAGTATAGCAGAGAAGCAGAGAGCAGGTGGCACCCTCCCGGGCTAGGTCCCCACCCACTGGGCTTCCTCAGCCCAGGCCCCTCCAGAACCTAAGTCCCTTTGCTTCACACTGTGCCAGTTGGGCCTTCATGTCTCCGTTGGTCCCAGGGCACCTGATTGCTCCACCACACCCCCAACTTCCTGCCAGTGCTGGTGCTGTGTGGTCCAGTATGTACACTGCACACAGTAGGTGTTCTGTCAAGTTTTAATTCCCTCCTGCTCCACTTGCCAGGGCCTGTCGTGGGCTCCCCCTACCAGCATCCAGGGTAATGACCTGAGTTTTTTTTTTCCTTTTTTTTTTAGGATTTTATTTTTTATGTTCAGAGAGAGGGAATGGAGAGAGGCAGAGAGGAGAACATCCATATTTTTATTTATTTATATAGAGAACCCCCCAAATCACCCTCCTGCCAGAGTTACACACACGATCTGATTTTCCTATGACTTTATCCTAAATGCAAACAAAATTTTTAAATGCACTCATTTACCCAACAAATATTTGCTGAGTACTCAGGTATTAATCACTTTGGCCAACACTGTCTGGCTCTTCTACTGGCATTAGCACATTTTACCCCTACAACAACCCTAGCAGAGTGGTACTGCTATTCTTCACACCGAAGGACCGCCAAGGTCACACCTAGCTTGTGGCACCCGAAGAATAAGATCGTTTTCCTACACATTTTGAAGGTGAGGTGAGGTTTAAAAAAAAAAATGAAAGCATGCAAATCACTAGCAGTTTGAGATCCTCACCCTGTCCCTTCGGAATTGTACTTCCAGAAGAGAACAGAATAAGGCTTAATGAGATTCAGTGGCTTATTCTTCACTCTCCAAAAGCCAGGGGCCCTGAAGGAACCTGACCCACTGCTGTCTGACCACCCCCATACCCTCCAAGAGGATTTGTCACACTCTATCTGAGCCTCTCCTTCGGTCCTGGGGGCCTGGGGACGGCTTTGGTGCGGGCAATACTTGCTGTGACAGAGGTATATTGCAGAGGGAGTTAGGGACTGACCGCCCACCCACCTCAGGGAGAAAGCCAAGGAGCCAGACCAGGAGACCAAGAGTCTTAGAGGGGAGAGAGGCCTTGGAAACCAGCTAATCCCTTCACTTACCCAACGCAGGGACTTCTAAGGTGCCCCCCATCCCATCCCACCCCACCCCACCCCTGTGCCTCAGGCATGGGACAGCAATGCGCCACTCTGGTCCCTGATACTGATACTCTAGAAGCCACTTTCCACGAGGCCCCAGGCCCCAGTATTGGGTGTGTCTGGTAGCACCTTAAAAGTTCCTTTGAAGACAGGTTTCTGTGTCACACTCATCACCATACCCAAGCTCAGAGCACAGGATCTGACACAGAGGAGGCTGAATTCAATAAACTCCCCCACAGTAGCCCTGGCCGGTGATCACTCTACCCCCATTTGAATCCTCCCAGTAACGGGCACTCACTTCCCCTCCATGGGTTGCCTCCCTGTGGGTCACGGGCTAGCTGGGATCTTTCCTCTGCAGTGTCAGGAAGCCTCTCCTGACACTGGGAAGAGCTACAGAGGTACCAGAGAGCTGGGCACCTGCCTCTGTCTTTGGAGCCCAGTCTAAAGGGGAAATTTTGCAAAGGGAGATTTCTCTTCCCAAAGGGCATGGGGAGGCCCACCCATGCCCCAGAGGAGAATCCAGCTGGGTGTGGATTTCACTGCACAGAGTGTAGCTGGGTGGGGGCTTAGCCCACAGAGCCCTTCTGGGTGTCTGCCATGAACGTCCCGGACAGGCTGGCCTCGCTGTGCCAAAACACGAATGGCATTTCCATGCCGGAGTTCCCTGAGGTCTCATGCCATTGTGCACTAGGGGGTGTGCATGGGTCCATGCATGTATGTTTATTGCAAGCACGTCCCGGTCAGGTTCTGTGGCACCGGGTGTGAACTGGTGTCTGAGCATGCCTGCATGCTCACGGGCAGGTGTGTTCCCAATGTAATCCCAACCCTGTGTGCGAGCGACTGCGGATGCCTGTGAGTTTAGAAGCCATATCTGAGTTGGCGTCTGGAGGGCTCAGTTGTGTGTTTTACCCACACCCTCCAGCCTGGCTCCATTTCCTCCAGTGTGCGGACCTATGCATGTGCCCTGACCACAGAGTCCCAGCTTGGGAGGGGGGTGTAGGTGACTGGCATTTACAGGCAACCTTGTCACCCCTGGGAGGGCCTTGGCTGGCCTTGCCCCAAACTGCCTTCTCCAAAAAGTTGCTTCACCACGCAGCCTCTTTCCCAGCCAGGGGGCTGAGAGTTGGGGGATATTCATCTCGGGGAGTTTTTGTTCTGCCTCCTGAAAGGCCTCAATGGCTGGGAATACCATTCTAATTACAGGGAAGCCCAGCTCATGTGGGGGATACAAAGGTCTGTGGTCTCATAGCAGCTCCTTCCATCCGTCAAATAAGGCTGTCTAATGACGGGGTGAGAGCGCTGAATGCCTAAAACAAACTCGAAAAGGAGGGAAAATAAAGCCACCGGGGGCTGAAAATATATTAAATTACCGCGATTAGGAGTCGAGGCTTTGCAGAAGCCGGTTGGAGAGGCTGCCAGCCGGCTATTCACGTGGTGGGGCGGGGTCAGGAGGTCGGGAGGGGGTGCGCAGAACCGCGGCCCATTCTCATGCTAACACCGGGGACACACTGTAGGCTTAGTGGGCTGGAAAATAGAAATGAATTTGCCATAATCCTTCTCCTCCTCCTCCTCCTCCTCCCCTCCAGCCCAGGAAAAGCATCGCCTAATTGCGGCCTCTTGCAGCCTGCTGGGCACCGGGACAGGGCCACACCCTGGAGCTTGCCTCCCTCGGCCTTCTTCCCCTCCCTCCTTTTTCAGGACCTGACTTCCGACCTCGGGGTTCCAGTGCAGAGGGAGGGGTGCCAGGGTGCACGTGCAAATGTGCGCACACACTCACATTTTTCCAAGGGGCAATTAATCATCCACAATGAGCCCTTAGACGTACATACACACGCCCTTCACAGACACAAATATCCCTTCCCTCCTCCACACACACGAACACATTTTTGTAGGCACAGAGTTTGCCAACCCGCTCTGCGTGGGCCAATACACGCAGGCCTCCCACACTTGGACTCACACACGCCTGCAGCCCAGCAGTTGCGCGCCCTCATCGCCACGATCTGGTCTTTACAATGTCTGGCAGCAGGACCTGGCTGGTGGCACAGTGGATAAGGCCCCGGCCTGTGAACACAAGGGTCGCTAGTTCAATTCCCAGCCAGGGCACATAACCAGGTTGTAAGCCAAGTTGCAAGCCAGGTCCCCAGCTGGAGGCAGGTGAAAAAGGCAACCATACATACATTGATGTCTCTCTCCTTCTCTGCCTCTCTCCCTTCCCCTCTTCCTAAAAATAATAAAATCTTTACAACACAATGTCTGGCAGCAGGGGAAACAGGCTGGTAAGTCTCCCCGCGCGGGCCTCAGTTCTCTGCTGTTAAAACGAGGTGCTTCTGCTAAACGTTCTAGAAAACCCCTTCCGTCTTAGAAACGAGGAGCGCGCACAGACGCACCGCACAGACGCACGGCACAGTGCACGCAATGGTTTTCTCTGGCGTTGGCTTGTAGGTGTAGACCAGCTCAGCTCCTGCTGCAGGGAGCCACGCCGCCCCACCCCCCCTACAACCATGTGCACCTGTGGCTCCATCCGCAGCCATGCACCCGCACCACCGAGCCCCGAAATGCGGCACCCCGACTTCAGAGCAGCGCCTAACTTGCTCCTCCCAGGCCCAGGGCGCCCTCTGCCGGCGGACCTGGAACAGGCGCCAGGTGCGTCTGAATGAATTCACGTGACGCCTTAACTCCCTCTAACTTTTATGCCGGGTACTAGGCTCAGTGTATGGACGACTCAGGGAACCGCTGGCCAGGATGGAACAGAGACCACGAGAGCAAAGTGGGCAGAGGCAGTGTGGGAACAGCAAGACAAAAGTGCACTGTTCCTTCTCCCTCAGTCTGTCGGACACCCCTCTCTTCCAGGGTAGAGGATCTTGGAGGGGCTGGGGTCAGGGAGGGCACACCTAGGGTCTCCCATGGGCTACTGGCCAACCTGAGCCAGCCAGCCTTGGCGTTTCCATCTGTGGAAGAACCCCCAGATAGATCTGGAGCCTGCCTGCCCCACCCCACACAGAAAAGGCAGGGACCCCTGTATCCCCAGAAGACCACCTGTGGAGCCCCTGGGTGAGCAGAGGCCACTCCAAGCCTTATCCCTAGAGGGTGGCTCCAAGGCCAGGACTAACAATGGGGCATGATCCCCAGTTGCAGGGGCTGAAGGGAGAAGCTCCCGCACTGGGCACCCAGACGTGCTAACAGGCGGCAGGCATCACGGGGGCACAGCTGGGAGCTGGGGGACCACAGGCCCATGGCTTTAAGATGTAGACGTGTCTGTAGGTTGAGTTGTTTCTGTAAACTGAGGGGTTTCAGAAGACAAAACAATGTGGGGGAGATCCCACCCCAGTCATGCCAAGGGGCGCACAGCATCTGCAGTGTGAAAATGCAGGGGCCACCTGCATTCCCAAGGTGGGGTGGGAGAGAAAGGGTCCGATGGAGCCTACTTTTGAGGTCAGAAAACGGACTTCAGCTGCCTTCAGTGCTTCCTTGTTGACTCCGTGCCTTTGTGCGGCTCCCTCCCCAGCCCCAGACGGGGAGCTCTGTTCTCCGGGTTAATCTAAGATGAACCCCGCAAGCCTTCCCACAGCCCTGTCATGGGGACAGAAAAACTCCTGTGGGGTCACCCATCAGGAAGAACCAAGATGAAATGGGGAAGGGGAGAGGAAGGGATTGGGGACCAAGCCATGTTGCGGGGAGAGGGCTGAGGTCGGCCCCCAGCATCTTCCTGTGGGTGAGCAAACACCCCGATCTGCTGAGCTGGCATTCCCTGCTTCCCATTCATTCTGCTCCTCCCTGGTCTTTTTGGAGAAGCCACGCTGGAAGCCAGGGGGACAGCGGGGACTGGACCAAGGGCATGCCTGAGAAGAGTGAAAACGGGGATGCCCGACAGACAGGAGGGGACCAATGCCCCAGAGCTCTGGCTGTGCCTTGGGATCCAGGACACCCAGGTGCCCCCTGCTCCTATCCCTCAAACCCTGCCAGCGCCCTGAAATCTACAGGTTCCTTGGAAGCACACACACCTGGGCCGCACAGGCATGCAGCACACACGAGAGCAACAAATTCAAATTCCAGAATTTCCTCCAAATAAACTAAAGCATCAGGAGGCAACACTTGGCCTCTAGACCCGGAGGTGGGGAGTAGGCGCCAGCGGAGAAGGGGCTTGTTGGGTACCCTGCGGCCGGAGGGAACACCTCTCGCTAGCCTTGTGGGAAGTCCCCGGCTGCCCGCCCACTCCACCCAGCCTGGGGCCCTTGTTCTCCGGCCATGAGGAAGGCACGGGGCTGACTCCCCTGCCACAATGCCAACCCATGTGGGCTGGAGATGCTCGGAAGCTGGGACGCAGAAATGCCCAGGTTTTCCCAGCGCGGGAGTCTATCGGGTGGCCCGAAAGGCCAGCGACACGGGGATTTCGAGCTGTCCCTTAGTTGGAAGCCTACCTCCGGAAGTCGCTCTCCCTGTTCCCGCATCTGACCTAATGCGAATGGCCCACCCCTCGGTCACTTCCTTTTAATCACCAAGAAAAATAGGATCTTGCTTTTCCCTAGAATATTCCAAAAAAAGAGCAGCTGTGTCTGGGCGAATTCCAGCGGGGCTTCACTTGTTTTCTCTGGTGGGGCTGGGCGGGGTGGGGGGTGAGGGTGGCTGGGGACTCTGGGCCACCTGTATTTCTGCGGAAAACCAAAGCCCAAGGTTCCCACAGGGCCCTGCAGCAGTTGCAGGTTCTAGCACTCAGACTCCGTGCGTCCACCAGCCTCCCGGGTAGAACCTAGCCCCCGCCTCCAGCAGCAGGCCTCCCCAGTGGAGCCGGGAGCCCTGCCAGCAGTATAGCAGGACCCCAAAGGTCCTACCCAGCCATTGGCAAAAGACTAGAGGCTGGGTTTCCAAAGGCCGTCTGCCTTCCAGTGTAAAGGGAACAGGCTAGGAAACCCCCATTATGCACCCCGGACTCCTGAACCCTGCGTGACCACAGACAGGACCCGTGCAAGAAGTAGATGGCCTTTCCCAGTGGCTCCGGGCTTCTGTTTGTTAAAACGCAGGATGAAATCGCAGAGCTGAGCGAACGCCAAGCGGTCTGAGAACATTCGAGAGGTGAAATCTCCACATTTAGCAAACGCTTTCATTTTCAGAACTGCCTGGGGCCCTCCCTACCTAAGTCTCAAAAACCCAAAGTCTCCCGGCCCAGAGCCCTGGAAATGGGCGCCCATGTAGATCAGGTGGAAAGAATGGATAAGTGGTGGACTAGCGAGCCCTGAGGACGCAACCGTCTTTAAACTCACTGGCAAGACCTGGTGGGCGTCTACAAATCTGCATCTCTATACCCACCCCTATCTCCCTCTGAGCTCTCGAAACCTTAGCTGTGTCGGGGAAAGTACCAACCTGCCCAGTCAAGGCCCACTGGAGACACTTTTACTGGCCAGAGGGTTTGCGAGTTGAGTTGCCCAGTCTGTACAACCTTTGTCCCGTGTGACCAAAAGATAAGAGCAGGCCCAGGTGGGGGACCCGATGGAAAGAGAAGGCAGCCCAGGCTAGGGTATTGCTGAGATAGAGGGTGCTGCTGGGTGGGAGGGTGCCATCAAGGTCGGCCGGTGCCAGGGGCCACCATTTCCAATATTTTGTCTAATATCTGGGGGACCCACGGGTCCCTGTGGCCGGGACGCAGGACAAGGCTTTATGAAGAGAGGGTGTTCCGCTTGCTGACCTTTCCTATCCAGGGGAAAGACTGACCCAGCCACCCCCTTCTCTGCACCTATTGTTGCCATTCAATCACGCACGCACTTAAGAAAAGCGAGTTTATTCTACCCTGGAGGAGCCTCGCGTTGCAAATGTGCGGTGACTAAACGGTGGGGGGAAATTCTGCAGCCTCGACTGTGCAGATGGGTTGAGGACAGACACTTGCAGAAAAGGGCCAATTTCCCCTTCACAAAGAGCGCTAAGTACCTGATAAATGGGGCTGGTGTTTATTCATGAGCAGGTACTTGGGAGCTGGCGATTAGAACAGCGGCCCGCCGCCTCGCCAAGGTACTTAAAAGCTCGGCAGGTGCAGCCTGGCGCAGCCCGCGCACAAAGCCCCTGCGGCAGCGCCGGGGAGGGGCGCCAGCGCCGCTGTGCCCGGCTGAGGGCGCGCGACTCCCAGGCACTTGGGCCCTTTGTTCCTCCTCCGAAGCCAAGGCCACTTCACCGAGGGGTGTCCTGTGAAAACCTCCCCTCTCGTAACCAAGAATTCCCCTTCGTTCCTCCTCTCGGAGCCCAGCCGGGCAACGCTCGGCCTGGTAGGTGCCCAGGGCTCAGCGCGAGGCCAGGCTTCGCGTTTGCGTACAAGCTGCCTGTGGGCTTGCTATGAACTATCCGATCCGTCTAGGTAACTAACTCCTTCGCTAGGAAAGAAACCGAAACGGAGCCCGAGCCTGGGAACCGCGCGGGCCGCGGCTCCGGCCTGCCCCCGCCGCCAAGGCGCCACCTCTGGCAGAGCGGGTAACCTCGGGGTTTCAGGTTTTGTTTCAACTCCAAGGGGAGAAAATTGGGGTCTGTCTCTTTCCACAGCTTCCTGGGGCCGAGGTCGTGGGACAAACCCGATCTCGCCCTCAGAGTGGCTCCAGAACCCCTAGGGACCCCCAGCTTTTGCCCACGATTGTCGGGGCCTCCGCTGGGCACGCGAAAAGCGGAGAGAGCGCAGCTCGCCATCTGGGAAGCTGAACCGGGAGGCCCTGGGGGGCCCAGTGCAGGGCTCTCCGCACCGGGGACATGCAGCGGCGGAGGGTTTCCTGCGGGCCCAGCCCCCCACCTTTGCATGAGCTAGGCACTTTCTGGGCCAGATATGGGGGGCCTGCCCAGGTTGTTTGTTGCTCTTTTTCGATTGGTTCAAAAACCAGGCTAAGATCATTTCAGTCCGCAGCATCAGAGAGAAGAAATCTGTGTTTCAACCAAGTTGGACTCCCGTTGGGGAGAAAATTCTTTGAGAACCACGGCAAACTAGGAGTAGAGACGTGCCCTGACGCACCACGCGGTGTTTTTGTTTTTCTTTTTCATTTCCGCCCGGAACACCCAAGAGTTCCCCTGCTCCGTGCGGACTGACCAGGAGATTGTAGATATCAGCAACTTAGGGTTAGAATAAATTGCAGGTATACTCATCCGGATTCTGGGATGTGTGTGCAAATCCAAAGCGGTACCTGGAGGGGCAGCAGGGAGGGGGGCAAGGTCAGCCCAGTGTCCATGGCCCCACGGGGCCACCAACGGGGAGCCCGACGGAGCCTAAACGTGTGGGTGGCAGTGATTAAAGAAATCACCAGAGAAGCAAGTCCTCCCCTGGTATCTGCTGCCAGGACCTGAGTCATGGCTGGGGGGTGAAGCCTGCCCTCGGGTTATATACAGTTTGAGCCTGCCGCTCCAAAAAGACACGGGCAACTACAGAACAACACTTTAGCCACCAAGTGTCCCCAGAAGCCAGATGCCACTCTCTCCCACAGTGCCCCAGCATTGCCAACACAGTGCAAATAACCCCACAGCATGATGGCCTTGCGTAAATGTCCTCAGAGGGTTGAAGATCAGGGGACAGGCCTCACCAACACTGAACACTCTAAAGGCACAAAGTCTGGACCTTCCAGCCTGGAGGCAAACCATGTGGTGCACCTGGAACTGAACTGACCCAAGCGCAGGCTCCTGGTCCCTACTGTGCGAGGGCTGGCGACCGGGGTGGAGCCCCAGGTGGAGCCCGGAAGTGAAAGATGCATTGAACTAGAGGTACACAGTGACTAAAGTATTTATATTTTCCATTCGCAAGACCTTTAAGGCACACCCAAAAGCTGCAGGGGGAGGCCAGGAGGAGGACCACCAATACTAATGCCCACTATGGACTTTCTTGGCATTACACGTTTAGAATGAATCATAAAAATATATAATGAATAGGATTCCCGAAGAAGCAGATAAGCTGGGGTGAGAGCTTTGGCCCTGGAGTCCACAGGTGGGCTTCCCCCAGCTAACACTTTGACTTTTCTAAGGAAGCCATTTGGGCAGATGCACTTTGGGCCCTGGTGTGGGCATCCTATCTCAGTTCCTGATTCGTGTCTCCCGCAGGCAGCGGAAGGAGGCAGCAGGGGCTATTGGGCAGCACCTGATTCCGACCCTTCACCCATGCAGAGCATGACTTTGGAGCGAGTTCAGGCAGAAGGCTCCCCTGGGTTTCTGTCGCTCCAGCTCTTGTCTCTCACGTGCCCCTGTTTCTACGGTTTGGTGACACAATCTCAGCTTTCTGGAAAATCGCAGGATGTCTATCTCACTAACCTGGCACCCTCTTCATTGCTAGTCCCCTGAGTGCAGTCAAGTGGCTGCTATTGAAATTCAAGTTCTGGCCACAGGGCAGCAGGCTGGCAGACAGACTCCCCGACCTGTCTGGCCTGATGTGTGCTGGCCCACCTGCACCCCGCTTCCTCCTCACGGCTGCGAGTCCCTCCCAGGACAGCCCTCAAAGTGCAGCCTTGTGGGGTCTCTGAGGACCCACTCCTCCCCGTCTCTCTTGCAGTAAAAGAACTAAGATTTCTCTGACAAGGACCCTTGAAGTTTCTCCAGTAAGGGAAGCAGCTCTTCCTCCCAAGACCTTGCCATGCAGCCCCAATGTGGAGTAAGCATGCTCAGCTCTGATGTCCCCTTTGACAATGACCTTGAGGATGTTCCCTCCCCATCTTCATTTCCTCACGTGTGAAGGGAGGACGGCTGTAAGAGGAAGTGCCTAACAACTCTAACCTGGGGCTGCAAGAAGTGCGATGGGGGTGGGGGTAGGGCAAGGACACTCCCGCTAGCTGCGGAGGATGCTTGGGTTCACCCTCAGAAAAGTACACATTTCTTTCTCAAACATCCTTTGATGAGCGCTTGCGTAGCGGAGTTGGGAGCAGACCCCGGAGCCAGGGATGCAGATCTGACCCAGATCTGCCATTTACCACTACGTGGCCTTGGGCCACCTCACTCAGTCAAGGTCATTATCTCAGTCAAGGTCATTATCTCGGAAGCGGAGATTAGTAACCGCTCCCTATCTCACAGGACCCTGGGGAGGGTTACCCCAACCAATACACGCAAAGCGCTCAGAAGCTGCCTGACGCAGGCTAGCCGTCCCTAGGAGGTGCCCGGAGCCCTGGGGACGACCTCCCCCCTCTTCCCAAACCTCCCGGTTTCCTTCCCAACTGTCACAAATTCCATCCCTGCACGACAGCCAGGAGTCAGCCTTCCGGGGGCTCCTGCACCCCAGGAATGAGGTGAGGAGGGCAGAACACCTGTGTGTTGCCTGCTGGACCAGCACTTTGCCTAAGAAATCTCTTTCCCTCAGTCCCTTCCTTACTTTCTACTGTGGAAGTCAGTTGAGCCATTTCCCTCTCCCCTTTCTCTCTCCTCAATTCCACCGATTGATTGGCATAAGGGATGTGAGAGTGACTGAGATCCAGGTGATTCCAGCCCCCCTCCCCCAACCATCCAGGTGACCTGCTCCGAAGCAGGGAGGGGCTGCAGTGCACAGACTATTAACTTTATTTTTCTTTCTCTCCGCACACAAATGCCACAGGCACAAACGGAGCTCCCTACTGTACTCTCCTTGCCTAAAACAGGATGTCTGGAGCAAGACAAGCAGTTGGTAAACAACCATTAACTCTACGAAGGGAGGAACACGTGTGCACTCACCAGATCTGCTTCTGTAGGAGGGTCTAGCCTTTATTTTTCTCACCAGGAGGTGATGGTCAGATTTTATAGCTAAGGAGAAAAAATAAAACACACATCCTTGATTTCTCTCCTTCACAGTCTTCTGTCCAGCCTCTAAACCTCTCTACAGGGTCCTTCTTCCAACCCCCACCTCCACGGCGAGCATACCCATAAACGAGCCTGTATTTAATTCATCACCTTTGATAACATTGGGGATTCACGTTATCTCCCAGGGGTTTGGAGTCTCTGCCCACTGGATGGAGTGGCTGTTCTTCCATCACCCAGGCACCTCCCCAGGTGTTGGGTTAAAGAATGTGGAGACCACCTGTGTCTGCTTTTTCTTTGCTGAGGGGGAGGGGTGTTATATGTATGTTTTTTTTTTTTTAAATGCAAAGTGACAGCAGCATTGTCATGAAAGGTGGTTAGTGTTAAAGTAATAATAGTGGCTTTCACTCATGAATCCACCCACAATGGTCTCAGGCATGGGGCCAAGCACAGCATCTTATTTTATCTCCCCAGCAAGGCCATGAGCTTGATTTACGAGCCCGTTTCAAACACGAGGATGCAGAGAGTTGGCAAAAGTCGTAGGATTTGTAAGGGCGAGAAAACCAGGGTTTGAACACAAGACTCCAAAGGCTGTGGGCTGCTCCCCACCCCCATCTCCGTCTGTCTCTGAGTGATAAGGGAGCAGGAGAAGCCATGTGAAATGTGATTTGGGGAACCTTGTACAGCCACAACTCGCTTGGGGATGAAGCCTGAAGGCTCCTGGTCCAATCAAGCACAGGGTGTCTAAACCGGCTTGCCCAAGTTCAAAGCCTGCCTGAGCCTGTTTCTAGCTGACCCTGAAGGCACTTGAGTTACCTCTCCAAGTCTGCCTACTTCCCTTCGTTAAAAGGCCAGAACGAGCTGATGTAAATGAATAATCCCCCTCTCGCATTCTATTATGAAAGAGTATTTACCCTGTACCTGCCCCTTGCTGCCTGACACATGCTCATTCTACTCTGAGTTGGGAACCTGGGCTGTCAGGATGGAAACCAGTGGGTTGTCCAAGATACCCCAAGAAGCCAGGAAGCATCTTCTCACAATGGAGGGAGCATTCTTTGCAAATGGTTTTGCAGGAGAAAAAAATTTTTTTGGTTTCCCTTTTTAAAAGGATGTAAACATCTTCCTCCCAGGCTCTGCTGACATCAGAATGTCAGTGATGAATCATCTTCAGCAGAAAGACAAACCCTAGATAGGTCACAGGCTCCATTTTTAGTCACCTTCCTGGTGGCCTTGCTGAGGACTTGCAGGGGGGCCCAAGGCTGGGGCAAGGGGTGCACAAGGAGGAGCGCAGGCCCTCCAGGACCCAGTCAGATGGAGCAGGAGCCTTGGAGAGGCCCGGGGACACCCTTCTGGCGTTTCTTTTTTAAATCTTAAACCGATATGCACTTTCCCTCATTGCTTTCTAACGGAGTATGTGGAACCAGCTTTCTTGCGGCTGGCTCTGGCTTGTGAATGAAACCTCATATAGGCTGGAATATCCCCAGGACACGGTAGCTCAGTTGGAGCCAATGTTTAAAAACAAAACAAAACCTCAACTCTTAATGTATTCAAAAT
Source organism: Noctilio leporinus (assembly GCA_004026585.1). NCBI lineage: Eukaryota > Metazoa > Chordata > Mammalia > Chiroptera > Noctilionidae > Noctilio > Noctilio leporinus. The sequence goes on along the minus strand of PVIW01000343.1, from coordinate 467,795 downwards.
GTATGTGTTTGGTTTTTTTTTTCAATCAATTCATCCAGATCCGGTTTCATTTATTATTTACTGAGCATGTGGCAGCCCAGCTGAAAGCAGCTGAAAAGCGTTGACAGGGAGAGGTGTAGGGGCAATCAAGGCAGACTTCTTGGAAGAGGAAACACTTGCTAAAGTTTTGGCCCAGTGGAGCTGGGAAGAAATGTGTTCTTGAAGGCAGAAACTTGACCATGAGTAAAATGCTAGAAATGAGAGATTTCGGGCTACTTAGAAAAGAAGAGAGTAAGGACCACAGAAGCGGAAGTGTGGTTTGCGGGGTGGTGGTGGTGGGGAGAGGCTACCTTCTCCTCCTTGTAACTTTGCTGCTTCTAATTTGCTGTGAATTTAGAAACCAGATTATCACGAAGCCTGGCAGCGTGCGGGTCGGGTGAGGGTCAAGCTAGCACCGATGCCCGCACGGAGTCCCGGAGCCAGGCCCGCAGGCACAGCAAGATACCCTATGCACAGGAACGGGGACCCCTTAAGGCCCTAAATCTGCCATTAAATCACGGAGCACCCCTGTCCAGCTGCCACCATTTGTCCGGGATCTTAACTGAGGTGCTGGGGGGGGGGTGGCGGGGGCGGGGTGCCCACAGTTCCTGCCTTGCACGCGCCTCCCCTTCTCAGGGCCTGGGGGCTCGAGTCTTACCTCGGGCCCCGCTAGCCAGCGTCTGGGAGGAGGGGAAGAGCCAGAACTAACCGCGAGAAGTGGAGACCCAGAGGCTTCCCGACGAGTTTGGGGAGCCAGACGCCCGCGGGGAAGGCCGGCCCTGGGCACACTCGCCGCCCTCGGCCCCCGCGCGCCCCTCCCCAGGCCCCGAGCAGCAGCGCGCCCCTCGAGGCCCGGCGCGCCCGCCCAGCCTCCCGCGGCGACGCAGCCCCCGGCCCCCGCCCTGCTCCCCCTTGCCGCGGGGTGCGGGGCGAGGGCGGAGCTCAAGGGGCGCGGGCGGAACAGCCCAGGGCTCTTACCTCAGCGCCAGCGTCCGTCCGACCAAGCTCGGTTCGCGGCTGGGACTGCGGGGCTGGGGAGGCTCCCACGGGCTCGGATGGCGCCTATCTCCACCCGAGCCCCCAGACCCTTCGGTGGCCCCGAGAGGGGCGCCGGGACCAGGGGGCCGGCGCCGCGCGGGCGCGAGGCGGCAGCTCCCGCGGGGCGCGGTGGGGCGGGGGTGCCTGCCGGGCCCCGCCCGGAGGGGACTCGGGAACGATAATCTTGAAGAACAAAGGCAGCTGGGGAAGGCTGGGCGACCCCAGTGCCTGGTCCTGAACTTGAACTTGTACTTGACACTCTGTCCCGGAGGTGGCGAGGGATCCCCTCTGAGCTACGACCGGGCGCACAGTCCAGCGCGGGTTCCTAGGAGCGCGCGTCCTCGGCGCGGGGAGGGAACCGGCACCCTCAGGGGCCCCGGTGCGCCCCAGACTGCCTTGGGCTCCAGGGTTCTGGGGTTCCCGCGGCCCCTGGAAGAGTCGGGCTGCGGACGAGGCCGCTGGGTCTGCACCCCCAGGCCCCCACTCCCTCGCCACCCGGCGCCCGTGGCTGCGCAGGGCCGGCCGGATTCTCTGCACGTCGCGTCGGCGGCTGCTATTGAGCCGCTAATTGAACATTAATGGCAGGTGCGGATGAGGTCACCGGAGCTGGCTTTTCTCACACATTTTTCATGCAAATTCGCGAAACTCTAAACAAATTTAAATAAAAAGCTCTTTGTGCCCCTCAGTCCCCTCTCTCCCTCCGGGGTCCTGGGGCCCGAGTCCGCTGCGGGGAGGAGCGCGGCCCGCGGGGGGAGCGGGCGCCCCGGACAGCGCCGCCTGCCGGCCGGTGGTGCAAACCCCGCCGCGCCGCCCGGGGCCACGCGACACTCGCTGCCCTGGGAGCGGGGCGAGGGCCCTGTCGCGGAGGTCCTGGGGCAGGGAGAAGCGAGTGGGGAGGCAGAGTGGGCAGCGGGTAAGAGCCTGGCACCTAGGCAGGCAAGCCTGGGCGGGCATCCTGGCTGCACCCACCCCACCCCCGCGGGCTTGCTCTCTCCCCTCCGATTAAAACAGGAATAGTGCCCAGTTGTGCCTGTGGGTGCCTGAGGGTTAAACTATGGTTTAGGGACTTAGAACAGTCCCTGGCAACAGAAAGTATTGATGATTCATCTGAGGTCCAAAGGCCTCGTAAGAACCAATGCTGTGATTCTGCACAGGCAGGAAAGATCTTATGGGGCTCTAGGGCCCCCTGGGCCCCCTTCTCGTCAGGAAGGTGAGGGCTGGAGCCCACCCCTGCTGCTTCCCAGCTGTGCGGCTCTGCCTGTGTCTCAGCCTCTCTGAGCCTCCGGTCCCTAGGCTGTGCCATGGGACTAGGTTGAGAAGTCATTGTGAGGATTCAGTGCAGGCTGAGCAGGAGTTTGGGGACTGCCTTGCAGTCCAGAGCCCCCAGGCCCCCCTCCTTTGGGCAGCACACCTGTGACAGCTACCCACAAGGCTAGAGGGAGCCCATGGGCCAGCCAGCAGCCTGCATCCTCTTACCCAAAAGACCCTAGCCCAGGTCAGGGAGACAGACTTTCCAAGACATTGGGAGGCATCTTCCTCTACCCTTCCAACCCATGCCAGTGTCCCCACCACATCCACACATCGTGAACTGCCTTTGCTGGTGGCCGAGCCCCACTTCCTTCACCCACATCTTCCTAGAAAAACTGACGAGAGACATGGATGGCTTTGCAAAGAAACTTTATTTGTTGCGGGTTGGGGGGAGAGAGAGAGGCAGGGGGTCGCAGGATTGGAAGAAGCCTCTTACCCAGAACTTGCCCCCAGCAGGGGACTCGCCAGCCTGGGAGGAACCCCGATAACTCAGGGCGCCCTCCCGATTCTGCAGCACCTGGGGGACCCTCAGCCCCTGCCCACTCCCACCTCCCACCACATAGAGACACAGGCCTCCTCCAGGACCCAGACCCTGCCCTGCAGGGTTCACTCGGCTTGTCTTGACCAGCTGGGCTGCATCCTTGTCTGCAGGCCACCACCCCTTAGGAAGCCCATCTGGACAACCCTGGAGGAGAGACGAGACTAACCAGCCAAAGGCCCCTATCAGCTAGAGGCTCTATCACTTCCTGCCACTGCCCAGGCCAGGGGGCAGGCTGCATGAGGTGCATTGAGGGAGGACCCCGGGCAAGGGGCTGTTTGGGTGATCACCTGTAAAGGAGGGGTTAATGTCTCTCTGTGTGGGTTGATGAGGAGGGGTTGCAGCTATGGGGATGTCCTTTAAGTGCCCAAAGCCAGGCAGGACCTCTTTGGGGTTAGGAATACAGACCTCAAAGAGACTTGATTTTGAATCTCAGTTCTGGCACTTACAAGCTGTGTGACTAGGGACCTGTAAGTAATGTTTCTGGGCCTCAGTCTCCTCATCTGTAAAATGGGTGTAGCAATGGTACCCACGGCCCATGGAGTTATAAAGCAGCCCCCTGCATGTGGTTACTCTTAGTGCTTTTCCCCTCCCCTCTTCATAAGCCTGACAACTGATCTGGGGTGATGATAGTAGCTTCCACCCAGGTACCAGGAGCCCCCCAATTTCCCAAGCCCCTCCAGGCTCTTGGATTCAGGTGGATCGTGCACCTCTTCCCCATAGAGTGTCCAAGGGCTGCAACCTCTACTGGGCCAGGACCAACCAACATGCAACCAGAGTGGGCTAAGGGCCCCTCCCCCAAACAGGGGCTCCTATAGATGGAGTTCAAGTCTACTCATCTGTTCACAGTGCAACAGGGAAGCTGTCCCAGCCCTTCCCTGCTGAGGAGCTCAGACAACCACTTGTCAGCAAGACTAGCAGTAGATCTGGAGACCCACCCAAGCATGGCCCAGAGATACTCAGCCTGGCACTTAGTAGGCTTTTAAAAACTCACAGTAGCCGCCATGGTGCTGAGGTGGGATTATCAGGCAGAGTGTGGCCTGTGGCAGAGTTTCTGGGGTGCTTCATCCTGCAACACCCCACTGTCCTCCCATCGTGCCCACCCCAAGGTGGTTCGTGAAAGTCAAGCCTATTAAATAGCCTCTGTAAATTCTTTTTTACTTTTTTATTGAATTGATTAGGGTGACATTGGTTAATAAAATAACACAAGCCTATAATATGCCATCTGTATACTGCATTGTGTTGTTGCTCACCACCTCAAGGCAACCTTGGTCACATTTCTTTAATTTCGTCAATAAAAGTATTCCATGCACATGGAAAGAAATGAAACATCTGCAGTCCCCAGAGCCTTCCTGCATTTCTGGAAACTCTCCAGCTACGTCTCCTTGGGCCTGACTTCTAAACTGTCAGGAATAAGATCAGATCATACTCCACTACTTGTTCTGCAGTTGATTCTATCCACCCAACAGTGCCTATAGGCCCTCTTTCCACAACAGCTTAGAGGGAGCCCCTCCTTCCTCCTTTTCATGGCTGCATAGTACTCCACAGTCTGAATGCACCACAAGTTCTCTTCCACTTCTATATGTTCTGAAAAGGGAATGCTCCCTGTGGATGTGTCTTTGGGAACTCTTATATCTGTAACCAGCGTGTAAATGCCTTCCGTAGCAGTGCAATGCACGACCTCATGACATTTTGATACTGCCACGTTCTAGACAGTATTATGCAAGCTACAGTCGCCAACCCACAGTGTTTGTCTTAACAGTGACACGTGACGGTGGGGAAAGGCACCAGGGTGGCGGGTAGGTGACACGGCCTTGGGGGCAGCCAGGGAGCGAACGCAGCAAAGGCCTGGCCATGCGGCAGGACCCAGCGGTTTCCTCCACCCGGGTCCCCAGAGGCCGCTGGCCCAGGGGGCTGAGTCAGAGGGCCTCTGGGAGTGGAGGACAGGCCAGCCATGGGTGTCCTGCCTGAATGGTTTCCTGCAGCCATTTTCTCTGCCCTGCCTGGTCTCCTTGGGGGGCTGGGCTGGAGGAGGAGGCTGTGCAGCCCTCACCAAAGGAACCCAGAAGTGTCACGAGAGTGAGAGAAAGAGGAGGGGGGATCCCGTCCCTGGGTGAGAGGGGACGTCAAGCACCCCTGACTAATGAACAGCTCGTCTGCCCTTGAACCTCACCGGGCTTCCCCGTTCTCAGGCCCAGGACAAGAGCGGAGACGTCTGGGCCCAGCTGCACGGGGCTGCGGCGGGTCATCTCAGACGCTTTGACAGGCGGGCCTTTTCCCTGCATAGCTCAGACCTGCCCCCGGCTCCCCTGGCAACAGCATAGCCAGGCTCCCAGGTCCTGCCCGCTGTGAACGGGAGGAGGGAGGAGGGAGGAAGAGGAGCACCAAGGGGAGGACGGCTCGGGAGGGGTGTTGTTAACTCCTCCAAGGCTGGAACTCCTGGCGTTGGCGACCTCCAGTGCGCTGCCCCAGCTACTGGGGAGGAAACGGGACGGTGGAGAGCTTCTGTTCCCATGGTCTGGCCAGGGCACCTCGGGCAGGAGTAGTGCGTGGGGTGACAAGCAGGGAAAGGGTGGCCAGAGGCAAAGGCCTTTCCTCAGCTCCCCGCCCAGGTGAACCACCTCCGTCCTGGCCCCTGACTGCACCTCAGGACTGAGTCCTTCCTCTCTGCCTGGCTTTCCCCTTCCCGTGCATCTCAAGTGTCCTGGGCCGGGCCGGGCTCAGTGCTCTGAGCCTGTGACCTTGGAAAAGAGGCTGCCCCCGTCACACCCCACAGGATGATTGAAAGAGAAATGGTACGTGAGGAGCGTGGCCCTCCGGGGAGGAAGGTGTCCCACAAACCGCACTCAGGTTTTATTAGGGTGCTCTGCTCCCTGGGGCAGGACAGCGACAGGCTGGGGCACAGGCTGGCTGAAGCCATCTCCGAGCCCCCTAGCAGGCAGGAGGCAGGGGATCAATCCCCACTTTGGAGCCGCTGGGTTCAGCTGGGACAAGGAGGTGAGTCAGTGACCACAGAACTTCACATCCTGTTCCCACCACCCCTCTGTCCTCATTGAACGTCTATGAGACAGGGGTGGCTATCCTCACTTTAGAAACAGGGAAACAGGCTCAGAGAGGGTAAGGGCTGGCCTAAGGTCACACTGGTCAAACAGGGACCTGAGCCCATGTCCACCTGACTCCGTGGCCTGAACTTGTGTCAGCGGTTCTGGAGGCAGAGCCGAGCCACCCACCCGGGGAGCTGGGACTGGGACCAGGCACCACGGAGCAGTATTTCCCCCAAGGACTGCCCTCTGGGGTTTGGAGCTTGAGTCCAAAGGCCCTGGCCCAGGGAAGTGGGATTGGGCTGGTCCCCAGGAGGAAGACGCTGCACATGGCACCTGGTGGCAAGCAGGTATCGGGAACACAAGGGCCTGCTCCAGATTGGAGGTTGGGAGCAAATCCAGCTAACACCTGTGCTCTCTGGGCAGGTCGAGTTGAGCTTCAGGCTACCTGGCAGCCCCAGCAGGGTTTTCATTTCTGCAGCCTCGGGGGAAGGTCTTCCAGCCCCCAGGGCAGCTGGGAGGGCCAGGCTGGCTGGATTTCCTATGATCTGGGGCAGGGGATCCTGGCAGGGCGCAAAGGGGAAAGAGGAGGAAGCAAGGCTGGATTATAAAATACCAGAGCTAAAGGGAACCCCAGAGGCTGGCCATCCTAGCCAAGGTCTGGAAGGAAAGGAGGGGTCTCCCAGGTGCACATCAGGAAGCGAGCTGAAGTCCAGGTCTCTGACTTCCGGGGAGGCGGGCTGGGTCTCCCTGAGCCCCGTCCCTTTACCAGGCGACGCTGGGCCCTCAGAGGCAGGGGTTTCTCCCCACAGGGCGAAGAGAAGGGCTCTGAGGACCTGGGGCTGGGAGCAGGTGCCGCCTTGAGGTGGAGACCCCGGGTGCACACTGGCCCCCACACCCCACCCACAGCCAGTGTAGGACCCAGCCTGCTCCGGGCGGTGAGGCACACGCAGGGAGGTGAGGAGGGCCAACCCCCCTGCAGATTGGGTCACGGAGAAGCCAAGTGGGGAGCCGGGAACGACCTCAGCTCACTGCTCTCGGCTGCTGGTCCTCTGCCAGGTGGGTGCCCCCACCAGGCGGACCCGACCTGCTCAGAGCGGCAAGGAAATCCAGGGGTCCCACCAGGAACTGCCCTCAGGGAGGTCTGTGCCCGTGCTGATGAACAGACACAAAGACAAATGAATGTAGTTCGGCCAGCTGTGCCCTCCTGCCCGGGCTGATGAGTGGGCCAGCTGCCACTGGGTCCCCAGCTCCCAGCTGTAACCTCACCTGGGGAGGCTCAGCCCCTGCATACCTGCTGGATCGAAGGCGAAGGAAGGAGGAGAATCAGTTCTACGTAGTGCTTCCCACATGCTCAATGCTCCTCATAGCAATTCCGAGGGTACAGATTATTATCCCCATCTACAGATGGGGGTTTAGAGGCTCCAAGGCAGCCAGCAGGGGTCTATGGCGGAGCGCTGACCTGGACCGCTATCACAGCATCTCCTCCTCCGTCCCTCCTCTCCAGCCAAGGCCCCGGCTGGCCACCACCCCGATGGTGGGCCGGGAGCCTCGGGACCCCAGGTGCATGCTCAGCATGGCAACAGTCTCCTATCTTGACGAGGCAGGGAAAGCGGCTTCCCAGCACACTTGCTGAGTTCTCGCAAATCTCCACCCAGGCCAGCATCTCCCTGGCTGTCGGGGAAGAAATACCTGCAACTGCGCCGACTTCTCCTACCTAGGGCAGGGGGCTGCGGGCTTAGGGTTGGGGTGAGGGTGTGAGCTGCTGCTGAACAATGGAAGCTGGACCTCGCAGAGGGCCAGACAGCCAGTCTCCGAGGGCTTCCCTCCCGAGAACAAAGAGCAGCGGTGAGGGGTGAGGGCGGCAGGCAGGGCCCGTGCCCGCCTGAGCTGGGCACCACCCACGCTGTGCAGGGTCCAGCCTCAGGCTGGGAGCACGCCTGGAATGCGATTCCCTGGCTTTGCGTGATGCTCTGTCAGCGAAGTGCGACTCCCCAGGTCCCCTGTCACCTCCTAAAGCCGCTGCCAGCCCCTCCGCCCACCCCAGCACCTCGCGGGTCACAGATTAAGGAGCTCAAGGCTGACTACAGCTGAGGCAGCTAAGCCGGTGTGAGGTGTGGGGAGGGAGGGGGGGCAGTGGGCAGCTGTCCCAGGGCTCTGCTGCTGGTCTCTCCCTTCACCCCTGCCATGGGCCCTGCTCTGTCCCTGGACGGGTACAGGGATTAGGCCCCGACACAGGAGTGGGATGGTGGGGAAGGAGAGGTGGGCAGCCCAGGTGGAAGGAGTGGGTGTGCTGGGTCTTGGGAGGGAGGCAGGTGGGCACCAGAGGGAAGGCCCAGGACCTCCCAGGCTGCCCTGTGGGTCCCTCAGCACCAGAGATGGAGGAGTCTGACAAGGGAGGGACAAGAGAAGGGATCTGGGCCTTCAAGGCCAGTCATCCCAAGTCATTTAGGACATAAACACCAGACAGGAAGTTGCCTCCTGGCCACGTGGAGTCCCCAGACCTGTAAGACACAACAGGACGGACCCATCCATGAGGAAGGCCCAATGGGAAGGGACAAGGGGTTTGGGCACAGGGTGATGAGTGTCCTCGGCTTGGACTTCAAAGTCCCCAGAAGCTGTGAAGACAAGGCTGGGCCAGTGGGGCGGAATGGGGGAGTCCGGGGAAGGGCCTGGGAGGCGGGACCCCAGGTCACCACCGTGGAATCCTGAGACCCTTGCACCTGAATAAGAGGGGCCACGATCCACTGCACCCCTCCTTCCTGGGGTTACTGGAAACCCTGAAGGCCTGACCCGGAAAGTTGTCTGAAGGCCCCTTTTCTGTCGTGAATCCTGTGCCAGGGCCTGCAGAGGGCGACCAGGGGACTGGCCGGCACTGCTCTCTCATTCCAGCTTCTTTGCTGCCCTGCCAAGGCCCCTTCTGCTGGGCCAGGGCCTGGCTCCCAGCACTGTGGGGGAGGTGGGGAGGAGCTGGGGTGACAAGGGGTTCCTGGGAGGACCTGTGACAGGATCTGCCCGCCAGCTGATCCTCTACCCTTTCTGGAAAATGGGAGGCCCCGCTGCAATGCCAGCGGAGACGGAGTCCTTCCCGCAACACCGCGGGCCCCAGAGTGCCTCTGCCTAATCAGCGGGTCCTAACCCTACCCTGGTAGGCCCTGCCGCCGCCACCCGACTTTCGGAGCCGGAAGGATCCAAGAGACCCCCACAGTTCAGCGCACTCATTTCATGGGGGAGAAACTGAGGTTTGAGAGTGGGTGCCACGTGGCCACCCTGGGGTTGGCGCAGCACGCCGGTGGCTAGGATGTGCTTCATGTCCCATCTACCAGACCCTGCTCCTGAACAGGGCCGGCCGAGGGGGCTTCTCCATCAGACCCCAAAATAAGATCCTGGCCCCACCGTGGGTGGAGTGGGGCTGGGGCCAGGGGAGGCCGTAATGCGATAAGCAGACTGGCCATCTGGCTCGGGGACAGGGGAGAGCCCAGACTGGCCGCTTCTGCTGCCCAGTCCCGGGGGCCCTGTGCTGAGAGAGACAGACAGCCAGATGGACAGGCACGGGCCTGGGTCTGGATGGAATCCAGCAATGCCCTGTGGTCAGAGCTAACCAACTTTGAGACGGGTGGGGTAGGAGCAGAGGGGGCACAGGGGCCGGGATCGGGGGTGCCAAGCCCCCCGAAGGGCAGAGCAGAGCCGGCCAAGCAGGATGGCAGAGCTGAGGTCCGCTGCACCCAGGCTCAGAGCCCGGCTCCCCAGGTAGGCCCTGGCCGGCGCGCTCCCCAGCCACCCACAGGTCCCCCTCCCAGGGAAAGGCAAACACATCTCCTCTGGCACCTTCTCAGACATGCATGCAAAACTAATTAACATGGGGAGACGTGCGAGCAGCCGGCCAGCTCCACACCCTCGAGTCCACGCAAACAAGGCGAGCCCTTGTCCGGGGGACGTGCACAAAGCTTTGTTGCTAATTTAGGCATCTGTCTCTGTCTGGTCTGGTCCTCCTGCCTGCGCTGGGGTTTTTCCCAGCCCCTCGGACAATGCTGGGAACAGGCCCCGCCGATCCCTTATTCAAATCGCACCCAGGACAATGAGCTCATTGTGCAGACACAGAAAAGGGGATGCTGGGGCAGGGGGCGTGTAACAGGGCATCGGGAGTGGGGAAGGGTGGGGGTGACAAAAATGGGAACCCAGTAAAGTGTTTACTAACACAGCACTGCAGCTGCCTCCGGCCCTGCCCCTCCCCCGGCGGCTGGGAGAAGTCCCGGGACTGGGGGGGGGAGGGGGCGGCCGCGGGGAGGACCAGGCCTGGGTGGGCAGCAGCTTGGACTCTGGCGCAAGCCTCCCTCCGCCTGTCCTGCCCCACCGCCAGCAGCCCCCGGCTGGCCCTGCGTGTTCAGGGTTCTTTTCTCCGCACTTCAGACGGAGCAGGGTGCTGCGCTGACGCTGCGCGCTGCGCGGGGTGGGCCCTGCCATCTTGGCCATTGTCTTCCCATGTTTCATTTTCTCCTCCTTCCCAGCTCATAAATTAGAGAGGAGACAGCGAGCGGCTGCGAAGGGACAGGCTCCCCACGGACGGCGGGCGGGCCAACCTGTGAGCTCACGGCAGATGGGGCCATGTGGCCGCGGCTGCTCCCACCACACCTGGCCGGACCCTCGCATGTTGCCCCACACAATGAGCAGCATTAAAAACACATATGCACATATATATGTACATATTATACATGTATAAACACACACACACGCAGAGGTGGGGCAAGAATAGGCTTCCAGGTGTGGGTATGTGAAACGCGGAGTCGATTCTTGTATGATTATTCATTCATGAGTGTATTATTTTCCATACAAATAGCTGGAAGCCTGCTTTGGCCAACCCTATATATATATATATATATATATAAAACCCTTGAAATCCCCAACAGAAGAACCCAGGCCGTGGAATGCCCTCCCACCAGCCAACACCCCCAGCTCCCTGTGGCACCGAGCGTGCCCAGACGGGTCAGGTCAACAGACACACAGCCTGACGCTGAGACGCAGACACAGAAAGAAACACATCCCCTGCGGCAGCCCCGGGCAAGCACGCTCACAATGGGGCAATGGGTGCACTTGGTCAGAGCCCAAGCGGTGCGGCCCACAGCACCCAGGTGGTGGAAAAGGTAGGGAGAAGCTGCTAGCCAGCTCCTCCCGGCCCTGCTCCCAGGATGAAGGCACAACACCATTTCAGGCATCCAGAGGGTAGCCGGTACCTCCCGAGACACAAATGTTTGCAACTGGGCTCAGGGTTTGGTCAGGGTTATTAAACTGCCCTGCAGAATCAGAATCTCTCTCTCTCTCTCTTTTTTTTTTTTAATATGGAAAGAAGGCCCTGGCTGGTGAACTGGCCTGTGAACCCAAAGGTCACTGGTTCGATACCCAGCCAGGGCACAGAACCAGGTTGCAAGCCAGGTACCCAGCCAGGTCCGTAGCTGGAGGCAGGTGAAAGGCAACCATACACTGATGTTACTCTCCCTCTCTTCCTCCCTCCCTGCCCTTCTCTCTAAAAATAATGAATGTTGGGGAAAAAAATAAAAAATAAATAAATAAAAATAATGAATGAAATCTTAAAAAATAAAAAGAAGAAGAGCAAGATTTTGTTATAATAAATTTTAAAAAATATTTATGGAAAGAAAAGGTGTTTAAAAGTCATGTTAATTGTCCTACACCTCAAGACCTGTCTTGAAGTTGGAGCTGCACAGACCCTGCTGGGGTGGTTCCCCATGCCATCCACAGGTTGGGGTGACTTCTCCCTGCGGTTGAAGTGGCTTTGGGAATCGGGTGTAGGACGGAGAGGAACACAAGTGATTAAAACCTCCGAGGCCCTTTGAAATGTTTTTCTGGGGACAGTGTGGGGCCCATAGGAAAGAAATTTCATAAGGGGCAGTCAAGCAGGCGGCTAGCTGGTGAGTATTTTCCCTTTCTAAAACTTTGTCCCCAAACTGAGCTATTTCTTTCCTAAGGCAGAAAAAAAAATAACCATGATCCAAGCCCCAAACCTACATGACCGCATCATGCAGGGAGGTCGAGCTGTGACTCACCCACACTCATTCACACATCTGCGGCCTATGTCACACAGCGCCTACCTTTCCCTGTTCCCTGGCTGTGCAGCATGTTCCTGGAGGGGGACAGAGGGACTTGAGAGAGCTCCTGGTGAGCACCGGAGGCCACACAGATGCAAGTGCCCACTGTGGCCCAGAGGAAACAGTGGCTCGCGGCTCCATGACCACAGCCTGTGCTGTCAACTCGCCTCCACCTTTAACCCCAGGCCGGTCCCCGTGCAGATGACATTCATTCAAACCAGCTCCAAGACAGCCGTGAGAGGGGAGTCCGAGGGACCCCAGGCCACCCGGCACAGGAAAGGCTCACTCCCCGGAAGCATGTGGCTGTCCCCCTGTCCCATCACTCACTGTCACGGGACGTGGAGCACCCTGCATTGTCCTGGGAAACCACTCTCCCTTCTGCTTCTCAGTCGTCCTCAGAGGAAAGCCCCTCGCGAGTTGGCTCACTTTGCCCACCAGCGGCAGGTGTCTCCTTGTTGCCAAGGAGCAGGGACCCCCTTGGAAGACCCTTCTGGCAGCTGGAAGAAGCAGGTCCCTGTCACATCTTGGACCCGTGGTACAGGTGGCCCCCCGCACAGCCAAGGTTTGAATCTACTATATGCGGATTTCTCCCAATAAATGTGTACACACTATACATGTATTTTCTCCTCCATATGATTTTTCCGAATAACATCTCTTCGGTAGCCGACGGCTCTGTGAGAATGCCGTGTGTAACACACGTAACATACGGAACGTGTGGATCGACCGTTTGCGTCCTGAGTAAAGCTTCCGGGCAACAGCCAGCTGTTAGCAGTTAAGTTTGCGGGGAGTCAAAAGTTGCAGGTGGACTGCCGATGGCACGGGTATGCGCCCCGAATCTCCTCCATGTTGTGTCAAGGGTCAACTAGCTATACTTTAACTGCAAACGCCACGTGACTTCTCAAGTTCTGTCTTCCTAAACACACACGCGCGCGCACACGTACCAACCTCAACAGGAAGACCCCCAAAGCAGGAATAAGTGAAATGAGGCCACGGGTGATGTTGGTAGAGGTGTGTTGGGAGAAGGCAGCTGGGTGGCCAGTCTGCTAACTCGCAAGCAGGCTTACCTGCCCAGCACTGCCCCGGGGATCCTGCCTGAGCAGAGCCAGGACAGAATTCAGGCCTCCATGCCCCCAAACAGCATCTGAGTCCCAAGGAGGAGAAAGCGCCATCCCTGGATTAATCCAGATGATGATGGCTCTCTGATTGCGTTTGAGACATTCCCTATCCACCTCACACGTCAAGTCTCAATAGTTACTGCTACGCAGCTTACTAAGATCGAAGTGGTCTTTTAACCCAAGGACAGGCAATCAGATGTCACAGTTCCGCAGAGAGCAAAGAGCATGTGGACAATTAGTTTTAGCCCAAGCTAAATGACAGTCTAAGGTCACTGTGGGCCCAGTGCAACATGGCCTCTGACCCTGCTCCTTCAGGGTCTCTGGGTCTCGGGCCATGGACAGGGGCAGAGCAGCTAGAAAGTCGCAGACTGGTGACAATGGTCATAAACCAGTAGCCACTCACCAGCAGCCCCAAGCTGGCCTTCCCATGCAGATCCACACCACACAGGCTTCAGGTGCCAAGTGAGGGGCTGTGCTTTCCTCCTCGGCCTCCCCCAGGCCTTTGCCCAGACCCCAACCCACAGTGGAAAAAACACAGCCCAGTGCAGGAACACTTCCAACGCCTGAGCTTCATGGCTCCTGTGCAGACTGGGGTACAGCTCCCAGCACAGCCCTGGAAGTGCTGAAGGCCAGGCCATGAGCCAGTGGAGGGGAGAGGCCCAAGGAAGGTTCCTTGACCCAGCTTAGGGGGGCCTGGCAGGCCCCCTCCACGATCTAGCACTCCTGCAGGATTCAACCCTGCTGTTCCGCCCCCACCTCTGAACCTCTGTTTAGGGGGTTCTGTTTGGGTGCAGTAGCCTTCTCTGACGGGTGCACCCCAAACAGATCCTCCTCTGTCAATGCTCGTGGCCTGGGTCAAACTGTGCACACCTGGAAGCTGCCTCCTTAGGCTGGTTTCTGCTCCAAGGGGACAGGGCGAGGGTGCATGGTCTCCTGGACCTCTCTCTGCTCCCGGATCTCATGCATGACCGGTAAGCTGCACAAGGCATTGCTGAGTGATGGGCAGGGAGCTGAGGCCGGTCCCTTGCTTGCCACCTTCCCTGTGCCTTTGCTCGTGACAGATGTGAGCCCGATGTCGAGATGGTCACCTGCTGCAGAGCCTTCAGCCCCCCCTGAAACCCGCCCCCATTCTAGAGCAGCAGGTGGGGGCCACCGACAGACACTTCTTGAGTGCCACAAGGTAAGTATTACTGTCTGCAACTCTACAGAGAGAGAGGGAAGTGAAATGGTGCGCCCAAGGGGTTGGAACTAGGCCAGGCAGATCCCTGATTCACGACCCAACGGCAGAAGACAGCAAGCTAGAAACAGCTAAAAATGGGGTAAAGGCAGCTGCAGGCCCAAAGGGAAGGAAGGGGTGGCTGACACAGGGGTGGGGCAAAGACAGGCTGTGGATCCCGCAGACAAGGAAGAGAGGCAGGACTGGGTGGGGACACTTGTCACCCCTGCTAGCCACCTCGCCAGGGCTCCCAGGGCCCAGGCCTGAGCCCTGCGCCCCAAAATCCTCCAAAGGAAGCACCAGCCCAAAGCAAGAGACACTACAGAGCCACCCCCTGGCAACCCGAATGTGCTGCTGTTGCTTCCCCAAACCGGGACCAACTCTGGGGACAAGGACCCACAGGGACTCAGATGTCCCCCTACCCGAGGGCTGCAGCTTGTCAGGTATACCCCGGGCAGTCACCCCAGTGGCACTGGGCTTAGCAAAGAAGAGCAGACCCCAGATTATCTTTCCCACGTTCTGCTCCCCCAGACACAGGCCTGGAAGAAGATTGGTAGGAAAATCGTCAGCACAGAACTTGGCACAGCCCACGTGCTTCATATGTGGTGCCTGTCACCACGGAGATGTCCTGGCTGCCCCCTGTTCACTTCCTGCGAGGAGCCTGCTTTTCATAAACTCCGGGCTTATCGGAGGTGGCTGGCCCTTAACCTGGTCCAGTCTTCCTCAGCAGGGAACGGGAGTTTCTGGGAGCAAAAGAGGGTCTGGAAGCAAGGCTGGACCCGCAGCCAGGAGCCTTCCGAAGTGAGGAGGCCCCCCTGCTCTCCAACAGCAGGGTGAGCCCAGCGCCTCCCCAGAAAGTGTCCCTGAAGACCCAGGGCCTGGCAGGGAGCCAGGGCAGGAGGCCTCTCCAAGAAGATGCTGGCTCTGAGCCAAGGCGCATCCAGGAAGCTTCAGCTGGCAGGGGGCAGGGGGGCTGGGATGGGGGAACAGGAGGGGGCGCCCAGGAGCCCCAGGGCCCAGGAAACCTGCTTCAAGCAGGTTTGGCATGAGCCAGGATGCACAGCTGCTTCCCCGCGCCCTGCGCTTTCTGCACATCTGGGAGAGATGAAATCACCCACGGAAAGGGAGGGGGCAGTGGGGAGGTGTTCTACCCCCCCGGGACGACCCTGCTGTTGTCTACATCTGTACCATACTCACTCCACAGAGCACTGCTAAACCCCGTTCCAAAGACTCTTTAGGGCTGGCCACTGGGTCTCTCCCTCCAAGCCTGGAGGCTGAAAACCAGGATCTGCTGCCTGCAGATTCAGGCCTCCTCTGCCTTGAAGAATTGAGGGGTCACCCTAATTCAAGGGGCTGTACCAGGTACCCATAAAAGCCCAGGTAGGCTGAGTCTCTCTGGCTTTTCCATGGCTGTCTGTGGCCAGGGGCCTCCCAGGGGTAGACCAGGATTAGTGACTGAGCCCGGGGCTGGAAGAGGGTTGGAGTCAATGAAATATGAACTACATGTACATTTTAGAATTTTCTAGAAGCCACATTAAAAAGAAATAGCCCTGGCTGGGTAAGTCAGCTGGTTAGGGCGTCGTCCTGATACACCAAAGTTGCAGTCAAGGCACAATAAGCATCAACCAATGAATGCATGGATGGGTGGAACAATAAGTTGATGTCGCTCTCCCTCTCTGAAAGTCAGTTGAAAAAAGTAAGAAACAGAAACAGCCCTGGTTGGTGTGGCTCAGTGGATTGGGCGCTGGCCTACAAATCACAGGGTCTTGAGTTCAATTCCTACTCAGGACACATGCCTGGGTTGCAGGCCGGGTCCCCGGTTGGGGGCATCGAAAGGCCACCAACTCACATTGATGTCTCTCTCCCTCTCTCCCTCTCTCCCCTTCTCTAAAAATAAATAAATAAATATATTTTAAAGGTAAAACCAATTTTGATAACGCACTGCGTTTAACGCAATGTTACCGTTCAACGCAGCACTTTGCGCAGACCGCATGTCATGAAATCGACGGTGATCAGCCAACCGGACAGCACAGCTCTGGGCTCCAGTAACCTCCTCCCGCATTTTCTGGGGAGGGTGTGGCTTGAGGACCTGAGGAGGGGGTGCCAGGGAAGACAGGGAAGCCCCAAACGGCTGGGCCCATTAGTCTTTCCTTTCAGCCTCCCAATAAATGCTCATGGCCTATGAAATAGATCGTTTCGCGATCCATCAAATTCAGGGGGCCTGCACACCAACCCGTTTGAAGCGGGCAGCCCGGAGCGGAGTAGCGGTGGATATACCTGACGTCACAAGCTGCAGAACAAAGGCCACCGGAGAGGAACAGGAGGGCTGGGGTGTGCGCTGCGCTGACTGGGGCCACTTGGCTCCTCAGGGTGAGAAACACCTGCACCCCAGCCCTGGGTCTGGCGAATGTTCCACTGCTTCTCCCTGGCGGAAGTCCCCACAAAGGCTCCTCTCTGCTCTGGGAAGCAAGAACAAGTCGTGCATTTACCCAGTGCTTCTAGTCTTCTTACTCCGAGTCGCCATGCCAACACACAGTCATAATTACCAAGGAGCGCGCCCATAGTGGCCACACTGACAATGACACGGCATCAGGGCCTGTGAGCTCCGCAGGGTCAGGCTCTCGGGGCCCCCCAGCTTCCTGTCCACTCCCTTTATTCCACTCAGATCCATCTCTTTCCTCCAGTCTCTCTGTCCCACCCAGCTGGCCCCCGCTTATAGTCTCTCTGCAAAGAAAGGCCCCGCAGCTCAGTGTATAAAACACTTTTATAGCAATTAGGAGACAGGTTCTCCCTTTGAGTCCCGATTTCAACTTGTGGGAAAAGTCACATCAACGTTCAGGCCTCGGTTATTTTACTGTGAGTGGGGAGACTATTTTGAACATGGCTCATTCAGCAAGTGGGCGCTGACAGCGTTCAGGGGCTGAAGTGTGTCTGGTCGATTCTAAGATCTTCATTATGGTCAGCCCCAGAAGCTCAGGGGAACAAAGGAGGTTCAGATCAGAGAGGGACCTGGGTCTAATACTCGGAGAACAGCAGGGTTTCTATCTCCCCTCTGCCCCCAGGAAGGGCACAAATCTCAGAAAAGGAGCCAGGAGCAGCTGAACGGCAGGCTCTATCAGATTATAGAAAGATGAGTGGGATGGATGAGAACCATCAGACTAAGTGACAAGCACCCTGAGGCCCCCAGCGGGAACGAGGACAGGCACCCATTTCAAAGGAGAGGTCAGCTTAGAGAGGCGGACAGCCACCGCTGAGCCCTGCACAAGAGCACCCCGATTTCAGGACGCCTGGTGCACCCACATCTGAACTTACAAAGGAGATAAATTGGAGGCTGATGATTAGCATCACAAAATGATTATTCTCTTTGTAAAAGGCTTCACTGCAGGACTGCTTTAAATAGTGCATTTAAACCATGATCTGATTTGCTAAATTCGATTTATACACATCCACCGCCTAAGCGGGGCGTGCGGCTGAATTTACATGCCTTCCCTTAGCACCGCGGAGGGGAGAGGCCGGCCATTATTTGGGGCCTTTAATCCTTGGAGGCAGTAACTAATCTGGGGAGCTGAACCCTGTTTTCCTTCCACAGCTGGGGGCTCCCGCTGTGAGCTGGCCTCAGCCCTCTTCCGGGCTTTGCAGAGGGGCAGTCAGCCTAAGGAAAGGGGGCAAGAAGTGGCCAGCATCTGGCTGTTGCAGCCTTTCTGCTTAAGGGGGCTGCTCATCAATAGACCAGCCTCCTTCACACACCCAGGGGCAACAACTTCCTGGTACGCACTGTCTGAGGATCTGGCCTGTGGCAGGCTCCCTGAATGTATTCGGTCCCTCCAACCATCATGCGAAAAGCTTAAAGGCCACCTTTTGGGGACCATAGGAATGCACTAATCTTTGTAACTTCTGGGGATCGGCAGAACCACATTCTGTGATGTGTGCTTAAGCCACGGAAACCAAACCCGGGTGGGGACCGAAAGGCTGCCTCTCCCAAGGACAAAAGAACAGGGGCACCGGGGGCCATGGTGACTGTGCCCAAGCCATCAGGAAGCCTCCTGAGCTCCCAGAAAGGGAGGCAAAGGCCTGACTCACAGCACGGTGGGCAGAGGTACCAGTCCACACTGCTCAGCTCACAGCACTTGCCAAGAGAGGTAGGTCTAAGGATTCCTGGCTCAGAAATGCCACCTCCAAAACTCAAGTCCCCCGTCTCTCAGGACCCAGGTTTAGAGTGAAGCACCTGTCCCTCATTTGTCCAATATTTACAGGCCCGCACAGTGAGCCCAGCCGAGCACTAGGAATAGGAGCAAAGACAGGAACAAGACAGCACGCAGGCCTGAGGGGTCAGAAGGGCCACTGAACAGAGTGCAACTGTTTCCCTGTTGACAAGCCCCCTGAGCGCTGCTCCTAGGAGGACAGGAATGAGGGTCCTTGATTGCCATGAGGACCTCTGGAGAAAGTCCTTTAAACTCTCTGGACCTGGCACCCACCCTGGGCCTTGGGCAGTTGGCTGACATAATCCCTACACTTTACGTTTCTAGACACGGTTCATGGAGGAAGACACCTTCAGGTCTCTCAAGACCCTGATGACCTTCCTTTTTCTTGAACAAAGTTATAAACCATCATATTTTCTTCGTTCCCTTGGCTGCCAGGAGGCTCAGAACAACCACCGGTCAGAAACTCTAACATCTATTTGAGGCCATCGCTTTAGGCCAGGAGCCTGGGGGGTGACAGGCAGTGTTGGGTCGGGGGTTTTGGCATGTGACAGATAAGATCACAAAGGGGATGAACCCGAGGTGTGTGTTCTGAATCAGTGCAAGTGATTGATGTGCTAGGTTAAGAAGTCAGGCTTGTTGGGGCCAACAGCCCTGAATCCACATCCTGCCAAAATTACAAAGAGGGGCTCCGGCTACCTGTCAAACTGAGCCCCGGGGTGCAAACTGCTCAGCACCAGGCCTGGCACAACGTGGGGCTCAGTGAACACAAAGGAGCCTTCCTGGAGGTTGAGCCTCTCTGTACTGATGCACAAGCGTGCGGTGTGAGCCTCGGGGCAGAGTTGGGTCATCGGGAGCGGCCCCAGGACAGCGACAGCGCCGCAAAGCCTCCCCCAGGTGGAGGGGGCGCGGCGCAGAGGAGCCACTGTCCCAACCCTGGGACCCGGGCCTGCGCGGGTCGAGCTCCCAGCTGCTGCTCCACACTCCCGTGTCTGCCCTCCCCAGCTCCCTCCCCAGCAGACCGAAGCCCCGAAGCCCCGAGTTCCGGGTCCAGAGCCCGGGAGGAGCGAATAGGTCCCCCAGGCGCGTCCTCAGCCCCAGCCCAGCACCTGGGCAAAGCAGACCTTCGTCTGTCCGCCGGTCCCTCCGCGCCTGGACCACTGGCCACACCGACCCCGGAAGGGCAACCTCCGCCTGCTCGCCCCGGGACACAGCCCAAGGGTGAAAGGTGCCCGTGGTCCCCAAATGGCGCCACTGCTGGCAGCTGGGGGTGGGGGGTGGAGCGGGAGCTGCTCCTCCGTCCCGGCGCCTCCGAAGGCCCCAGGGAGGCCTCCTCTGCTCTTCGCGAGCCGGGCTCCGGCCTCGGTCACCGCAGCAGCAGCGGCCGCCGCCGCGGGCGGGAAGCGCAGGGCCTGCAGGGACCTGACGGCGACAACAGCCGCCGCGGAGGGCGCTGGCGGGAAGGGGGGCTGAGAACCGGCTGCGGCTTCCCGGGGTCGTCCATACCTGAGGGCCTGCCGGGGCGGGCGCGGGGCGAACACACCCCGCGGGCAGGCGCTGTCCGCCGCGCCGCGCTCTGGGGGCCGCGGGTTCGGGGCGCCGGGCCTCGCGCCGACGCAGCCATGTTGAGCCTGAATCTCCAGATGGCTCCGGCCCGCGGCGCACGCCTCCGGGCTCTCGGGCAACCAGGTCTGCGGCCCCAGGCTGTGCGCACGCTCGCGCCCCGCTGCGCCGGGGTCTGGGCCGGTGACCCCGCTTCTGCAGCCCGCAGAGGGGGCGCGCGGCCGGAACCCTGGGGGCGCCGTGTGCGCCCCGGCGGCCGCGGGAGGCTGCGCAGCATCCCCGCCGGAGGGGCAAGGCCACTGTGCACCTCACACTCCGTGGAACGTGACCTAGGTGGCCCAAGAGCCAAGTTGGGAGCCAGAACCATCAACAGTGCCTCTTCCAAGGCACCTACTGTGTGCAACAAGCGTCGCCGCGCGCCAGCCCTGCCGGACTGAGTCACAAAGCGCAACGAACCAGTAAGTGTAAGCTCCGTTTCGCAGGGAGTAGGGGACTGGGTGGGGATGACACTGGATCGAGGCTACCGAGGAGGGGTTCGCCCTTCTGGTGACTCTGGGAAGTAGCTTCTCCGCCAACCTGATCCGGGAGTCTCCCAAGTTGCGGGGCGCCGGCTCACGAGCGCGTTCTCGGACACATTCGGGGTGCCATTGGGGTGCGAGCAGACGGCCGCCCAGCCACTCACCTTTCCCAGCGTGAGAGCCAGGGCTCGCCCGCCACGAGTTCGTGCCGGCGAAGAGGGCGCTGAGCACAGGCTGAGTGGCGCGGAGGAGGGAGGCGCAGGCAGGGTAGGAGCTGCAAAACAGAGGGAGACATCAGATGCCCCCCACCCGCGCCCCGATGTGTTCTCCTTCTGTTCGAGGGTGGTGGTGGGGACTCGCGTGTCCTCCAAGTCACGACCACAGCCAGGAGCGCGGGAGGGAAGCCCGATGGGGTTCCCGGCTAAGGGACGGGGGTATCTCCCGAGCTCTGGGCTCCATCCCGCTGGAGGCCGCCCTCTGGGGCGAACCTGTGCTGGCTGAGAGCTGGAGCTCTGAAAGTAGAGACCTGACAACTGGGACATCTGATGGCCTGGGGCGGGAGGACGCTGTTCCCCCTCCTCTCCCACAGAGAGTTTCATTAGTCCCCACACTGGGTATTTGCCTGAGAAGGGACACCCGGTCATTTTTCAGACGCAACAACCTAATATTAGAAATCCTGAACCCCCACTTAACATGGGGCTTCTGGCAATGCCCTCTTGGCCTTGCAAGTCAACCCCTACTCTGTTCCCTTCAAGTCTCTAAAGACACTTACATGCCCCACTCCCTAGCCAGCCACGCTTGGAACTTTACGGGAGTCCCAGTGCCCCCCACCCCAACCAAGGGGCATCTGGAGTCCTGGTTCGTCTCCCAGTTGGGAATGTGTCCGCGTGACAGGCACAGGTCAGTTCTTCCAGGAGACTCAGGACCCCCGTTGGTGCTTCCTTGTCTCCAGCAAGGAGGGGAGGCCAGAAGCTCAGATCCGGACTCTCACACAGGCACCCTGTCCCAGCCTGCAGAGAGAGCTGTCATTTACTTAGCACTGGCTGTGTAGACTCCTTTTAATTCTCTGGGGGTGTAGATGCTATTCACCCCATTTCACAGACGGAGGAGCAGACGCCCAGAAAGGTCATGTGACTTGTCAAGGCTACACTGGGTGATAATGGCCAAAACATGCCCCCCAAAACCCACCTGCATCTCCCTCCAGCCACCACCCTTCCGGAATTGGGATTTTCGGTTTGTTAACTCAGTCCAAGATAGTGCCGGATTTTCGCTAGTGCTTTCATTCGGGAATTGTCATCCCTAGGGGCAGAAGAGACCACCAAGGCTCTCCCCACAGCCAGTGATGGGGAATTTGTGCAGCCCCTGAACATCCCCAGACAACCCTACCCCTGCTTAGTCTGGGTCCACAACCTTGGGAAAATGGGGGCAGAACCTCCCGCTGGCCTGAAATCTGCTCCTGATTCTTAAAATCCCAGTCTACACGGTCAAAAAAGTGGGTGACCTGTATTACTATCAGGATAATTCAAGCAGGAGAAAATGAGCTGGAAGGGCAGGGAGGGCAAGGTATTTTTATACACAATCCCAACGGGAACCTGAGGGGGTTCAGGAGCTAAAAGAGGAGCATTTCCAGGAGGTGCCCCCTCTCTGGTTCAGGGAGAGAGAGGTTTCATCCAATGGATAATTAGCCTGGAAGCCCGGTCTCCCCCAGTCTCTATGCGGAGAGGCGCTTTCTCTTTAAATGACGTTAATGTGATGTTAATGTGGCTTTTTCCCCCAACGAAACCTCTCTAAGAGACAACCTCCGTTTAAAAACTATGTCCATTGATTGGGCCGGAGGTGCAAGAAATAAAAACGCAAAATGAATCTACAAATCTGTTTTTTAAAACGGGCTTTTTCAGAAGGGAGCCAGCGTGGTAGCCCCACCCAGGTAAGTTGGGATGGGAGTGGGGGTGGGTACAACACACTGGGGGGCACCCAGGAGTGCAGGGGACTGGAGAGGACCCGGTCTGAAGCCGGTGCCCTCCAGGGGGAAGAGATGGGACTATGTGCCAACTCCATTTCCACCTGGCAGGCCTTCACCCTGAAAAGATGGAAAAGGCTTGAGAAATGCCACCCTGGGTATCCCTGCAGCACACAAAGAACCTGGATTTGACCAGAAACAGAGGAGAACTGCTCCACTCGCAGCACCCCACCCCCCAATTCATGGGGGTAACAAAAACTAGGTTGCAAGCTCATGGTGGGGCGGGGGTGGGGGGCGGCGCTGGTGAAGCTGGCCAGCGTGGGGCCGTGCAGATGTGCAGATGGAGACTGAAAGGAGGTTCTAATTAGCACAAAGCCGGCACCTTCCATTAATAGCTCCCTGTCAGCTCCTCCCGGACTCGGGGAAGGGAGGCAAAGGAGGGATTGTGCGGCTCACCTGTCCCCCACTCATTAATGGAGCTCGGGTGCAAACGGGGCTGTCCTGGCAGGAGACCAGAGCAGCCCCTGCCCCCAATCTCATTTCAGGTCTGACTTCCCATCCCCGGGAAAGTGTTTAACACAGTCCAGCGTGACCAACGACGCCAACTTGCCTGGCCACTCGCTCAGCCACGCCTCTGAGAACAGTGCTCCCTTAAACAGAACAAAACAAAACAACTCCTCCCATGTATTGCACCTTGAAATCCTAGATAGGCCAGACTCACTCGTGGCTACAGAAATCAGAAGGAAGGTGGCTAAGGATTGACCTGGGCAGGAGAGAAGTTCCTGCAGGGAGAGGAATAACTGTCTCAGGTAAATGCATTTCACCCATAGAACTGAACATCTAAGATCTGTTTCTATATGCAAATGAGACTTCTAATAATACTACATGTAGGGGCGTGTGTACGTGGCTGTCTGTCGCACACGTATACACACTGAGGTCTCGGCCCTGCCTCATTCCCCAACAGCCTGTGATTTCCCTGATGGGAAGGTTCACATCCTTCAGAGCAGACGGGGAAGTGGCCCTGGGCACGTCTCACAGACCAGCGGCCTGGGCTGGATGGCCAGGGAGGAGGAGTGTCTGAATTGAATCAATTAGCTGCAGAAAACTCCAGAAAAGAAGTAAGGCCCTTCATAAAAACAAAGCCCACTCCTTAATCCCCAAAGGCAACCCTCTCCCCCATTCCCAGGGCCATTCCTCAGTAAACAAAGAAATCCCTCCTTCCACATCCACACCTCGATATTCATTACCAGCTGACGTTAGAGGCTGCATTCCAGCTTCCCAGCGTACCCTAATGACTGGGGACCCAAGGGCAGTGACTGAGGGGCTCTTCTCTTCACCCACTGCCCCCCCCAACACCTCCTGTCCTTTCTCTCCCTGCCTCTCCCTCTCTTTTTCTTCTTCAAATCAGTGAATAAGCAAACCCAAGATAAATAGATCAGGGCAAAGACATCACAAACTCTACTTTGTTCACTTATTTTGACAAGTGCAGTTTAATTTTAATTATTGATGATAATACGTCCTAGCAGCTGAGTCGACATGCTGGGGTATATTTGGTAATATTTCTGAAGTCTGCCTAATAGGGGGGCTTCCATCCCAGTGCCCCACCTGGGCAGCTGCCTGCCAGAGAAGTGGGGTGAGACCACTGGTCTGTTTTGCAATTTGTTTTTGTGGAGACTGAAGGGACTGGGGGTGAAGAACGTAATAGCTTAGAGGTTTAGCGAAGGGAAAATTAACCTGATGTTGCAGAAGAGGCAAATATGAAAGCCTGCAATTGTGTGTGGACATGGACTGTGGGTATTTAAACACCGAGGGTGCACACTCTGCGATAAGGAGGCCCAGGCGTGCACACATGCCACATGCATGTTTACACACAAGTCTCCAGTGTGCAGATCAGCAGGGGCCCACAGAAATTAGGCTTTGGGCAATTAAAAATTGAAACAAAAATGGAAAACAGGAGCCATAGAGTTCTATGTCCCTTCGAAGTACCTTTCTCCTACCTATCCTACGCCTTAAGTGGGCAAATATGGTGAAAATGTGGAAGGTAATAAAAAGGGTGAGGCCTTCGTTAACTGGTGGTTCCTTAGGATGCTCCCTTCTACACACAATGAGCCATGAAAAACAGATCGCAGTCAGTGCAGCGTCATTGTAAATGGGACAGGTTTCTCATGGTTCCCCCCAGCCCTGTCTCTATCCTTAATAAAAACCAATTGTCATAGAGGCAGATGACTCATATGTAGCTCATGTGTAAACAAGAACAGGTATATTATATCTACAAATGCGTAATCATTTGGTCCAAGCACACAGGTATCTGTACACCTGAAGATATACGCTCCAAAGCATTTACATTAACATCTACAATAATGGCAGCTTTAAGCTGTACTATAATTAATGCTTTGTTTTTGAGTGTAAAGAAATAGATGGTGTTTTATTGTTTTTTTAAAAAGGTACCACGCAGCTCCATATCTCATCCTTACCTTGTTTGCCCACACCCAGGGTGGTTTAGGAATATTTCAAGAGGCAGAAGTGGGTTATCTTGAAACCAACTGCACTTCCCACCTCCGGATAGAGTCTAGAACTGTCCCAGAGTCTGAAAACCCTGGTCTGGTCCAGCTCCACAGGGCAAGAATGATGAACTCAGCAGCAACTGCTGGTTTCTCTTACTGGATGATTTTAGCAGGGAAAAGAGACCTCTGCACCACTAAGATGTGCCAGGGACTCAGAGAAGGGGGCTCATTTCTTGGCACAGCCATGTGTGTGAGAGAGTTAGTAGAACCTACCTGTGCCCCTGGAAGTCCCTTTACAACTCCCCACCCTCCTAGCGGAGGGATGTCTTGGCCAATAGCCCAGGATCCTCAGCCAGAGGCACCTGGCTCCCAGCTTTCTTGCCTGGTCCCAGTTTCCTTGAACCCTTCTCCTTAAAGCCAGTGGCCTGGCTCTGGCGTGGGAAAGGCAGTTTGGAGCTTTTCACAAATCCGGTATCCCCTTGAACCAAAACCAATTAGCCTGGCCCAAGGTCCTGTCATTGAGGCCCTGGCCCTCTTTTCAAACCCCTGCAGCTCAATTACGGTGAGGGGCCGTCCAGTGAAAGCCCGGGCCACTTAAAGTGGTACTTAAGCCGGACTGGCCTGGAAGGAAGGAGCCAGCTCTCTAGGAGCTGCGGTCGCCCATCCTCAGAGCCACTCACCAAGGTTTTGTTCCAGCCACAGCCCCTGGCTCTGTTTTTAAAAACCCTCCCCGCCTCTCCGATTCCCAGCTGTCCGGAGAAAGAAGCCAGGAGACACCCAAACTTGGCTTCCCTAGAAAGAAAGGACATGCCCAAGTTCTGACCCCCACAGTCTTGCCCTCCCTGCTAAGGGAGAAGCTCCACCATCCGCAGAACACCCACTGTGCATTCCACCCGCTCTGCAATGAGCCTGTAGACCAGCCCACCTTGTGGATGAGAAAACAGGCTCAAAAGAGGGAAGTCACTTGCCCAAAATCATAGCACTTATATACAGCAAGGCGATTTGGGGGGACCTCTGAGAGCTCCTGGAGATAGAAGAGGGTGAGACATATGCCAAGGTGGACCTTTTTTGCACCTAAATGAGAAAGCCTGAGGGACAAGCTCAGCCCCTGTCCACACCATGCGCTCGTTCTCCTCTGCCTGACCCAAGCTGAACTGACCCCAGGGAGAATGGGGTTGAGTATGGGGATAAGGTGCCACATCTTCCTCCAACCCCCTACCCGTCCCCATCTCCTCTTCACACCTACGTCCAGACGGAGTGGAGACTCGCCCTCTGTGATGGGCAGCGCTGCCAGGGCGCCCGGGCCGTCGCCATGGTGACGCGCATCCCACCCCAGGCCAGCGCTGATTGGTCACTCCACCCAGGCTGCCGGAGAGGGGCAAGAGTCAGGGTGGGATGGGGACTGAAACACTCTGACACATTAGGGTACAAGAGGTGCCAAGGGGGAAATCGAGGGCCATTGAAATGGCGCTGCGTCCTCCAAGGGGCTGCGCCGTGGGTGCGCATACCCTGGCTGGAGAAACTGGGAGGCTTTCTGGTGCGTGCCTTGTTGCCTGGGCCTCGGAGAGCGCCTACATCCCTCTGGGGCTGCCCGAGGATCAGGGTTGACCCCTCCCTGCCTGTCCAGGACCTGCCCCGCGACACGTTTGGGCCTAGAGAGCACAGCGCCAGGGATTAGCAAACCCGCAGCCCCGAGGGCGCGGGGCAGCGCGTTTGGGGCGTGAGCGCGGGGCGGGGCAGCGGCCGCGCCTCTAATCCTGGCGCTGCGTGTGGGAGCGGCTGGATCAGGGAATTAGCGCTGTAACTTCGGATTAGTAACGCTCGCTAAATGAGCGCCTAATTCCGACCCTTCATGCTTTTCAGAGTCGCCGCTGGGCCCTGGGAGGCCTCCCGGCCTCGCTGCCTGCGCGCTCTGGTCCCACTTCCCGGAGGTCAGAGCTCGGGAGCGAACAGCTCCCTGAGCAGCCAGGATCAGGCCTCTGGCCAAGCCGCAGCCTGGTTTTTAGCGGCGCCCCTGACGCCAGCTGGAGCCGAGACCTACCTGGTCCAGCGGTCCTGAAGGGCTGGGAGTTCCCAGAAAACTGGGGAGAAAGCCCTGGATGCCTCTCTCCCTGAAGGGGCTGCCATAATCCGTGCCCAGCCAGTGGCTTTCTGGGCGACCTCTGGGAAGTCACTGGGCCTTACTGAGCTCGCTATTTCTAGATATCAAATTAAAGTGGTGAAGAACATCTCTGAGATCCCAATTAATTCTGGCTTCCAATCTGCAGCTTCAATTGCATTGTCAGGCTCCCCCAAACCTCTTCAGATTAGGGCTTGGGGAGTACCGTGAACTTTCCACAAAAGTGAAGCCCAAACATCGGGAGTGAGTGGCTAGAAGAGGTGGGAGAAGGTCTCCCTGGGGAACAGGAAGAGGAGCTGAGAAGACCCAAGGCCCAGCCAGCTCCTCCGACTGGCAAGGCAAGCTAGAGGAGGTTGGAGGGACATGAATTCTGAGCCCAGATGTCTAGAGGGAATTTGAACATGGCTCTGTTAGGGGTGGCCATTTGTATCCCCAGGCCCCAATTGGGCAGGTCGGCTTCTCTCCAGGGCCCTTTCTGGTGGTGTGGGGTGAGGTCCAGGTTAGGATTCCAGGGCTCTCTGCCCTCCAAAGCCCTGCCGCCTCCTCCTTCCTTTGCAGGATGTGGGAGGTTTGCATCCACCGATTTTTCGTAGAAAGCGGAAAGAAAATCACATTCTCCCAGGCTCACACTCTTCCATCCTGGACCCAGATTTAAGGACTACCCAGACAGTTTGAGACCCTGGTGTTTTTAAAACACACAAACTCATTTTGAACTGTGTAGACACAGCTGTGAGGTTTCAACACCACTGAGCTCTTAGTAGGACTAGTTCTTGTAAAATAGCAAAGGGATGGGGGTGGTGGGAAGGAATGGAAGCCCTGGGCCCAGGGCCAACTGGCTAGGAAGGGAGGCAGAAGCACAAGGTGAGGGGGTGGGAAGAACTGCTCTGGTTTCCTCCGAAATGAGGTCATGATCTGTGCACAGGCTCCCAGGTGCGCTGGGAGGGAGGGGCGGCCCGGGAGATGCTGCCCATGGCCTGCCTGGTGGGTCCCAAAACATGCCAGTCACCTTTCTCCAGCCTCTTGCTTGGAAAGTGGGAGACTGACCTTGAAAAATAGGGAGGGGATGCCACACGGAATCCATGCAAACCTTCTTCTACATGGACATTATCTCTGGGGAGGACAACTGGGGACAGAGCAGAGGGCACCTGACTTTTCTCGCCTGGCCTTTGTTTTCTTCTCATTTAATTTTTATTTTTACCAGCTAACACATTCACATGGTTCGAGATGCAAACATAATCCATTGAAAAGTGTCCCTCCATCAACCACCTTAGCCTGGCACTTCCTCACCTCAGGGACAACAGGGAGCCCTTTTGTGCTGTTCGAATTTTTGCCTTTTACACATGTAACCTATTTTCAAAACATGATTTTGTTAAGTGAAGGCCGAAAGGAAAGAAAAGGAAGGAATCGAATTGGAAAAAAAAGACTTTTGTCCTTACAAAGCACTGGGCAGATCCTGGGTAGGGACTGGGAATGAGGGGCCGTGCCAGTAACCGGGATCCGCTGTGCACTTCTGTATGATCCTGGCTCCTACCAGTGTCCTCATGTACACAAGGGAAAGGGGACAGGGCACTGCGTCTGGGTGGTGGCTCAAGTCCCTTCCAGCTTGCCTGTCATAGCACTCACATACATACCCACATACCTAGAAAGCCCCCCCCCCAAACCATCAGGGGCTCTGAACCTACACTGGACCCTTTCTTCTCTGAGGCAAGGCAGGGTCAAGGACTGGGGATGCACCCACTCGTGCCCCGAAAGCTAGGCCATTCTCCAAGCTTACAGGCGCCCAGCTTCGGGACCAGTCTGGCTATTAGGGAGGAGAGTGACCCTGGGGCAGATAAGGACCTCAGAGAGCTCCAGCGCTCTGTGTTGTACAGGGCACAGATCCCCACGGAAGTGAGCAAGGGTGCGCCCCATTCCCCAAGCCCAGATAAGAGGGGCTGGGAGCCTGAGAGGCCGGGTGTGCTGCATTGGGTTGCCATGGAAACGGAATGCAGATTTCCCCCAATTGCTTTTTTATTTGCTAGACATTGTAATACATCTTATGTTGCGACTGGGGGGTGGGTGGGGGGGGGAGTAGCCTGGGAGCTTGCCTGCACCTTAGCCACTCGGGAAGTTGGGGAGTCGCGGGCGGGATTGGCCGGCCAGGTCGGGGGCAGAGGTGGCCGCTCCGTTGGGCTCCGTCCCTCCCGCCCACCCGCCCGAGCTTGGTTTGTATGCAGGGCAGGGCCGGCCCGTCGGGGAGGGAGTCCCCCCACCCCCGCCCAGGCCCCTGCCATTGAGCTCACCCTCGCCAGTTCTGCTCCGCTTCACGCTGCACACAGACCCCCCAACTGCACACAAAGGCAGCTGCCAGAGCCCGTGAAAAGTGATCAAATTATCAAGAACTTGACCTCACTGAGGGGCGAAGCTCCGGCAACCCCCAAGCCGTATGCTAATGGCGCTCAGGGCTGACTCGTCGAATAATTCGATAAAGGCCGCATTGTTAGCAGCGGGGCAGCCCCCTGTCCACCCCTTCGCTACCCCCACCCCCACCCCCTACCGGCCGCTGTCTCTCTCCCATCGCATTTGCATCCCAAAATCCCCGTCCGAGACTCGGAGAGAGGATTGTTCCAGCCTGATTTATGGGGTGAAGGCGAACGCTGGCGCCTTCCCCGCCAGCGACCCCTCAGCAACCCCACCCCCCTCCGTTCCCCGGTCCCGCTCCACTTCGGGGTTCCCGCTTCGGCGCTGGGGCTGGTGGTGGGAGCGGGGAAGGAGGAGGAGTAGGAAACAGCTGGCAAGTTCCTCCCGAGGACGGAAAGTGTCCCGGAGAGAGAGCCGAGGTCAGGTACCTGGTCCGGGCGCGGCCGATCCGCCGGGCTGGAGTCCGCTGGGCCGGCGCTGGGCTCCTTTGGGCTCCCGTGGCTCTTGCGGGCCGGGGCGGCCGGCGGGGCGGGCGCTCGCACGCAGAAGTTGTGAGAGTCATTTCTACTTTCGGTTATCTAGCTTTATGACGGCTCTGTGGCACTCATACAGCTAGATAACCAAAGAGAGAAACGGGCCTCCCTTCGCCACCGCCGCTGCCGCGCCGTGGGCCCCACGTGCCGCTGCCCGCCAGGCGCGGGGACCGCAGCGGCCGCCGCTCCCGGAGCCCCGGGGGCACGCGGAGAGCCAGAGGGGACCGACCAACGCACAGTAACAGGGACTCCCACCACCGAGGCCGGCAGCCCCCGCCCAGTTCCCTCCCTCCCTCCATCGTCCTCCCTGCGCCTTCCTCCCGGGTCCCCGTTCCGTGCGTCTGGGCACCGGCGCCGGCTGCCCGCTCCGACGGCGTCCCGGGACGCACTGAGGGCGCCCGCGCGAGGCGCTCCGCAGCCTCGGGCGCCCCGGCCGCCCCCAGCGCACTGGCCCGCCAGCCCTGCTCTCGCAGGCTAATCGCCCCGCGGGGAAGTGACGTCAGTCCAGAGATCGGCCAATCACAGGCTCCCATTCAAATCCCAGCCCCCTTCCCGCGCTCCGCACCACCCAGCCTTACAATGGCCTCGGCGTTCACGGCTTCCCCTCCGGGAGGGCAGGGCAGTGTCCCCTCTGCCCTGGGAAGCGTTAGGGCTGCGCGCCCTGGTGCGCGCCGTCTGGCCTTCCCTCCAAACTCCACTGACCCCCCACTAAAGCCGTAGGAAGCCCGGTAGCCACCGGGGACCATCCGAGTTAGGCTGCTCCAGTGCAAGGTTTGGGGACGCTCCTGGTAGGGCATGGTGACGGTCTCTTTAGGGCAGCCGAGTGCGCACTTGGGAGACCGAGAGCCGAGAATAGGAGCCGATTCACCTTTGACTTCCCATTTCCTCTCCCCACGCCCAGCACCTCGACGTAGATCCAGCCCACGAGCGGAGACAGAGTGGAGGGAGGACTAAAGTGCCCTGGTGTGCACGGGTCGCTGTCCCACCCATAATCCGTGGCCCACAGAGAGGTTCTCCAGCCGCGCACCGGGGCCAGGCCCTGGCGCTCAGTACCAGGCTGCTGGGTCCCTCCTCTCTCTGAGAGCATCTACTAAGGTATAACTGATTGAGCCTGGCCTTGGGGAGATGTCCTGGGCCCGAACTAGGCTGCTGGTTAAAATCATGCTCCGCTGAAAAATGAAAGCACAAAGCTCAGTCTTGGCCCTGCTTCTGGGGCTCTCAGCACACACCTGGCTCTCTCACTGCAAGCAGCTCCGCAAGGGAAAGGGGATGTCATAAAGGATCCCCCTGGAATCACCCCACGAGCCTGACAACAGACTTGAAGGCCTCATTGCAGCCTTGCAGCCAGGCACCCCTTCTTGACCACCCCAGCCATCACCCCCTTCCTCCTTAATGCTATGGTTACCCTCCAGCTTTGGGTTCTTCAACTCACCTTCCCCCGACCAGCCGTATCGGGGAGGGGAGGATTAAATGGGGAAAATGCGAGATCTCT
This sequence comes from Noctilio leporinus, assembly GCA_004026585.1. Lineage (NCBI taxonomy): Eukaryota > Metazoa > Chordata > Mammalia > Chiroptera > Noctilionidae > Noctilio > Noctilio leporinus. The sequence goes on along the minus strand of PVIW01000343.1, from coordinate 436,132 downwards.
GAGCAAAGAGCTAGGGGGAGATTTGGCAATGAACAGAGGGTGGATTGCTAGCTTTCAGCAGTCAATACACAGGTTTTCTGTGTCCAGATATCCGCTGCTGCGGAAGCACCCATGAGGGTCCGTTTTAGTAAGGCCCAGGGCTCTGAGCTGCTCCTGGCCAGGCAAATCCCCGCAGGATGGTTTCCGAAGAAGAGGAGGAAAGAAGGTGGTTTCTAATAGATTTCATGATCTTCCTAAATATCCCTTTCTGCTCTAAAAAGGACACATCTCCATTTTGTCAAGTCCCCGATTCTGTGAAGGGCCTGCTGCCCCAGCGCTGGTCTCAGCTTTGCTGTATTTTCATCTTGATCCTAAATCCAAAGCGACCTGCATCCTCCTTCCTTCCCCTCCAAGCTGATGCCACAGCAGGCCTGGCATTTACATCTCTCCCTCCAAATTCCACTTTCCACATACACCCCTCTTTCCAGAGGGCGAACAGAGCCAGACACAGCGGCAACTAGAGAAACAGAGAGAGGCCGGCACAGCCCTGGGGAAGGAACCACCCGAATTTGGGCTTGAGACAGTTAATTCCAAAGGATTACCGTAATTGGGAGCGCCCCTAGCTTCCCCTCCTCCTACAGCTCCTGGAACGGGCACAGTCTCCCCTTCTTGGTGTGTGTGTGGGCGGCCTCCAGAGCCCCAGCCCTTCAGGGCCACCCTGGGTGGGGAGGGTGGGGCTGTGGAGGCGGGAAGGAGTGGAGAAGCGGGGTTCACCTGTGAGAGAGGGTGGGGAGACAGGGATGGAGGGTGAAGAGAGCGCAGGAAGGAGCCCCTCGGAGTGGGATTTAAGCAGGGATGCTGCACAAAATGGCTCCTCGGCGAGGCTCACGGTAATGTAGCGGCGCCGGAGGCCTGCCCGGCAAGCGGAGGACGGGTGGGGACTCTGGGAGAAAGAATTAAAAGCCCGATTTGGAATCCGTTCAGATGCGAAAGGCCACTGTCATCAGGGCTGCATTTCTGCTATGCTTTTTGGGAAACTGAGTCCCTCGGAGGGGAGCAGGTGAGGCTGATGGGGGAGGCTCCCATGCCCTGCTTTGGTGGGACTGCTGGGACCAGTGACCCTCCAAGTCCATCATAGCATGGGTCCCAGGATGCAAGCCACCGTGAGGCCCAGTCTTGAGGGTGTAGGCCGTGGGGGGAGGCTGTTCCGCTGGGTCAGGATGGGCTGCAGTCTCCCTAGGGTGGTGGCCGGCCTTCATGCACAGCTCAGATGGAAGTGGTCCAGGTGATGCCAGCCAGAGGGGCATTGTGTGGGCCAGGCATGGCCAACTGAGGGGGGCAGACTTCTGGGAAGGCCAATTTCAGCCCTGGTCCCCTGTCACCCTCTCATATGTACATTGGATGGGGCCCGGGTTCTAAGTGATTTGTCCCATGACAAGCCTCTAGCCTTGGACTTCAGGTCCCAAAGTCAGGGAAAAGTAGGTACTGGGTCTGGCTGAGTGCTGGGTGCAAAGAGCTACCAGCCCAGCCTCTCTTTCCAAAGCTGCACTGCTCCTGTTGCCTAAGCTTCCTTGGTTTTCTCCCCACAGTCCCAAACCTGAGCTCCAGGGCAATCAGCAGTGACCGAGGCAAAGGAACGGGAGCTAAGAGAGCCCCAGTGGCAGGTGTCTCTTCAAGAGAAGGCTCCCCTTCCTGGTACCTCAACTAAAAACCAGAGACTCCATTTGTCACATTCAAACCTCCCCCGGAGAACAGCAAGGCTTCCGAGCCCCCATACCCGTGTCTACAGAAATGCCTACTCCCACTGTAGTCACTTGTGTGCCCTGTGCCCCTCCAGATTCATACAGCCTGCAACACTCCCCCCCCCACACTTGACCCAAACACCCATCCAGCAGCCAGCGAAGGCAGGTGGCAGATACCTTGCCCTCTTGCATGCAGGCACACAAGTGGGTACAAGCTCTCTTGTACCCACTGGCAATTCAACTGCCCGGGTTCCAAGCTGGCTCTGGCCCAAGTTCCTATTTCCTGCTCCTGGTGCACAATTCAGTGCAGGGGCCCGGACAGCCCACAGGAGTGTGCCCTAGGCCCCCCCACCCCCATTTCAGGACACAGTGAGTTGAAGGGTTAAGTGGAAGGAGAGTGGGCAGTTCTGACTTGAGAGAGCAGCCTGATTTAGGCACCGGGGATCCCCAGGCCAGACTTGCCCTGATCCAGAGGGTCAGGCTGAGACCCATGGAGTTCCACCAGCTCCAACCCAGACCTAACACCAAGGCTGGGGCTCCGTGCCTCTCCTGAGCTGACCTGGGCATCCATTAGGAGACAGCTCTCTGGTCATAGCCTAGGCTAAAATGCCCTTTCCCCACTGCTCCCTCCCTCCCTCCCTTGCTCCTTCCTGAGAGCAGAGCTTTGATCAAGCTGATCTTCTATTGTCTGAGGTTTAAAGTCCAGCGCTGGACCCAGCTTCCTACACCCAGGGTGCCCACGACCACCACACCCATCTTCATAAAGTGGTGGTCAGCTGGGCTGGAATGCCCTCTCCAGCATCCACATCTGGCCTTTCTTTCCTCAAGTGGAAGCTTAGACATCCAGCCTATGGGCTCTGGAGAGGCCCAGACTGGGCAGAAACCCAGAAAGACCCCTCCTTGAAAAGGTCTGAGCGGAGCAGCACCCCTCCCCTGGGGTCTCTAGTACCTGGCATGGCCAGTGAGGGCTCCTTCCATGGAGCCTTCAATGACACCCCTAACCCCGGTGTCCACTTAGCCTGCCCTCCGGCTTCTGCCCCTTGATTGAGAGCCAGACCCTCAAACTCCATCCCCTCCCTCCCGGTAGCTGAAGATTCTACCTCCTCCCGGATATGGGGAAAGACTCCAAAAAAGGGGGTCCCCTCTCAGCCCCAGCAGCTCCATTTCTCCCCAGTCACAAAGACCCTATTTCTGGATGTGTGTGTATTTCTGGATACACGCACACCTCCCGTGATCTGACCCCGGAGCCTCTCCCAGCTGCTGCCACCTCCCTGCCCTGCTTCAGGCCAGCCTGAATCTCCTCACCCCGGCCCCCTGCCTTCTCCCAGAGAGGCCCCTCACTACAGCCTCAACCTCAACCGTGGCCCACTTTCTTCCCAGACTCTCTGGAGCCTGGACTGAAGGAGGTTGCAGAGAAACCCTCAGACAGACCCGCGAGGCCTGTTCTGGGGCACGGAGGGCGGCGCAGAACAGAAAGGATTCCCCAACAACTTCCCATTACAGAGGCGGAAAAGCGTGTCATAAATCTTTTCTAGAGTGGGTGCCGTGTGCTGCCTTAATTCTTCAACTACTTTTCAGGAAGCCACTTTCTGCGTTATTTTGTGTGGGGGGGGGGGAAGGGGAGGGGAAGGAAGAGGGGAGTTCGCGGCAGAGGTGAGGGGTGGGGTAGTCCGGAAACTCCGGGGAACCTCACTTGGGAAACATTCCCTCCTTTCAGCTAAACCGGGTCTGCAGCCCCGCAACTTCCATCTGGCTCCGCGCCTCTTCCCTTTCTGCACACCCAAAGTCCTCACCTCTGGGCACTTCCCACCGCCCCGCGACCCTTGACCTTGGCCTTGACGATTTGTTGGGGGTGCTGGGTCAGGCCTCAGAAGCTGAGCCCCGCCTTCCACGCTCAGAAAGCACCCGGTCACCCCGCCCGGCGCCACGGTAGCCCAAGCATTCCGTGCAGCCCAGGGAGCGAGAAGGGAAGCCCCAGCCCCCTCCCAGTAGAGACCGGCTTCCTAACGCTGCCCTAGCCGAAGCTGCAGCGCGCGCGCCGGAGCCCGGATCCCTAGTCTCTCTGAGACGCGGCACTTACGGACCGGGAAGGGGGCTGGGGGCCCGCGAGGCAGCGGCGGGGGTGGGGCGGCGGCGGGGACAGCTTCTCCGCGGCCCCTCATCTGGAGCGTCCCTGGGCTCGGGCCCGGCTGTGGCCGCTCTCCAGGCTCCGGGGCCCCGGCGGACGCACAGAAGACACCGCTGGAGGCGGGCACCGCGGCGGTGGCGCGGGGGCTCCTGGCAGCGCGCGGCTTCTCGGGGCTCTGAGCAGCTCCCAGCGCCGCCTTCTCGGGCGGGCACGGCCCGCAGTGACGTCAGCGCGGCTCCCCACGCCCCCTCCCCTCCCCATGACCAGTGCAGAATGGAGGGGGCGGAGGCGAGCAGTGAGGGGAGCCCAGCGTCGCGCCCGGGCGCTTCCTTCCCCCGCCTTGCTCGCTTCCCAGCCCTTCCCGGGGAGCCGCCGCGCCTTCGAGCCCTTCATTTCCACCCGCGCTGCCAGGCAGGCGCGTCCAGAGCCGCGACCACCAACCTGGGAGGTGGTAGCCAGCGGCGGCTCGGAAGCCTCGCTGGCAGCCCTGGACTCAGGGATCTGGGCTGCTTTGGGGAGCATGGAAGGGTGATGGGATGGGGGGACGTATCCTCTCCGGGCTGAAAGGGGGAATTGTATCTTTCCCCTATGCAGGTGCTGGTTAGGTCGAAGGGATCCGCGCTGGATTGGCCCGACCCCGGGGGGCCTCCATGTAATCCCTGAAAGGTTATTTTAGCTCGGAGGAAACGCGTGTCGTTCGGAACCAGGGTTGCCCCCCATGCTGGGTCCTGCTTCTCCAAGGCCCAGGGCCACCCCCATCCCCACCCGCCCTGGGCTGTGCTCCTGCAAACTCCACGCGCTAGGCTGACAGCGCCCGGGAGCCGCTGTCCAAATGCTGAACTCGGCATCCAGAGAGATGAGCTCCGGACGTCCGGGTCTCCGTCGCTCCACGTCGCCGGTGGGGGCCGACTGGAGTTTCGGGGACACAGAGCTCAGAGCCCTGGGAGACTTTGGTGCTTCAGGGTAATGTTGGAAAGCTCCAGGGTAGGAGGCGAGGGGTCGAGCGGCGGTGGGAGCGGAGGACGCAGGGGGCAGCTTCTCCTGCCTCCAAAACTACTCGCCTTCCTGGTGCGTGTCTGCCGCCTGCCCCGGGTCCCCTTCGCCGCCAGTGTGTGTTTCTCCCTCTGACACGGCAGGGGACGTCCCTCCGGGTGAACTTGTCAGCGGGTCTCAACATCCATCAAGTGCCAGACAGACAAGCCAAGTTCACGAGCAACGCTGTTAACCCTTTGCAAACTGAGCGCCTCCCACGGGGGTGGGGGACCGCCGGGCGGACAGCGCGCTCTCTGATTTCAAGGGCATCTTTTCTCAGGAGCAGCAGTCACTTCTGCTCCTTTCTTTTCTCCTACTTCTCTCTTCCCTGCACAACTTGGGGAAAAGGGTTAGAAGAGGGAAAGAGGAGGATTTGCTTCCTCAACACCATGCATTTTTTTCTGGCCGTGTTGGGGGGTTCATCTTTATTTGCATTTTTGTCTTTCTACCCTCTCTGGTTTCTTTTCTTCTACCTTAGTTTGACACCAGTGTAACTGATGGCTTCTCTGAATATCTTCCTCTTTTCCCATTTTGTGACTGTGCTCAGTGTATGCGGAAAAATTAGAGTGTTCAGAGAAAAATAAGAGAGAAAAAGTACCCATTGGCTTTCATTTCAACACCTAAAGACCCGCCTTTAAAAGAAAAACAAAAGAATATTCTCATTAGAAGAGTCCAGACTGCTGGCTGTGTGTGGGAGCAGTGAGCAGAGGGAGTGAGGGGATACCCAGCCTTTCTGAGCTTGGGTGTGTGTGTGTGTGTGTGTGTGTGTGTGTGACAAAAACCAGCTGGGAGGAAGGGGTCAGAGAGGGAGACCAGTTCAGAGAGATCCTGCTAGAGGAGCCCTGAGAAATGCAGTGAGGTGGTAGGCTAGACACACCGGCCCAGAAAGAGAGAGAGAGAGAGGGGGGGGGGGAGCAGGGCCCAGGCCCTCCATCCCCCTCTGCAACCATTGGCCCCATTCTAGTCTCCAAAGCCCTGTGGGGGTGGGTGGGTAGGTGGCGGTCCCTGCGCTAGGCAAATATTCTGTCCTGCTGGGGAGCCCCAGCCATCCCCTGGAGAAGTTTCTCAGCCTCCTTCAGCAGTCAGCCTTGGGCCACTCTGTCCCTTCCCCCCATTTCCTATTAAATTCCTGGCGTCTGGTAGCTGGCGGTGACTGGGGCGACCTACCAACTTTTCCCCTGGGCATTTTCTCACCCCCTCCACCCCCCAGTGCTTTCTTTTCTTCTCCCTGTACTCTTTTTGAAAGGAGGCACCCAGGCCCAGAACGTGTTCTGCAGTTTAACTACTTCCAAATTCTTTGTTCAGGTCACCCCGGGACTCCATTGTCCACCATTGAGAGCTCGGGCGGGAGGGCGGGTGCGCCTCCGCCCAGCCGGCCTGAATCCATTAGGCCCGACTCTGGCCCCTGCAGCCCAGGAGGCGCCCGCCAAAGCTGGCTGCTAGGCCCCCCTTGTCCCTTCTGCTCCCCAGCCTTGGGATGCCGCGGTGGAGTGGCAGGAGGCTGTAGGTTCGGTGCCGGGTTATCTGGGTCTCATCCTGCGTGGAGGGACTGGGCGTGGGTGCGGGCCCAGTACGGTTCTTGAAACTCTGTCCCTATCTGCTTGGCCTCAACCCTGGCTCCTGCCGACACCCCGCTGTTTTCCCCCGGGCTCTTGGCCTGGCTAGGCAGCTTTTGAGGAGCCAAAAGCTGGATTCAGGAAAGAGAGGGGGAACACCTACCATCCCCCTTCCTCCCCCTTCTGCAGAGTCCCAGCAGCTAGCGTTTCCCGCTTCCTCTCTTTCTTGGGGACCCAGACTCCCCAGCTTCCAGTTGGTTGAAGTCTGTCCTGAGTTAAGAGCGTGAACAGTGAAAGGAGGCTGCCCTGTTTCATGGGAGGAGGCTTGCACAGAGAGCTCTGTCCTGCGCGCCACCGGCCTCCAGCTGTCCTCAAAGGCCAGCCTTCCCAGTATAGCTCACAGGGGAGACAAGAGGCACCCCGACCTAAGACGTGACTTCCAGGTTCCTAGGGCGCCAGGGCACCGGGGGTCCTGCCATCTCCTGCCCCAGGCCCCAGGGGGCTCAGCTCCTCGGTGCCCGCTTGGGCATTGGCTCCGACGCTCCTGCGCCAGTGCCGTGCCTCCAGCGCCCGAGAGCGTCGCTCAGGTTCAGTAGAGGGGCGTGAGGCTTGAACCCACGGAAGAACCAGGGCCGCAGAAGACCAGGGTGCGGAGACTTCACGGAACCCACCGCAGGCGGGGTGAATAGTGGAGCCTCCCTCGTGTCTCCGCGGGACCTTAACGCAGTGCCATCCGCCTTCCCGTCCAGCTCCAAACCTGAAGCTGGGGAAGCCGAAGCTCGCGCCCCCTCAAGTCCTGGCTGGACTACGCCTAGGCTTTTGCAGGGCACGGGCACTACTGAGGGTCTCCCAAGCTCCTGCGCCCACGTCTTGCTCTGTCAGTCCTACCTACCCGACCCGGGTCCTCTCCCCCGCGGGCCTGCTCTCTCGGATCTCCGCCCCGGAGCGCGGGTCCCCGCACTGTCCAGCAGCACCCTCTGGCGGGAGTGCCGGGGAGGTGCAGGCGCATCAGGCTTCGGCGGGCAGGGTGGGAAAGACGCTGGAAGCGCGGGGCGCAGGTCTAGCAGTTTGGGCTCTGGAAGAGGGGACGGAAATGCCGTATCCTAGCGACACCTGGGCACCTCTTCCTCCTCCTGGCTCTTCTCTGCCTCTCAGGCTGCACGCAGAGCACCCGCTCGGGTGTGAGGCCGCCCCACGGGTTAGGACACAGGCAGGCCCCGCGCGCCAGGCAGCCATGAATCTCGCCTGAATCTCCAGGCCTGAATCTCGCCTTGTCTTTGACTGCAGCCTCCGCTGTGCTGCCTTTTTTCCTTCGGAAAGGTTCCATTTAGATTGAGGTGCATGAGGCAGGCTCAGGACCTTCCTCCCCAGGGGCCTTGCAGCCAGTCACCTGTGTCCCTTGTCCTCATGGCATTTCGCTTTCCCTATTTCAACAGCTTCCCTTTCAGTCCTGGTGCCTCTCAGACCTGTGGAACCTTAGAAAATTCAGAAGTTAATTGGGTCTGAGGATCTCTTGGGAGCCCCCTTGGTGAAGAACAAAGGAGGAACCCTCATGAAAAACGTCCCTAGGCACGCGTGTTGCTTTCTGACAAATATTGGCGGGACAGATATTAGGGCGACCTGGGATCTTCCGCCGATCACCCTGGCGGGGGCCAGCAGCCAAACAACTGTAGGGTTGGCTCCCTGTCTTCGCGCATGTGCTTTCTTGCCTGCGGTGTGTTCACTGAGTTTGCAGAAATGCCTCATGGCTTTGGAATCATACAGTGTCTGGGTTCTGATCCAGGTCTCAGGCTGTGTGGTTTTTAGATAAGTGAGTCCACCCCAGGCTCGTTATGGGAGCCTTTCTTTTCTCCTCCGTAAAACGGAATAATGGTTGTACCTATGCACCCATAGTGCCAATAGGGTTATTGAGATTAAGTGAGAGGATACTCAGAGGTGTTTAGCCTGGCTGTAGGACTTTGGCAGGGCACTTCACCTCTCTGTGCCTCAGTTTTCTCACCAGAGAAGGGAGTAATTAACAGTACCTCTATCTTAGGGTCAGGGGAAGGATTAATTTAGATGGCTGCGTACGCTTTTAGCACAAACTATAGTATCTGAAATGTTGGTGGTTATCACAAAGCTGCAGCCAATGAAATACATAGGGCATGAAATACAGCAGACAATGAGACACAAGATCAGTTTTCATGGGAATTTACAACAGTGGAAGGGGACATTAAAAAATCACCTTTTGTTATAATTGAGGCCCATGCTTTGCAAGGAAGTTCCTAACGAACTTCGTCTCTTGCTGCCATGGAAGGAGAGGTCCTGGGAATTGGGGGACATGTATCCACTTTCTCAGGCATTACCAACAGGGACAGACTTTGCTGGAAGGTCTTGGGGAAGCTCTCAGAAAAGGAAATGAGGAAGGTGGAGCAGCTGGGCTCAGAATCCTGGGAATGGTACAGCTTGGCAGGAAGGGCTCATGTCCCCCAGCAGGAACCAGTGACAACCATTTTTGTCCTCGGTGAGGATTCTAATTCCAGGGGCAGGGTACCAGCCTGGCCTGAAGTCACCTTGTGACAGGGGCACACCTCTTGATGGGCATTGCCTGGCACTGGGTTGTCATCCCAGTGGACATCAGGCTGGCCTACCTACAGCGTCCGCTGGAAGTGACACTCAGTTAGGCCAAAGGTTCTTAGCTTCTTTGCTCCATAGACACCTTAGAATAATGTCTTTTCTTTTTCTTTTGAAGAGTAATGCCTTTAAATGCACAAAACACAGGACTACACAGGAAAGCAAAGATAATGAAACAGTAGAAAGAATAGGTGATATAATATGTATTAGTAGAAACAAGACATTGAAAGATCTGCAGCATCTGTAACGTTATGAAAATATCCGTGAATGTTATTGGGTCCTGCTTCTAATACGACTGTGGCTGGTTGCCTAACCTCATAATAGAAGGAAACGCTCAATTTCAGTAGGAGATCAGTAATGAAAATGTTTTCCTCACGCAGGGACTCCCTGACTTACACTGAGGGTATTTTGTAAAGCTGTCAACGGCACACGGTTAAGTGGGGGCGGGAGGGACAGATTATAAAATGGTGAATTTTCTGTTATCTTCCTGCCAGAAGAAAAAAAAGGAACAAGAATACATTTGAATGCACGTTAAATACACCTAGAACTGCAAGGCTCTCTACCTTTCGGCAAGAGGGGTGGGGCCGAGGCGCCACCAGCCGGCCGGCCGGCTTGGGGGTGGGTGTACGGGTGTCCCTGGCTCTCCCGGTAGTCTACTCCTGAAAAACACCGAAGTCTGGGTCTCAGCCTGATCACGGTGTCCTGGCACACGCTGGAAGGTGGGGTGAGGCTTGAACTTTTTCCCTAATCAGGTATCTGTCTTGAGCTTCGCTTTTCCTCATCTCCCAGTTCCTGTTATTCACAAGGGCCTCGTTCTGCGTCGTACTTTACCGTTTACCAACCACGGGGCGCGGAGAGGCCAACTGTTGGGACCCTGGAGCAACAGGAGGTGGATGCAGAGACCACAAAGACTGAGCAGCGTCCTCTGGCTGCTCCCCACGCTGCAGGGAAAGACGCGCTTAGGCGGGTGGGGAGGTGCTCACAACCAGAGGGTAGATTGGGGTCCAACGAAACGCAGCGTTTTTTCATTTTTACTTATTTTCTCCAGTCGGAATTGCCCGGAGCTAGGGGAGTCGGCACCAGGGTGCAGTTGGCAAGGGCGGAGGGGTTTCCCTTCCGTGGCGAATCCCAGCCGCTCCCCTACAGCAATTGGATTTAAGTCGGGATTTCCGCAAGCGGTGCACTTGCTCTGCGCACTCTCCTCCCACCGCGCGGGGGTGAGCGCGGCTGCTTTCAGACCTGTGCCGCGTCCCACCCCGGGGCAGGTGGGCAAGCAACCTATCCCGGACCGCGGGAGCGCCGAGAGTGGGAGGTGTTACACCGTGGGTCAGGGTGTTACCCTGGCTTTAACTTGGGGTGGTGATTGGCACCATTTACAACCAGGCTGAGCACTTCATTCCTCAAGGGGGATAAGGAGAAAAAGTATGAACAAACCCTTACGACCGCGGCAGGACTCGAACCTGCAATCTTCTGATCCGAAGTCAGACGCCTTATCCATTAGGCCACGCGGCCGCCTGAAAGACTGGGCTCTTTGGATAGGCTAAAAAGTTCTATTATCATTTACTGGTGCGCCCCGGACTAATCCACTTGCTTCTTGAGCAGGGGAGATTGGACCCTAGTTCCCAGAGTCTCGCGGGGAGGGCCCACCCGGAAGTCCTCTTCTCCCCCCGCGTGCGGACCGGTCCACTTGCAGCCCTCCTATTGGTCGCACGGGGAGTCTCCCCGCCCACGTGTCGGCTAAGTCGCTAGATCCAGCGCGGTGCGTACGGGAAGTTGCGGCTGCCAGCGGGGCGGACTGTCGGGTGGAGGCTCTACGCTACCCCGAGGCTGCGTAGGCCCGGCGGAGGGAGACGCCGCGTCGCTGGCCTGGGGTCGGAGGCGGCAGACTGGAGGCACTAGGCGGACCGAGGTTTCCTGCGGGTTCGGAGCCGGGGCGGCCCGGTCCTGGAGCGGCGGCGCGGCCCCTCCCTCTCCCATCTGGGATCGGGCCGGGAGCGGGGTGGAGGCTGGTCCCAGGGCGCACCGCGGCGCCGCCGCCGGGTCCCAGCGGGTGGCCGGGTGTAGGTGGGGGCCCGGCGGCCCGACCAGAGGGTTCGAATCCAGGCACTGTCACCTCTGGGCGCTAGGCCTGCGGGTCGTGGCGGTCGCGATCTTGGCAGCCACCGTTTGCCGAGGGCCAGGCCGTGCGACACAGTCTCCCTTGTCACCCAAAGAACAGCTCTGCATGACCGAGCCCTGCACCCCACTTTACAGAGGGCCTAAAGAGCTTGCCCAAGGTCACGCGGCCTCTAAGAGCCAGGACAGGGATTCAAACCCGGGTTGCTCTACTCCAGGATCTGGGCTGTTAACCAGCACATGTGCCATCACCTTCCCCAAGTTCACTAATGAACCTACCTGGACCTCGATTTACTCAGCATGGGTATTGCTATTTCCCCAGGTGGTCTGAGGCTTAGCTGAGGAAATGTACCTAAAAATGCCTGGCACCTTGCCTGGGACGCAATAAGTGCTCAAGAAACGATGGCTTCTAACATAACAGGTGAAACGTACGTAGTAGTGACACTTTCTGTCGTGTCTCCGTTTGGATTGTGGGTGGAAGGCAGGCATGGTGAGGCCCATTGGAGACCAGACGTGTCTCTCCACCTCTTTCAGCCAGTGAAAACAGCCAAGCTGGAGCCCAAAGCCAGGAGTGCTGAATCCCAGCGGGGGGCTCCCTGCACCAGCCATGAGCCATCTGCTTTGGAAGAGAGTGGCCGGCTCCACCGCCGCCGGGCCAGGCCGGGTTCCAGCTCGGAGGCGCTGGGTCTCCAGCTCCGTCTCCGTCCCCGTCTCCAGCGACGGGCAGCCGCAAGCGCCATCCTCGGAGGGCGGACAGCTGCGGCACAACCCATTGAACATCCAGATGCTCTCGCGAGGGCTTCACGAGCAAATCTTCGGGTTCGGCGGGGAGCTGCCCGGCGAGGCCGCGGTGCGCCGCAGCGTCGAGCACCTGCAGAAGCACGGGCTCTGGGGGCAGCCGGACGCGCCCTTGCCAGACGTGGAGCTGCGCCTGCCGCCCCTCTATGGGGGCGACCTGGACCAGCACTTCCGCCTCCTGGCCCAGAAGCAGACCCTGCCCTACCTGGAGGCGGCCAACTTGTTATTGCAGGCCCAGCTGCCCCCCGCGCCCCCGAGCTGGGCCTGGGCGGAGGGCTGGACCCGGTACGGCGCCGAGGGGGAGGCCGAACCCGTGGCCATCCCCGAGGAGCAGGCCCTGGTGTTCGACGTGGAGGTCTGCTTGGCAGAGGGAACGTGCCCCACGCTGGCGGTGGCCATATCCCCCTCGGCCTGGTAAGTGTTGGCTGGAGGCTTAATTGCATGTGGCCTGCCCAGCTTCCTGGTTTGGGGCTGTGAGCGTGTTCTGAGCTCCCGCTGTGTGGCCTGTGGGTGCTTCCCCAGCCACTGCAGATGCGGTGGTGAGCTAAAATAGGCCCCACCCCAGCCTTCCTGGATAGAGGATCTAGGCAGTCATAAGCACCCAGGCAAACGTTGGTGGCAGGAGGGGGCAGGAGGAAGACATGGGTAGAATGTTGTACTGGAGACTGACAGTGAAGACTACCAGAGGTCACCTTGGTTTGGTGCCTCAACACCCTCTCCTGAATAGCTTCCTAACAAGTTCATCGGAGGCATTTGAGCAGTGTTCCTTTTTCGGGGTGCTGTTGGATATTTTGGTGGGGACTGTCCTAGGTACGATAAGACATGAGCATCCCTGCTGCTCCCTAAATTCCAGACCAACCCCCCCCAACATTTCCAAATGTCCCTCCCCTCCTGGAGGCTGCATCGCCCAGTGAGCACCCTCAGTTGAGAAATGCTGCTTCCTTCCCTCAGCCTCCTAAGCATGCATTTGGGGTCCCCAAATAGTACATAGTCAGTTTCCTTCCTTTCTTTTTAAGTAACTTTCTAAGTGCCACCCCAGTTTCTGAAACAAGGTGGAAGTATTTTCTCCCCTTTTTGATTCCTTATTCCAGGATTAAAATACTTTCTACAGCCTTAATATTCTCAGGCCTGGCCAGCCAAAAAGTTGGGCACTGGAAGCTACATCTTTGTAAAGAAAGCTGCGAAATGTTAACTGTGCAGTAGGAAATGGTGCAAGCATGGCTAAGTAGGCAAGGGTAGCATCGATTGCTAAAAGAGCAAAACCAGATGGTTCCTTATCAATTTAGTTCCGATAAAGACGAGCAGCTCAGTGCTTCCCATGTTGCTCGATGGTCAGAGAGAGAAGGTGAAGTAGGCTGTGGAGGCTGAAATGTGACAAAGAAGATTTGCTGTTGAATCTCTTGGTCGTTTTTGGACAGTTTAACCAGAGTCCCCTTTTCACTTCTTCTCCTAACTGTTCACCTCTGCCTCCCTCCGTTTGGTCATCTCCTTGTTCCATTCTGGCCAGCAGTCCTGGGGGCATCACCTGGCGTGCCGGGTGCAGAGGCCTGGGCTTATAGGGACACCTTCCTCCTGGGGATCTGACTGCAGTGGGGGCAGAGGCTGCGGAACAGGGCCACTGTTGCAGTCCCCCTTTAACCTGAGCCTGTCCCTGGCACATGGCTGCATAACACCCGGTATCTGACCAGTCTTCCATTTCTAGCGGAAGGGGGAAGCCTTGGACGGTCTTTAGGGTAGGTTTCCAAAGGCCGCTGATCAGGGCTTCACCCTTCAGATCAGAGAGACATTCCACAGGCCGTCTGCAGTTACCTGAGAGTCACAGGGAAACTAGTATTCACACATTGGCAAACTCACCTTAAGTTTCCCACATGTGTTTGTTTTAGCTTCCCTCCTCCTCCTTCTCCTCCTCCAACTCCTCCTTCCTTCTCTCTTTTTTTTTTTTAAGTCACCAATAAACTTATACACAGATGGCTGTCATGCACAGCTGCAGATCTGGATCTTGTCACCAGTGTGACTTTTTATCACAGCTAAGCCTTCTATCGTCACCATAGAACTCCAGCGGTTGGCATTCCTCAGCCTCTTCCTCCATGTGGTTCAGGGCTTTCGAGCTGAATGGGAAGGGGATGAGGTTTCAGCCTGAGTCCCTGAGTGTTTTCTCACCTGGGCATGCGAGCTTGATTTTTACCAGGTTTAAAACCAGGAACCTCTTTTTTCTAAACTCCCCCACACCCCCATGCAGAAAGAAACCCACAAAAAACTAGTTTTATGTTTGTTGAAACTGGTGTTGAAACTGCAGCTGTGGTGGCCACACATGTGGCCTTGTCACTCACTGTGACACTGACCGGCCTTGACCCTGTGGCACACGGTTTCCCGCAGCAGCTGCTCCCCATGCCCAGCCCGGTGGGTCCTGAGCAGCCACCGCCTTTTCTGGTCCCTGGCAGGCCCTCAGCGGGCAGCACTCGTCCCTGTCCCTCCACCTCCACCCGGTGCGGATTTGAGGGCTTTTTCTCTGTTCCGACCCTTTCCCAGCTCTCACCGAGGGTGGCTGCGGAGAGGCACAGACCCTCCGAAGTGTGTGCCTTGCTCTTTGTCCTTTAGAATCTTTCCAGCCATCACATGACTCATCCTGTACATGAGTGCAGCAGGTGTCTGTCCATGTTTTTGTTTTTTGCTTTTTTTGCCACCTTATATGAAAAAAAAACCCAAAAAACAGTTTCCACATTGGATTCTATTAGAACTGCTTCTCTCGCTTACTAGCACTTCGAGCGCTAAGCTGTTCTGTGTGTATAGACGCAAGAGGTTGATAATAGTCATAAAGTGCTCTGTGGCCAAGCTCAGATTGCATGAACCCCTGGGCCGGGGCCTGGGCGGAATGCAGGGCCGCTAGGTCCGGGACACTTCCACCATCTTTGTCTGTGGGAGCAAGGAAGCTTTTGGAACCCCCTAGCCCATGGCCCTACCCGACCTCTAGCCCTGTGAGGATTGGGAGCACCATGGGTCTCCCTGGGCCCCAGCAGCCCTTGTGGCCGGTGCAGGGCAGTGGCGCAGGGCAGTGGGCTGCGGAGCAAAAGGCCCAGCCTCCCGGCTGACCCTGCCTGCCTCGCCTCCCTCAGGTATTCCTGGTGCAGCCGGCGGCTGGTGGAAGAGCGCTACTCTTGGACCAGCCAGCTGTCGCCGGCTGACCTCATCCCGCTGGAGGTCCCTGCCAGAGCTAGTGGCCCTGCCCTGGTGGTGGGGCACAACGTTTCCTTTGACCGAGCCCACGTCAGGGAGCAGTACCTGATCCAGGTGAGGATGCTGGGCCAGCTGTTGGTGCTGGTGCAGGTGGGCTAGGAGCCTGGCCCTGGTGGGTGGGGGTGCTGCTGCCAGCCCTGCCCTGGGCCCCTGGGCCCCTGGGCCCCGCTGTTCCGTCCCCAGGACCTGCCTGTACAGGACGCACAGACCTTCTCTTGTTAGAGAGAGCTCTCTGCACGTTAGAGCTCAGCGCGGGGTTTGGAGGCTCCGGGCCTCATGGCCTGGGCTTACACCTGTCTCAGCCGAAGCTGAACGCTGCGAGCGCCTCAGTTTCCCTGGTCATAAAAAGAGCGCAGTAACGGCAGCTGTCCTGGGGCTGTTCGGAGCGTCTGACGAGTGCCCAGGTCGGAGGCTGGGAGCCACGCCTGCGGCACGGTTGAGGCTTCATTTAACGGGACGGGTGTTCCCGTGGGTTCTCCCAGCGGCCCCAGGAGAAGGGCAGCTGGAGAGAGCAGCCGTAGCCTAGAGCTGGCGAGTGGTGGCGCTGGGGGTCGAGCCTGCTGGCTCGGAAGGCCTGTTGGCTCCTCTGTGCCGCTCAGAGCTGTTCTGGATGCTGGGAAGGACCCTGGTGTTGGGATGGGGCCACGCCATCTGTGGTGGCTAGAACTGGGGGGGGCGGCCCTCACAGGTCAAGGGATAAGTGTGAGCAAGCTCGGTGGTGTTTCGTCTTCACTGAGGTGCTGTGTGGTGGGAGGGAGGGAGGCTGCATGGAGCAGGGGGTTGGGGCTGCCGCAGTGACAGCCTGTCCGCAGGGCTCCCACATGCGCTTCCTGGACACCATGAGCATGCACATGGCCATCTCGGGGCTGAGCAGCTTCCAGCGCAGCCTGTGGATGGCAGCCAGGCAAGGCAGGCACAAGGCCCAGCACGCCTCCCAGCGAAGCCAGAAGCCCCGGGGCAAAGCCAACGGCCCAGCGGTGAGTGTGCACTACGGGGGGCGGGGGACCCTCCACCGGCCACCTGTCTGGCTTGAGGCTGAGCTGATCTGCGCATCTCCGGCTCCCGGCCCCTCAGATCTCGTCCTGGGACTGGCTGGACATCAGCAGTGTCAATAACCTAGCAGACGTGCACAGCCTCTACGTGGGGGGGCCTGCCCTCAGGAAGGAGCCTCGTGAGCTGTTTGTCAAGGGCAGCATGAGGGACATTCGGGAGAACTTCCAGGTAGGGGCTGCGGGGGGCTGTGGGGGGTGGGCTGCGGCCGGCCCTGCGTGGCCCTGGGAGTGTAGCTGCCAGACCTGACCCTGCCCCCGGCGGTGGTAGTGGGATGGCTGCCCACCCAGCGCCTTCCTGTCGCCTGTGCCAGGACCTAATGCAGTACTGTGCCCAGGATGTGTGGGCTACCTACGAGGTCTTCCAGCAGCAGCTGCCACTCTTCTTGGAGAGGTGAGCGGGGCCCTGTGGGTCCTGGGCCCACTGTTGGCAGCTGGGTTGGAGCCTTGTCCTCAGCGGGGGTCTTCGCTGTCTGTGGGCTGGAGGAACGGGCCCTGGCCAGTGGGTTTGTGCAGAGGCCCTGGAGGGCAGGCCGAGGGCTGTGCGGAGCTCCCTGTGCCTGGTCTTACTTATTAAACACTTGCTTTGCACCCAGGTGTGGAGCTCAGGGCTTCCCTTCCATCCTGGTCACGTTTGCTAGTGAGTCACACTTAGGATGTGGTTGGCATCATTAGTGTCAGCCAGACCTGGCTCCACTCCTGACTGTGGTCCCTAACTCATTTGACCTCGGGCAGGTTACTTGGTTTCTGGGCCACAGAGTTCTTTCTGGTGAAACTCCGAGACGACTTGATTCCCCTGTTGGGAGGTTCATGTCGGACCCTCTGTTGGGGGTTATGGGTGCCTGGCTCTCAGTAAGTGCTCAGCCACTGGCGTCCAGGTTCATTCTGTGGTCTGACTCCTGCATTGCCCCCAGGGGAGGGCTTGCCGTGTCATGACGGACCGCAGGTACTGGTGGCCTCTGAGATTATAACAGGTTGTGAGCAAAAGGCTTTGCAGTGTTGAGAGGAGAGGCTGGCCCCTGTGGTCGTTTGTGGCAGCCGTGGTGTTTGCCCCCCAGGTGTCCGCACCCGGTGACTCTGGCGGGCATGCTGGAGATGGGCGTCTCCTACCTGCCTGTCAACCAGAACTGGGAGCGCTACCTGGCAGAGGCACAGAGCACCTACGAGGAGCTGCAGCGGGAGATGAAGACGTCGCTGATGGACCTGGCCAACGACGCCTGCCAGCTGCTGTCGGGAGAGAGGTGGGTGGGCGGCTGGGGGCGAGCTGGGGGCACGCGGGCGAGGCCTGGCCTTGTTGGCTTCAGCCGTGCCCTTGGGGACTGGCTCTGCAGGTACAAAGAGGACCCCTGGCTCTGGGACCTGGAGTGGGACCTGCAGGAGTTTAAACAGAAGAAGGCAAAGGGGGTGAAGAGGAAGGAGCCAGACGCCGCCAGCCACGTGCCCGTCGAGGGTGCTAAGGCCCCAGAGGATCCCGAGGATCAGGAAGGTGGGGACCATGGGCAGCAGGGGGGCAGAGATGGGCCCTGGGAAAGTGTTGCTCCAGCTTCGGAGATAAGTGAGCTGGATAGGCCTTTCTGATCATCCTCTCGACCCTCCGCAGATCCCGGCCCCCCCAGTGAGGAGGAAGAGAGTCAGCGAGTGGTCACGGCCCGCACCTGCTTGGGGCAGCTGAAGAGCACCATAGACCTCCTGCCCAAGCGGCCCCAGCACCTTCCTGGGCACCCCGGGTGAGCCCTGTGCGCCTAGACATATTCAGAGTCTGCTCTCCCCCGTCTTTGGATACCGCTATTCTGGGCCCTGGCACAAGGGTGGTGAGCTGCTCCTGACCCCCAGCGCTCTGGACTCCCTCATTACAAGTGTGCTGAGCACCTGCTGTGTGCTGGCCCCCAGCGGTCACTGGGGTACATGTAGGAACCCAGCTCCTTCCCAGGAGCCCTTCACCCCAGCAGGACCAGGTATGCAGGCCAGCCAGGGCAGCTGGTGTTTCTACCTAGGATGACATGGGAGAGGAATCAAGTGTTGAGGTAGCTCCTGACTCTGCCTGGGGAAATCAGGGGAGGCTTCTTTAAGGAGGTGACCCTTCACATAAGCCTCACAATTTAGTGCCCTGGGTGCCTCACAGGCCTCACTGTCCAGTAGGCCTTGTTGGATAGCACGTGAGGGACAGGGCATGGAAGGCTCCGGAGTGTCGTCCCTAGAGCCGACTTGGGAGGGCAGAGATGCTTGCTGTCCTGGCCAGTTAGGCTGCGGGAACTGGAGCCCTGCCCTGGCCACACTGCAGGTTGACTTCTGACTAGAGTGCTGGGGCTGATGAGGGTTTTTTGAATTATTCTAAGGGACTTCATGGAGGTCTGGGTCACATCCTAGAGGGCAAGTGGTGACTGTAGGCTGAAGTTGCCAGAAGCAAGCCATGGGAACTTGGAGAGTGGTGGAGTGTGTCCCCCCTGTGACACTGATCTCCTCTGGTGGGGCACAGGTGGTACCGGAAGCTCTGTCCCCGGCTAGATGACCCTGCGTGGACCCCGGGCCCCAGCCTCCTCAGCCTGCAGATGCGGGTCACACCGAAGCTCATGGCGCTGACCTGGGATGGCTTCCCCCTGCACTTCTCAGAGCGGCACGGCTGGGGATACTTGGTGCCTGGGCGGCGGGACAACCTGGCGGGGGTGCCAGCAGGCCCCCCCCTGGCATCAGCTGGGGTGACCTGCCCCTACAGGTGAGGCTCAGGCTCGGGAGGAAGGGCCATGCACCTAAAGACCCCTTCCCGCTGGAGAAGCCCCGCTCAGGCTGCTAGAGAGAGCTTGGGGCTGAGAGGGTTCCAGATCCTTTGCGGTCACCACCCGCCCCTGAGTGAGGCTGAGGCCTAGAGCTGAGGGCACGGAGCCGGGGACCAAGGAGCAGGCCTGGGCCGGGCCTGGCTCTCCACGCTCTGCTCCCAGAGCTCTTCCTGGGGTGGCGGCAGCTCAGGCGCCAGGGGAGCTTAGATTCGAGTGGGACCAGCCCCCGAGCCCCAGCCTGCCCCCAGCTGCTCCGTCACTTTCCGTCTGTCACTCGTTGCCTGAAAACCGGGGAGAGCACTGTCTGCTTCTGCCTCAGAGTGGGGTCTGAGGACTGAACCAGGGCAAGTGTGGAAGGCCCCGGCCAGCGGCCCGGCCGGAGCAGGCGACCATAACCAGAGGCTGCTGCTGCTGTTCTCTGCCCAGGGCCATCGAGTCCCTGTACAGGAAGCACTGTCTTGAGCAGGGGAAGCAGCAGCCGGAGCCGCAGGAGGCGGGCCTGGCCGAGGACTTCCTGCTCACCGAGAGCAGCGCTGGGTGGCAGATGGTGAGGATGGCGCTGCTCCTTCCCAGGGAAGGGGGTGCGGGGCAGCGTGTGCCCACTTCTCCGGCCTGGGCTGTCTGCGGGGTCGCAGGGAGGGCTGAGATTCTGGAAGGCCCAGCCTCCTGCTTCACTCCCTTGGTACCTGGGCCCATCCAGGTGGAAGAACTGGGCTGTTTAGAGGTGGAGGCTGAGTCCAAAGTGGAGAACTTGGAAGTGGCAGTTCCAGCTCAACCCCCAGCTGCGGTGAGCAGGGCGAGGGCTCAGGTTCTCCGGGTGGGTGCTGGGGCCGGGCCCTACTCATGTCCAAGAAGCAGTTCTCCCCACGAGTTCCTGAGTCCTGGGGGCTGGGAGACGCTGTCCAGCCTTTGGTGGCTTCACACTTGTTGGACGGCCAAGCGGGAGGAAGCCTGAGACCTTTCCCAGCTTACCTGCTCAGTGTGGCAGGCCCCGGGCCACCCCTGCCTGTCGGCCGCTGCTGAGTGCAGGCGCGGGATCGGGGCCTGACCTGGCGTGTGGCCCACAGACGGGTGCCGCTGGCCCTAAAGGCAGCCAGCCAGCCCATCACCATGGCAACGGACCTTACCATGATGTGGACATCCCCGGCTGCTGGTTCTTCAAGCTGCCCCACAAGGTGTGTCTCCTGGTTCACGGCCTGTTCCACGGGGTCCCTGTGCTGGAGCTCCCCGGAGGCCTCGGGAGTGACTGCCCCCTTTGCAGGAATGGCGGTGGCAGTGGTAGGCAGAGTGCCTTCTTTCTGGGCCTATGTTTTCCTTCTGGAAAGGGGGTGGGAAAGAGCAGGTAGTGGAGTTAAGTGACCTAGGGCCGGTTGAGTGGCCCCGGCCCTGCCCCTGCCACAGGACAGCTCTGCCGGCAGAAGGCTGCTCCCGCGAGGACCGTCGGGCTGGTTGGTCTGTCCGAGGTCCTGCCTATGTGTGTGGCTGTCGGGCGGGGTTTGCCCCAAACTGCTCCACTCGAGGTTCTGGACAGAGCCCAAGGGCACAGGACATTGGTCCCCCAGCCAGGGCCCTGCCACCTGCCTGCAGCCCCTGCCTCCTCTGCCCTCCCCAGGACGGCAACAGCTGCAATGTGGGCAGCCCCTTCGCCAAGGATTTCCTGCCCAAGATGGAGGACGGCACCCTGCAGGCGGGCCCAGGAGGGGCCAGCGGGCCCCGTGCCCTGGAAATCAACAAAATGATTTCGTTCTGGAGGAATGCCCACAAACGCATCAGGTGGGCCGCATGGGAGGGCAGACTGCCTGTCTGTGCTTCTGGCTGGGTTCCCAGAAGCAACCCTGGGACGCCCATCCCCGCCCCGTCCAGGGGCCCCTTGCTCGGCCTGTGCTGCGCGTGGAGGCCGGCTCCTTGCAGGCCGGCTGCTCGGGACAGGCAGGCCTCCCTGCCCAGCCTCAGCTCCCCTGTTTAGGTGTGAGGAGTGTTCTGTATGCAGGCCCTTGGGGGTTCCCCCAGCCGTAAGAGGACCCCGTGGTGTAGCTGCTGGGGCCTGGGAGGGGTCTTCTAGCTTGGGAATGGTAAGTGGGTCAGGCAGTGGTGGCGGCTGCGGCTGCACCCTCACAGGTACTGTGGGATGGGGCAGATGCTGCCTTTGGTGGCCTGCCAGTTCCCAGATGGCTGTGCCAGGGACCCTGAGTCAGGTCAGTGGGAAGAGGGTGGAGGCTGGGCAATGGGGGCCCGGGTTTGGGGTGGGGTCCTGCCCCTGTGCTGAGTCTCAGTATGTCTGTCCCCATAGCTCCCAGATGGTGGTGTGGCTGCCCAGGTCAGCTCTGCCCCGTGCTGTGACCAGGTATGACCTGCCAGGTGGTCGTGGGGACAGCAGTGGGGGGTCCTGGGACCAAAGCGAGCTGCTGAGGCTTGTGTTCCCTTCTCCCCAGGCACCCAGATTACGACGAGGAAGGCCGATACGGGGCCATCCTGCCCCAGGTGGTGACTGCCGGCACCATCACCCGCCGGGCCGTGGAGCCCACGTGGCTCACTGCCAGCAACGCCCGGGTACGTGTCCTCCGCACCTCTGGTCCCTGCCCTTCCTGCCCCATGTCTCTCAGATGGGTTGCAGAGGCCCTTCAGTGAGGAGCATGAAGAGGAACCCAAGATCTGGGTCAGGCAGGAGTTAGGTTTAAATCTAGCTTCATGCTTTCCTTTTCAGCAGACGTGTGCTGTGCCCTGCTGCTGGGCACAGCGTGGGGCTGCCTTTACCTGCCAGTGCCAGCGCTGCTAGGCCCCCGCTCTGGGACTGCAGTGGGGGAGGAGGGGTCTCGGGTGTTCCCGCAGGGCCTGATCTCGCTGTCCTGCAGCCAGACCGAGTGGGCAGCGAGCTGAAGGCCATGGTGCAGGCCCCACCCGGCTACGTGCTGGTGGGTGCTGACGTGGACTCACAGGAGCTGTGGATCGCAGCGATGCTTGGAGACGCCCACTTTGCTGGCATGCACGGTGAGCAGCCACGGTGACTGGCACAGGGGTGGCAGCCCACCCCTGGGGCCCAGGTTGGGGGCAGTTTGCAAGCCTCCTTCCTCTTTCCTGCCCTCCAGGCTGCACGGCCTTCGGGTGGATGACCCTGCAGGGCCGGAAGAGCAGGGGCACGGACCTGCACAGTAAGACAGCCACCACAGTAGGCATCAGCCGGGAGCATGCCAAGATCTTCAACTATGGCCGCATCTACGGGGCAGGGCAGCCCTTTGCAGAGCGCCTGCTCATGCAGTTCAACCACCGGCTCACACGCCAGGAGGCGGCCGAGAAGGCCCAGCAGATGTATGCTGTCACCAAGGGCCTGCGCAGGTTAGGGTGCCCCCATCACCAGTCCCCCCACACACACCCTTCATTGCCCGTCTTTTCTCCCTCTCCCCTCAGGCCTGTGGATGAGCCCAGGCTGGTTGGTCCTTGGGTTGTGACGTTTGCTTAGTAGGCCTTCAGCAGGTTTCCTCGTGGGGCTAAATCTGCTGGTCATTGGGCAGCTCAGTGTCTGGGCAGCTTCCGGGTGGAGTCTCAGACCTCTGTTGGCTACCATGGCATGACCCAAAGCCTGGATTGCTGTCTGGGCTCTGCTTGCTTGGCTGTGGGACCCTTGCAAGCCAGCTGGCCAGGCCTGTTCTCCCTGCGAAGGGCCTGCAGGAGCGGGGCGGGCCCCAGTGGCTGTGGAGGTGGAGTGAGGCGGTGGACAAACTGCCCCCAGGTACCGGCTGTCGGAGGAGGGCGAGTGGCTGGTGCGGCAGCTGCGCATCCCCGTGGAGAGGACCGAGGATGGCTGCGTCTCCCTGCAGGATTTGCGCAAGATCCAGAGAGAAGCTTCAAGGAAGTGAGGCCCCTCTGCGTGTCCAGGATGGAGGGAGGGTCCGGCTGGCCCTAGCAGAGCTGGGATGCTTCTTAGCTTGGATTCTGACAGATGAAGCTTGCCCTGTCTGTTCCCGGGTGCCCAGGTCCCGCAGGAAGAATTGGAAGGTGGTTGCAGAACGTGCGTGGACTGGGGGCACGGAGTCAGAGATGTTCAATAAGCTGGAGAGCATTGCCATGTCGGACGAGCCCCGGACCCCCGTGCTGGGCTGCCGCATCAGCCGAGCCCTGGAGCCCTCGGTGGCCCAGGGGGAGGTACCTGTCGCCAGGAGCTGGGGAGGTCGCAGGGAGGGAGCGAGGGCTCCCCTGAGGAACCGCTGTGTGGCAGCACCCTCACCAGCGCCCACTTTCGCCCCAGTTCATGACCAGCCGGGTGAACTGGGTGGTGCAGAGCTCTGCGGTGGACTACCTGCACCTCATGCTCGTGGCCATGAAGTGGCTGTTTGAGGAGTTCGCCATCGACGGGCGCTTCTGCATCAGCATCCATGACGAGGTTCGCTACTTGGTGCGGGAGGAGGACCGCTACCGCGCTGCCCTAGCCCTGCAGATCACCAACCTGCTGACCAGGTAGGCGGGCTGCAGACTTCTCCCCAAGCAGGGCTCTGGGCCAGGCTGAGCGGGACCGTGAATGTTCACCTCCCCAGATGTGAACGTTTCAGCTTTTAGCTTCAGTTTTTAAAAAATGGTATAAGTCTTTGATTGGCCTTTAACGTTGGACAGAGATTTCTTGGTTTGAAAGTGTTATGGCCCTGGCTGGTGGCACAGTGGATAAGGCGCTGGCCTGCGAACCCAAAGGTCACTGGTTCGAGTCCCAGCCAGGGCACATAACCAGGTTGCAAGCCAGGTCTCCAGCCAGGTCCGTAGCTGGGGGCAGGTGAAAGGCAACCCTACATTGATGTCTCTCTCCCTCTCTCCCTTCCTCTCTCTGGAAGTAATAAAATCTTAAAAAAAAAAAAAAAAAAAGAAAAGAAAGAAAGAAAGAAAAGAAAGTGTTGTGTGCTGAGACTAGATCACTGAGGCGGTGAGGAGGCAGGCGGTCCTGGAGCCCGAAGACTTAATTCATAGAAATTGAGATTTTTTAATCTGCAAATATATTTTTTTTCTTTTTAATTATTTTAAAAAAGATTTTACTATTTTCAGAGAGAAGGGAAGGGAGAGAGGCAGAGAGGGAGAGAAATATTGATGTCTGGTTGCCTTTCACCTGCCTCCAGCTATACACCTGGCTTGCAGCCTGGTTGTGTGCCCTGGCTGGGAATTGAACCAGCGACCCTTGGGTTCGCAAGTGGGCACCTTATCCACTGAGCCACCAGCTAGGGCTTTGCAAATGTTTTCTTAAAGTGCCAAAAGTTTGTTATTCCAACTACTAACAAAATACATTGTTAAGGAGGAAATTCAAGTGTGTATTTTTTTTTTTTTTTTTTTTTTAAAGAATTGAAAGCAGCTTCTTTTCTTAAGATTTCACACATTATTTTCAGAGAGAAGGGCAGGGAGAGAGGGAGAGAAGTGTCAATGTATGGTTGCCTTTCACCTGCCTCCAGCTACAGACCTGGCTTGCAACCTGGTTATGTGCCCTGGCTGGGAATTGAACCAACGACCTTTGGGTTCGCAGGCCAGTGCCTTATCCACTGAGGCACCAGCCAGGGCTCAAGGGTGGTTTTAAAATAATTTGTCTATTTTATATATTGGCTTATTTTCTCATAGTAAAATTTAGATACTACAGTTCCATGTTGGTCTGCCACCCAGAACCAGTTTGGGAACCGTGATCAACCCTGATCACTGAGTTCAACAATGAATGTTTACGATGTTCATGTGGTCTCCACTGTCCTCTCATTACGTCCTGGGAGCTGTGCCTAATAAGCTAACAGAAAATCCTTGTATATTCCTTGTGTGCCCAGGTGGGAAAAGGTGTTTTGAGGCCGTATCTGCCTTTCAGGATCTTCTAGGGGTGGGAGTATAGGATGGAGGGCAGGGCTTCTGCTTTGCGGTTCTGGTTTAGCACTTGATCCTGTTCCTGGGTGCAGGGGTGTGGCTGAGAGGATGTGGGTCTCTTTCAGGTGCATGTTTGCGTACAAGCTGGGCCTGAATGACTTGCCTCAGTCGGTCGCCTTTTTCAGCGCAGTCGATATTGACCGCTGCCTCAGGAAAGAAGTGACCATGGATTGTAAAACCCCTTCCAACCCAACCGGAATGGAAAGGAGATACGGGGTTCCCCAAGGTGAGCATGGCGGCTTTACGGCCCTCGTGATGGGTAGGGTGTGAGGGGGACCAGAAGGTGGTCTGGACAGCAGGAAGCCCGGGCACCAGAGGGTAAGAAACCCACTCTGTAACCCATAGGTGGGCCCGATGTTTACGTGCCCTGAGTCCAAAGTGAACATGATCAAAGCACAAAGGGATGGGTTTCTAGAGCAGGTTCGTAGAAAATGAAGGAGTATTCGGAGCTGTGCTTTAAAGATTTATTGTGTAAAGTCAAAGTGCATTCTTAGGTGAAACAAAAACCTGTGCTTTAAATGCCAAACAGTTGGCAAGCTTGGTTTCTACATAAAGTGTCTAAGGCAAACATTTTGTACAAAAAGAACATGAACCCTCCCAGTGTAACATGCAATTATTCTGGCACTTCCATCCTCCTTTTGACCTGAATGTTAAGCCCCTGTCTCATTCCCGTGCTCCGAGCACTACTCTTGAGAAAGCAGCGTGACTAGTTTGTGCTCTCTTTTAGGTGAAGCGCTGGACATTTACCAGATAATTGAACTCACCAAAGGCTCCCTGGGGAAACGAAGCCAGCCTGGGCCGTAGCCTGCGTGGGGGGCTGTGCCAGCTCCTGTGGAGCTCTGCTCGGGGCCGCCGGCACCTGCGCTCACGCCCCAGGCTGGGCTGTGTTGAGCAGCAGGACTGCCGAGAACGGCCACTGGTCCTGGTGGGTTCTTAACCAAGATGCCGACCGTGGTGCAGGCTGGAGGGCAGGGTTGGTGGTGCTTGTTGGGGAAAAAGAAAGCAGAAGCCCCAAAGTTCTCTTTAACTCAGGCATTTCATTTCTCTCTTCCTTTTCTTCTTGGCTGGCTCTTTGCTCTGTTCCCCGTGCTCTGACGTAGTGTCCTAGAAGGGGAGGGGCCACACATCAGTGTGAGGAACCTGCCTGGAGGCACTGGAAATAAACAAGCCCTTTACGTTCTCAAGGACACTGTGTCCTCCTGCTTTCTCCCCCTTCCCACTCGCTGACCTTGAAGGGAGCCCTCCGAGTAGAGTTAAGGGAGGGACGCCTTTCCTTTGGACTTCAGTTGATCTGGGGAGATTCACAGGACAGGATGACAGAGGAGGAGCATGGGAATGCTACGGGGTCTCTCCTCCAATGGCAGCAGGAAAAGGGAGTGGCAGGGCCAGGTGGCGGCCAGCAGTGGGCCATTCCGAACAATGGAGGCAGACTTTTCAAGGAGCTGGAGAACAGGGTGCTTTACGTAAGTCTCCATGAGGTTCTGCCGCATGGCGGTGGCCAGCTCAGGGGCAGTCACTGGTGAAACTAGAGGAACAGACCCAGGGAAGAGGGGGAGGAGCTGGGTCCTGAAGGAGCCTTCTGGGTCCAGAAGGCTGGGGCTAGCCCCTCATTTTGCAATGGGTCACCCGCAGTTAGGCCTTGTTTTTGGTAATGTGTACCCAAGATGTACATGAGCTTAGACACCTCAGTGTGGCTCCATGGTTACAAACCTCCTCGTGAGTTTTTAGTTTTATTTGCCTGACCCTTTCAGCTCATTCCATCTGTGGCTGCTCCCAGGTGGGCTGCCGACAACCCACTGGGATGGGTGGCTGGGCCTGCAGTGCCCGGTCAGAAGCCAACACTGACCTCCTCCTCCTCCTCCTCCTCCTCTTCCTCCCCCTCCTCTCGCAGAAGCATGTCCAGGATGTTGCCTTTGATCTTGAAGTCCCTCGAGGTGCTGAGCTTCATGTGCTGCATCAGGTTCACCTGGGACAGGGTGTAAATGTGGGCACAGCTTCTGCTGCTGCAGGCCCTGGTGCCCAGCTGCCCCTGACACCCCTGGACCTGTTTACTGGTTCCCCACATGGTGTTTGGGTTCAGGCCAACAGATCAGGAACAACACGGACCGGAGCTCTTTCCTACGACAGTCTGGCTGCCCGGGCCCTTCCCACCCAGGGTAAATGACAGGGTGGGAAACAAGAGTATGTTTACCTTGGACCTCTTGGAAAGGAAGATGAGGAACTTTTCATACTGTTCAATGGCAAAGATGAGGTTTGGGATCGGCTTGGTTTCCCGAAGAACTCTGGCCTACAGGGCAAAGAAAAGACCTCCATTCCAGGTTCAAGGGTGTCTGAAGTCGTTCTCTAAAGCTGTCAGTACAGCTCACAGCTTTGCAGGGAAGCTGGGCATTCCTCCAATCAGATGCAGTTTTACTTTGGCACCAGTGGTCTAAAAATTTTTGGCAGGATAATCTTGCCAAAATACTTAAACGCCAATAGAGATGGCACCAAATCCTTCCATTTACAATTCTTAACTCTTTGCTGTTGCCCAGAGGCTGGCTGCAGGGAGGCCACTGTAGATACTTGGTTGCCCCCAAATTATAGTCTTCACACAAGCAGCCCACTCCTCACTGGCTCTGCTGCTTTCTAGTCTGCACAGGATTTTCACTACTGAGGTTATATTATCTCCCTCCAGTTTGAAATTAGAGCTTGTAGAGCTAGCTGTTTCTTTTGCATATAAACTATATTTAAAAAAACACAAACAACACTTCTCATATTTTCTTCTTTTAAAAAGAACACTATCTTGGTGGAGTTCTATGAGCATTCAGATTTGTATTTTTTCATGTCTGCATAGTATTCCACAGTCCTGTGCGACAACACCCTGAAAGTGGCATTACCGTGTGGACCTGTGTGTGGCCAGGTCTCCTAAAATCCAGGAGCTACTGCCCACTGGTCCCCTAAGAGTTGTTCTCTGCGCCCAGGGACCCCACTTCTCTGCACCCAGAGCAGTTGTTACACCTGCAGGAGCACCTTCTGCTCCCCCTTTTTCTAGAAGGCTCCTTCCCAACGGGTATCCTAAGATATTTCCACTTGTCATGAAAGAGCCCAAAATGTTCTGGTGCTTCCTGAATAAAGCGAATGCTTTCTGGTTCAGAGGGAGAAAGACGTCCCATGTGAACGTAACACCCATTAGCTGAGCACCTACACATTTTTGTAGTAGCCCCATTAAGAGACAATTCACACACCACCCGCTCTGCCCCCGTACGTAGTTCGGCTCCTGCTTGCAGGACTGGCACTTCAGTTAGCCACCTTCACGTGCAGAGGAAACCCACACCCGGAGCAGGTGCCCCAGCCTCTGCGGTCGACCCCCAGCTCCAGTAACCGTGCATCGGCGCCCCGTCCCCAGCTCCGCGGCGGCTCACCATGGCCACAGTGGCAGCAGTGGTGTCCTTTTTCTTTCCTCCCATGCACTTGGGGCTCCTGCTCTTCTTGTTCTAGAGAAAGAGAAAGAGAAATTCTCTGATTCCCGAAACCTGAGCAGCCGTGCGTGGTTTCCTCAGAAGGTGACTGAGGACGAGTGCGGGCTCCCAAGGGGCCCAAGTCTAGGTAAAGGGACTGTCCTGCAGCAGGTGCTGGAAGGTGGGAGATGGCTGGGACACTTCCAGTCCTCCCACATTGTCGGCTGGGGTGAGCATCACAAACTTGCTCTCGGAACCGGCACACAGCAGAGAGCAGGAACAGCCGCCGCTGGCCAGGCCAGCCTAGCGCCCACGAAGTACCAAGGCCCTGGTACCAGAACCACGAGGTGGGCAGCTGGCTGGAGGGGCTATTCCCAGGGCCTGCGGGCTTCCTGCTCAGGCATCTGTCAGCTGTGTCTTAGGAGCCTGTGGCTGGCTACATGCCTGAGGATTAGGGTCACGGAACACTTGTCCATGTGGCAGAGAATCAGAACGAAGAGCTGCTGGTGGCAGTGAGAACTGATGGTGGCAACTGGAGTACAGAGCTCCGATGAGGCAGGGGAGAAACCACCCGAGTGACAGGTGCACCAACGTGAGCAGTTCCGGGCCTCCCGGGGCCGACACGCACCATGCTTGCTGGGGCACGTGCCAGGGTAAGAACCGGAGAGAAGCCACAGCACGGAGCAGTGCCAGGAGGGTGAACGGGCATCTGAAGGGTGGGCACATGCAGCTCTGAATTCTAAGTAAACGCCAGGACCTACCCCCAAGTCAGAGCAAGAGGTTTGCTTGTGGATCAGTTGAGCTTTATATCAAATATGGATGGGAAGGGGCGGCACGTGCAGGGGGCACATAGGCCGGTTTGTGTCGCATGGAAAAAGGGCAGCAGGGGCCTGCTGACTCGCAGAAGAAGCGGCTTCAACAGCACCCTCCAGCGTTTGTCACATCTGTGAGAACCATGGGGACCCTGGAGCGGGAGCAGGCAAACCACAGCCACAGCCACGTCCTGCCCGTGGCTTGTTTGAGAAAATAAGGCTTTGGGAAATAGCCACGCTCGCCCATGTGCCTACCGCCCATGCCTGAGCAGCTGCAACAGTGAGCAAACGGCCGTGAAACCCAGAACAGTCGCTACCTGGCCCTTTGCAGAGGAAGCCTGCTGACCTGTTAAGAGACGGGCTCCCTGGGTTCGAGCCTCAGCTCCCTCTTAACTGGCTCCCTGTTCTTGGCACTCGCCTCCCTCCCTGACCTCTCCTGGCTGTCACAGGCTTGACTGCCGGCCACAGCTGCAGGCCACAATGGGGACAAAGCAGAACAGGGATGCGGGAGGAGCAGGCGTATGGCGGATGGGATTTGTCAGCACTTTCCCAAGCTCTACTCTCTGGCAGGCTGCAGTCAGCTACACAGTATTTATTAGAAATGTTCTTGAATAGATTTCTCACAGGGTCCATCTCCCGGAGGACTGTCTCAGTCTGTATGGCACACTTGGTAAACGCAGCCCTTTGCAGGCAGGCACCACTGACACCTGGAGATGGGGAACTCCAAAACTGAATTTAAATGTGAGAACTGAAGAGTGTGCAAGAGCCTGCCAGTACTGGGTGAGCTAAAAGGACAGACCAGAAGTGGCAGCTTGATGAGAAGAGGCTGTAGACTATCTGCCCAGACAGAAGATGGATGACACATCATTGACCCAGGTTACAATACTGGGAGGAAGGCAAAGGGACAGAGAACACCTTCAGCTAAACCAGGTGACGGGCCACTCTGGTCCGACTTTCAAGGGAGGGGAGGAGGCGGCCTCAGCCCATGTGTGAGACGGCGACCAGCAGGGACACCAGGGCGGGTGCGGGAGCTGTCAGGGCACAGCCTGTCGCTCCGATACGCGCTCTAGGATGTTGGCTGGCCTGCCCCGGCTCTTCCTCAGCAACAGCCGGCCGTCCTCTACCTGCAGCGACTAAGGTGCCGGGGAGACAGTAGCCCCCTGGTCCTCACCGGAGCTAATTCTGTACCTTAGGACATCTGGCAACTTGTAGACATTTTTGGTGTCACAATGGGGCCCCTATTGGCAGAAATGCTGTGAAACATCCTAAAGTGCACAGGATGGGCCCACAGCAAAGTTACCTGGCCTAACCTCTCAGTACCACAGAGATTAAAAAACCAAGTTTGGGTCAATGGTAAACGGGACTAAGGGAACGCAAGAGTCTGCTGGTATCTGAGACCAGATGACGTACATTCACAGTTGCTCCAAATCCTACAAGAGCCCCGTTACCCGTCCGACTCAAGGGCCAAGGCAACTGAAGGCTCCCTCCCCACCTCACGTTCCCGCAGCACACCCGCGGGTACAGAGGGACCCCAGAAACAAGCCCAGGTGCTGAGCACTAGTGCACTTGTGCCTTCCCACTCCAAAGGCAGCCTATCGTGATCCTCTCACCAAATCAGACACACCTTTGTGCGTGTGCTTGACTAAAGATTTTCTTGCCAAGAGTTGGAGCCTTGGCTTATTCTCAAACGGGCACCTCTGGCTTATGGTGAGGAAGAACCTTGACCCATGCCCAACTCAGGTGACCATGCGCTGCCTGGGGATGTGACAAGTCCTCTTGTACTCGAAGGTCTACTGTGTACTAGCTCGGAATCACTTACTTGTACGTAGGAGATGAAAGAATAGCACAGTGGCGTCAGATGCGAACCCGATAGCTTCACCTACAGCGAAGGAAAAGGAAGATGATGTAATTGTAGGAATAAAATTTCTTCCCCCATTCCTAAGAGAGGCATTCTTGACTCACCAGCTTTTCCATAATTTTTGGAATTCCTCCAGAGCTCCGACACACCTGGAGATACTAATAGAAAGTTCTAAGATATAGTGTGACATCCTAGATGAACATCCCCGTGACTACAGCTGGTGGGGGTGACCTGCGCTCTGACTGGAGAACAGCAATCCCAGAGGACCCTCGACCCAAGGCCACCTCTGCCCTCAAAGCTCCTGGGTTTCACCACAACAGGCAAGGATGGGTTTCTGTTCCGGCTTTGTTCAGCTCACTCCTTTAAAACCCTCCATCTAGAATACAGATGACCTGCTGTTTTTCCTTTAAAAATGCCAATAAAGAGAAGGTCTCAGTAGTTCCGCAACCGAACCTCAGGAGCCACACAGTGTAGCCAGAGCTGCAGGTCCCCAGACATGGTGGCGATGCTGTGCGGGGTCCACATCTTTCTGGGGCTGGCTGTGCCCCAGTATTTCACATGCACCGATGCCCTTGGAATGTCTGTCTGCTGAGGACCAAAATCCTCAGATGCAAGGCAAGTTTCTTGTTCACAGATGCTAAGAAATATTAACTTAAAACTCAATGCAGAGAGTATGGCTTCTATTTTTTAAAAATGAACTTCCTCATCCTAGTACCTGAGCTGTAAAACATCTGAAATACCGTAACTTCTTTGTGCTTGGACTGAATTCTACAGCTACAGGTTGGATTCAGACTTAGAAGGCACTGGGAGAGGTACTTACCCTTCGACAGGTGCGCATCCTCACATGCCGAGGGAAAAGGCCTTTAAAAGCAGGTTTAAAACTAAGCCATGAACTGTCTCTCCCTGGCCTGTGGAGACGGGCGCCTGCCGCCCACGGACCACACCAGACCCTGATGGGCTGGGGACAGTGGAGGGAACACTCACGTATCTGACCAGCGCTGTAAGCGTGGTGTACATCTTGCGGAGGTCCTTGAGCAGGGCGTCCACGCAGCTGCCGGAAGGCAGGGCCGTCTGCACCAGCTCGTGGAAGAAGGTCAGCAGGATCCCCAGCTGCATGATGATGGCCTTCTCCACAGGGTGGCTGGGTAAGGTAGCCTGAGAAGAGGCTTCTTCTGAAGGGAAACAAAATAGCCACTCTCAACCTAGCTGCCTTACTTTAGGGTTCAAGCGAAGGGGGCTCAGAAATCAGCTCAACACCGTGCACGAGGGCATCTGCAGGGACCTCGGCACGAGGCCACAGCGCTGCTCCTTTCAGCTCAGGTGGGCTCGCGGCGGCCGGGGTTCTGGCCGACTTTGCTCTCATCACAGTTCCTGAGCCACACCCCGAATGCATCTTACCTGATATGGTTTCTTGGCTCACTTGTCCCTTAAGCTTGGTGATTAGCCAATCCACTTCTTCTAGAACCTTCTCAGCCTGACTCAGAACCAGCAGCTGTGAAAAGAATGCCTGCCATGGCTCGCTGCCCCCAGCTGCTGAGCAGGACAGAACCACCACGGCCACCTGCGGTGGGTGACTGGCCTCGTGACAGAAGCCACTGAAACGTATTCTTCCATGAAATAAAGTGGAAAGAAGGACAAGGCTACTTCCCATGGCTCCAGGAGCAAGACTTACGCAGACGGTAGGGGCCGCTGTCCTCAGATTCACCACTGCAAAGTGGTTTGTCTTCTCCACCTCCATGTCCTGGGGAGCAAGAGACGGGGATGGGGTGGCGGCAGGCGCTCCCCGGACCAGCCCTCAGTCCGAGCGCCGCCCTGCAGCCTTGCTATGTACGTGGTACCTCATCTATGTCTCCAAGGTGCCCGTGAATATCCTGGGACAAGTCACGCAGCAGGGCGACAGGGCTCTTAAACAAAACGTGGAGGCTGAAGAGCAAATTCATCAAGCCTTTGCAAAACAAGGCATCCTCTGGAGGAGGAAGGAAAGCAGGTGAGTTATGAGGCGGCCAGGGCCCCGGGGGAGGGGATGCGGACAGAATGCAGCTTGTCCCGCCCCAGGCACACCACCGCAAGAATGCGCACTCCTACCCCCAGTGAAGCTCCCCACACACACACCTCCCCACAGGTGTGCAGAGAAGATATTCCCTGTTACCAGTCAGCCTGACCCGCTGCTGGGGAACCAGCACCCCAGAAACCCACAAGGAAACTTCCATCCTGGCCTCTGACCTCAGGTCTAGTTCTGTCTGACTTTGAGTGTTATCTGCACAGGATCATGCCAGGCTTCCTCTGTTCAGTGTTAAGTCTGTGAGAGCCCCCTGAGTTATGTATCAGTGCCACCTGCCGTCTCACTGCTGTGCAGCACCCACTGCGTACGCCCCTTCACGCACCCCACTTCCGAGGACACTCGGGCTGTGTGCGCATTGCCATAGTGCTACTGTGGGACTGCTGGGTGCAGCGCGGGGTGAGGGTGGCAGTTAAGAGCCAGGCAGGGTCCCAGGGAGGGTGCACCAACCCCCAACCCTACCAGCAGGAGGGGGAGCTCCCGCTGCTCCACCCTCTTCCCAACACTGGGATTTGCACGGAGGCTGTCCTGCTCAATGAGTGATGCTATTCGGAGATGATGATTTAAATAGAGTCTGAAAGGAGACATGGTGGGAAACTCACCCCGGCTGTTTTCCTTGCAAATCGTGGATGTCCAGGAGAACATCTGCATAAACTGGAGACCATTCAGGTATTACCAAAACATGCCAAGAGGCAGGTCTAGAAGAACCCCAGACCTGTGCAATTCTCACCATTGCCAGGCCAGCCTGGGTCTAACAGCATTGCACTGAGAGTAGCAGAAACGAAAGGCCTCAGTCACGAGCATAACGGATTCCTTCCACCTCACTTACTTCCAGTCTGCGCCCTCAGGAGGGCTAAACGTCCTAGGGTCCTGGGGTTGGGTCTGGGCTCTTCTCCCAGCTTCTCCCTCCCCCATAACCACACCTGGGGCTGGCGTTTCTTTGCTCCTTGCCACGCCCCACAGCCTTGAGGCATCTTAGGGACAACAGGGGAGTGGAGCGGTGCAGGAGAGTAAAGTACTGGCCACAGACAATTGGCTTTGAGGTGCCAAGAGGCTAAAAGGGGTTTGAAGGGGGTGAGGGAGAAAAAGGGGCAAACCCCACTTTTCCCAGGTGGCAGAGCAGCATGCAGTGCCAGACCCAGAGCTTTCTGACCCGGCCCCTCCTTCGCCAGGCCTCCAGCTGCCATGGTTGTTGGTGCAAGACAGCCAGGAAGAATGCGCGCTTCAGCTCTTGGGGGAAAAGTAAATTCAGAGTCTAATTCTGGACGTTCTTTGTGAACAGGTATTAAAAGGTCTGCAGACACAGCGTGCAACCTAACCAGGATACAGAGTACTCTCCTCTGTGGAGAAAGGTAGGGACAGGAAAAAGAGTCTATTTGTATGGCTTCTGCAGGAATAAAGAAACTCTGAAAAGAGACATAAGCTTTAAAGAGGCATTTACTGCCCTGATGGGTGAGGCCCAATGGACTGAATGCCAGTCCAGAGGCAACGGATCAACATTTCTCTCCCTCTCTTCCCCGCTTTCTAAAAATAGACATGTTTCTAAAGAAAAGGTATTTACTTATTTGGAGAGGAAGAGGAGCTGAACAGGTGGGCAACATGAACAGGATGGGAAACCACTTAACTGTAAGTCTTTTTATACCTCTGGTTTTTAAGTCCTAGGACTTCATTATCTGCTCAAAACTCAATGTGAAAAATAAGACTCCCTGAAATTACTGGAGCTTGGGGGTGATGAATTTTAAAATAATTTTTCCTGTCTGTATTGGCCTTTCCAAACCCACTTGTTTTCAGCCTCCAGCAGCCCACCCCGCTCTCCGTCGTGCGTTCCTCCCCTTGCCCACGGCTGTGGGCGGCAGGAGCGGTGGGACTAGGGAGGAGCCGCAGCCCAGCAGGGGAGCCGGCGGCTGGAGGACGAGCCTGTAGCGAGCAGAACTGCCTGAACGCGGAGGACGGGAAAATCAGGTCTGCTCTCCACCGCTCGGCGTCCTAACACCCCAGGCTACTGTCTCTCTGAGGCCCGCCCTTCCCAGAGCAGGGCTCCAACCATCTTCCCCGCACAGGCCCGGGCACTCCAGGACACCCGGGCATCCTGTTGGGAAAGAAGGCCGGGCATCCTGTTGGGAAAGAAGGCCGAGAGGAGCAGGCGGGCCCGCAGACGGTGCACAGCTGCGCGCACGTGCCGCTACCTCCGCAGTCGCTCTGCTGCGGGATTGCCCTGCACCCTCTGACTTAATCACCCTCTGAATTTACCCCCAAACCAGCACCAGCCAACCTTGCTGAGACAGGCAACTGCTGGACGTCAGCTACCTTCTTAATAGTTCATGTATGTGTTTTCAACTGAAGAAAGAGGCAGTACCAAGGGTGAATAAAAACAGAGGTTAAGAAGGCCCACGCTTGGGCCTTTCCCGCAGTGTGCTCGCTCCCGCCCCACAGCTGCCCAACAGGGGCGGCGCCCTGGCATCACCGCAGACATGCTGTGCTGGAGCAGGTTCCTTAACTCAGGAACTCGGACATGGTATTGGAAATAAGCTACACTTTGTCTGGGCTGGTGTGGCTCAGTGGATTGAGCGTCACCCGTGAACTGAACAATCGCAGCTTCGATTCCCGATCAGGGCGCAGGCCTGGGTTGCAGGCTGGGTCCCTGGTTGGGGTGCAAGAGAGGCAACCACCCTCTGATATTTCTCTCCCTTTCTCTCTCCCTTCTTCTCTTTAAACAAGTCTATCTTTAAAAAAGTAAAGTAAGACTTCAAGGGGATATTTAGACACTCTTTTAAAATGCAGGGTCCCTGCCCGCTGAGGGAAGCCGGGTGGGACTGAGGGCGCGGTGCTCACGAGGGGACGCACCTGCGGGGACGCAGGCTCCAGCAGCGTGGACAAGCTGGAGAGGACGCTGACCAGAAGCAGCGCTTCTTTGCTGCTGAAGTCTTCCTCCTGGCTGCTAAGTAGGTTCAACAAGGACCTCTGAGAGGAAAGGAGAGGGAGTCGGGTTAGCAGACATGTCCACACCAGGAAGAACATCTAGCCAGAGAGTCATTCCTAAGGCTGGAACTGAAATAATTCAAAACTGGCAAAATTCTAAGAGGACAAAATCTGAAAACAATTTTGATCAACAGCTAGTTTCCTACCCTGTTTTCAACCATCAAAGTGTTTTCTTAAAAACTAAGGACCCCTTGAGCCCTGGCTGGTAGCACAGTGAATAAGGTGCTGGCCTGCGAACCCAAAGGTTGCTGGTTCGATTCCCAGCCAGGGCACATAACCAGGTTGCAAGCCAGGTCTCCAGCCAGGCCTGTAGCAGGAGGCAGGTGAAAGGCAACCATGCATGGATGTCTCTCTCCCTCTCTGCCTCCCTCCCTTCCCCTCCCTAAAAATAATAAATAAAAATCTTAAAAACAAAAAAACTACGGACCCCTCACCTCATGTACAGCAGGAATGGCTGTGCACCCAGTTCTGGGTGGTCTGCGGCTCCCTAAGCCCCGTCCACTGACCTCAGGGTTAGGACCCCCCACCCAGCATGCCCTCCACGACCTCAGTTTTCCTCTTCTCCGTCCCGCTCTCAGCACCTGAAACACTCGATACTGTCAGCTTCTTCCCCACCACAGTGCAAGTGCCGCAGGGGGAGGGGTTTGGCTGCGTTTGCTCCAGGTATAATCCCCAGCCCCTAGGACCCAGGGGGAACTTGAAAATGATCCTGGTTTGTGACAACTAATCTCACGGTTAGAAACTAATAGGCTTCATTGTCCAGTCTTTATGCAAATCTGACAAGCTCAAATTATACCAAGGACACAAAGACACCAACTTTCCTGTGGTTGCTGCCTGTCTCCGTGTGTGTGTGTGTGTGTGTGTGTGTGTGTGAGCTCTCACAGTGGCCCCAATGGCATAAGTCAGCTGAGCACACAGTCCAGTGTCCTTTTAAAGGTGGGACCTCCCATCCTGAGAGCCATGTCCTCTTGCTAGGATGATGACCCAGAAACATTCCTGTCCTATGTGTTCACTGACAGCTGTTCTCATGGGCTGACCCCATGGATGGTCCCTTTGCTCAGACTCTGAGGTTGGTCCCGAGGCTGCCCGGCTGCTTACCTGGAACTGCCGGATCTGGAATGCTGCTCTTTGGGTGACGCTGACATCCTCCTCCTCACCCTCGTTACCCGGGACATCTAGGAAAGAGAAGGGACTTATCTTCCTTGAAAAAGGCTTATCTGGTTCAATTCCCAGCCGGGGTAAGATAACCAGGTTGTAAGCCAGGTCTCCAGCCAGATCTGTAACTGATGGCAGGTGAAAGGCAACCACACATGGATGTTTCTCTCCTTCTCTGCCTCTCTCCCTTCCCCTCTCTATGAAAATAATAAATAAAATCTTAAAAAAAAATGGCTTATTATGCTTTTAGTATTTTAATAGCTAGAATTTTAAAAGCCGAAAGTTCACAGGTTTAAATATATTCCGAAGAGAAATTCTGCCATTTGCCAGTTCTTCACTTTCACCATGTTCCACTTTCCAGTCCCTATTTGTGGTTAAGTGGGATCCAGTAAATGCCAGTTCTGAACGCACTGAACGCCACCTCCCAGCAACACCAGGACTGTCCTCAGATGACCTCTCAGAGGTTAATATATAGAATCAAGGGGTCTGGTTAAGAAAGAGAAACTGAGCCCTCCTGGCTGGTAGCACAGTGGATAAGGCACCGGCCTACAAACCTAAAAGTTGCTGGTTCGATTCCCAGCCAGGGCACATAACCAGGTTGCAAGCCAGGTCTCCAGCCAGGTCCATGGCTGGAGGCAGGTGAAAGGCAACCATACATGGATGTTTCTCTACTTCTCTGCCTCTTTCCCTTCCCCTCTCTCTAAAAATAATAAATAAAATCTTTAAAAAAATAAAGAGAAACTGAAGTCAAGCCAGCTGATGTGAAGTGAGAAGCCCACCCAGTGCACGGAGGAACTGGGGCACCCGGGTCTGGAAGAACTGCTGCACGGTGCTCAGGATCTTCTGCAAACCCTCCAGGCACAGCAGAGAGATGCTCTTTCCCTTCTCCTTCCTGCCCGCCTCTTCCACGGAAGTCGGAATGGAAGTGTACCTCCAGAGCAAGACCCTGAACAGGGGAAAGTGGTTTTACTGTTCAAGTCAGCCACATGGGGGCGCAACCTACACCCAGTACAATCACACCCAAGAGGTGGATGTATAGCTCTGTGAATTTTAACAAACTTACAAAGTGTGCAGTCATTGCCCTAAAAGCTCTGTTATGCTCCTCTGCGGCCAATTCTGTCTCCTCCATTTTCCAAGCAACCACTGATCTCCCTGATTGTTGTTCCCATGGCTTTACCATTCACAAAGTGTCACCTGGAATGCGGTCATGTAGTGTGCAACCTTATGAGCCTGGCTTTGATAATTATTGCATATGCTTCTGAGATTCACCTGTCCCGCCACGTGTGTGGGCAGCTTGATCCACGTCACTCACGGTATCCCACCGCATGGCTGTTGTCACTTTCACCAATCTATCCACCCATTTGTCAGTGGACATTTGGGCTGTTTCCCAATTTTGCTGTTACGGATAAAGCTGCTATAGGCAACCCCCTGGTAGGGATGCACACTCTCATTTCTTTTGGGTAAATACGTACGAGAGGAACATGAAGGTATTATGGTTGGTGTGCGATTAGCCTTGTAGGAAACAGCCAAACTGTTTCCCAAAGTGGCTGTACCAGTCCACACACCCATCAGCAGTATGTAAGAGTCCCAAGTTCTCCACAGGGACGGTAGCACTCAGGTCCAGTCAGCTGGCTCTTAGGCACTCTAGCCATGTCCTCCCTGTGATCTTCACCTGCACTTACACACCCGTAACTCAGCCATCCTTTCCCATCTATGTATCTTGTTTGATCAAGTACCTGTTCAATATTTTTCCCATTTTTAATTTGGCTGTTTGATTTTTATTAGCAAATTTGAAATTCTTTATGTGCTCCGGTTACCATTCCGTCACCAGACGTGATCTGCAAATATTTCCTCTTAATCTGTGTGGCTTGTGTTGTAATTTTCCTGAGTGGTTTTCAAAGAGCAGAGTTAATTTCAAAAATTAAATGAAAATGAAAAAGTTGTGCTTCTGGTGTTATACCTAAGAGATATTTACCTAAAACAAGATCAAAAATACTTTTCTCTGCTTTACATTTATGTCTGTTCTAT
Organism: Noctilio leporinus; assembly: GCA_004026585.1. Taxonomy (NCBI): domain Eukaryota; kingdom Metazoa; phylum Chordata; class Mammalia; order Chiroptera; family Noctilionidae; genus Noctilio; species Noctilio leporinus. Next base: position 396,910 of record PVIW01000343.1, on the reverse strand, counting down.
TTCAAGTTAATATTTTGCATATGATCTGGGGAATGAATAAAGGTTCATATTTTTTGCACATGGATGCCCACTTGTTTCAAAACCATCTGTAGAAAAGATCTTTCTTTCTCCGTTCAATTACCTCAGCACCTTTGTCAAAACACATAACCATACCTGTTATTTCTAAACTGTCTATCCTGCTCCATTGACTGCCAACACCACACTAGCTTGAGTACAGCAACTCTATCAGTAAGACTTGAAATAGGGAGGGGGAGCCCTTTGTTTTTAGTCCAAACTTGTTTAGTTATTCCAAAGCCTCCTCCTTGGAGTTCGTGCAGCCACAGGTGGGCTTGGGGTGGGCAGGGGAGCGCGTCTCACCGAGTTATGTCGCAGAGGCTCTGAAAGACCCGGTCTGCGTTTTGGCCGTCAGGGCCGCTCACGTGCCCCGTCTCCTTGAGCTGCTGCACCTTCCGCAGAGCCACGCTGACAGCGTAGCGCATGAACTCGTTGTTGGACCTTAGCACAGACAGGCTCTCTTCATGGCTTTGGGTACTGTCCCTGGAGATACAGGGAAAGAAAGGGAGGGAGAGGGAGGCAGGCTGCTACTAATATCTGGAGTTTGGCTTTCTAGGGCCTGCTCAGAGTAGCAGCATTCAGCAAGCTCCAAATGATAGATCCCAGGCCTGAGTCTGTGCCCTGGCTGCCTAAATTCAGCTCCCAGACCTCATTTCCCCATGTGTGTAGGAAGGGCTGCTACCCTACACCACCAAGCAACTCACAGACACCTGCAGGGTACCCAAGAGATCAATTCAGTTCTAACACGACCTGCCTGGACAGAGCCTCAGGCCCCACAGGTTGAGGGGTCAGTCCTACAGACACCCAACTTCAGACACCAGCCACAAGCTCAGGTAATACCCATGTCCCAGAGGTTCTGAAACACCATCCACTATAGACAAGAGGTTCCAATGACCCCCAACTCAAAAGGCCAATTTCAGTCCAGGTTGTTACATGTACTTCTGACTGACCAGCTATAAACCAGAGGTTCCTACAACTCCTTCCTTGCATCCAATTAAGTTGCTAAAATGGCTCTCACAAAACTCTTAACTCCATATACACGGTAAGGATTATTGATGTAAACCAGGTCGCGGCGCCTAGCCAGGACTGCTGGCGCCCCTCCCTGGCGCAGCTGCCTTGAGCACCGCCAGAGCCTCACCTGAAGAGGGCAGCGAGAAGATCAGACACAAACTTCATGGACAGAAAACTGTCAGTGGTTTTGCTGGCCATCTTGGTTTTGCCTTTCCCAGCTTTTTCGTTAAGGATGTCAGAGAGTTTCTTGTAACACATAAATAAGCTCAGAATATCCTCAAACTTGTTCTTGCTGTATAAGAGGAAAAAGAGACCACCAAGGACAAGCATCAGATGCTGTGGTTACTGTCACACAGCCTTAAGGAAATCACAATGCTGCTGCGGTTTAGACACAACATCAGAGATGAATGAACCTCCTCCACTAACGTGGGACTCCCAGTCATGCCAATCTGCATTAAATTTTCCTCCCTTCTTTAGACCAGTGAACACAGAGCATGAAGTCCAATACTAAATGCCCCTATGAAAATGAGGCGTCCTTGAGGTCAGGGTCTGGGGGAAGTCTGCATAAACGCAAGCCTGCTGCAGGCATGACACTCAGCAGCCTGTCTGGCGTAGGCTTTGGTGCTCTCCAGCGTAAGGAACAGTATCTGGCCTTAGGCTAGATGTCGATTCAAGAGACAGTGTTACCATCTGTCATCTGTTTAAAACCCAGCATATAATTAAGAGTTAAAAAGGAAAAAGCAAAACCAAACCCCAGTCTCATAAAATGGAGCACTGGGAAAACCGCAGTTGGATGCATAGCAATACCTTACCTGAAATTGCTGATGGAGAAATTATATTCTATCAGAACTTCACAAATTCCCATTACAAGAGAAGCACAGATGTTATTCTTGATGCCGATACCAGTGCTCTGAGAGAAGTCTGCTGATTTATCCTACAAGACACGAGATTAAAAACTAACAAGCTACCCCAAACCTCCATTCTTCACTGGGCCTGAGGGTTAGTGATTACCAGCTCAAAGTCCTCCAGCTCGCTCTTAATCATTCTCTTAGTGATGGACTCCAGCATGTCGTCCAACTCTTTATAGAACCCTCCCTCCTCCTCCTCCTCCTCCTGCTGCTGCTGCTGTAGGGGAATCACTCTGCTCTTATACCAGGCCAAGCAGTGCTGGATGCAACACAGCAGATGGTCCTGCAGAAGGAAATAATTATTAAAAGCTCACAGGTGCTCAGGGCTAACTGTGAAGCTGATGTTAATCAATAAATAATTCCTATCTGTAAGTTACTCATTAGCACCACAAAATAAGTCAGTATGAATGAACAAAATTGGAAAAAAATCGAACCCACAGAGGCATGGCTCTTGAACTTTCCCCAAGGGGCTGCCCCCTCAGACGGCAACGCCCACGTGCTACTTGACCAGCAGCTTCCACGGAGCCAGGCATCTCCTCGGCCCAGAACGTCTGGCAGATCATTTGAACATGGAGGCAGAGTATGACATTCTGTGACCACGAGTTCTGATCAGGGGTGGTGGAGTTTCCATTTTATCTTCTCTTCCCCGTCTTTCTGAGGCTAGAGAGCGAGACTAGAAGCCAACCCGTCCTAGTTCCACTGAAGGGTCAACAGAGCACCAATTCTAGCTCAGCCTAAAGCATGTACCCCTTCCAGGAAAGTGACACGGGTCCTGGGGTTCTTTTGTGTAGGTGAGCTCCACCCCCATTCGGAAGTGCATCTATTCTGCACTGTAACCAAAGAGCCGTGATGGGAGACACATTCTCCCGGGGGCGGATACCCGTACAGTCCAGTGCTGACAGGCACCCCACCAACAACACAGGTGACGATGGCTCCGAAAGGAAAAGCAGGGAAAGGTGTCAAGGTAAAACGTCACTGGAAGTAGAAGAGAATGTCACAGGGAAAAGTGCCTCTTTCTAAAGATTAACCCCATCAACAGGGTTGCTATTTGACATCACAGTAAAATACTGGTTACAGGAGGAATGAGGTCTCACCAGGGGTTCCTGCAGGGAGATCTGGTCTCCGTGGGTCACAACACAAGCTTCCAACTTCAGAGGCGGCAGCACGTCAGGCTGTGGCTCGTAGAACTGCTTCAGCTGGAGACGGTGAGGAGGGAAGACACATGGCTCAGGGCCGCTCTTCCTATCTTCCGCCAGCCAAGCCCAGGGTACTTTTAACGTACAGCGCCTTCCAGGATGTATTTCTTAACATCCAAGGAACACAGCAACCTCTGTGCTGCTTGTGCGCCCCACACCCTTTGCCCTCGCTGTAGGCCTCATGCTGATCAAGGCCTTTCTCCTGTTCTGCTCCCACTGCTCTCCTGCCACACGTCACATGCCCTTAGGCCAATCCCTGTACGTGCAGGGCTGTCAGCTTTTTCCCACAGCCTGATTATTAGAATGCAGGCCCTAGAGTCAGAACAGCCGAGTTCAAAATCCTGGTAGCAGCACTCATGAATGAGTTCAATAAAGGTGTGCCTTGTTTCCTCATCGTGACAGGAGGGAGTTGTTACTATACCCGTGGAAGGTTGTTGAAGGACTAAACATGTCAACATGTGTAAAGCGCTTCAAACGCTACTCGGCAGATAATAGAGTGCAAGAAAAATGTTAGATATTACTTTTCTCCTTTTTGCTTTTGGAGTCTGCAGAATTTAACTGGTCCCCCTACTAACTGGAGCTGGGAAGCATTGCTCCGTGCCTTCAATCACCTTTCTCTAGTCTCGTTAGTGTGCGAATGCAGACAGGGTGATCATTCAGCTGCAAGACACAATACAGCTAACAGTCTGCATATTTTATGCAGGATCGAGCCTGAGGAAAAGCTTCAGATGAACAGTATAGGACTTTCCAATAACTTCTATACATGAGACCTTAACTTCAAATGAAGTTTCTTCAGCAGAATTATCACAAAGCGATGGCATCCAAAAGATGAGGGCAATAAAAGGAAAAAAGAAGGTAAGGGTTGGGGGAGGAGGAGAGAGGGAGAAAGAACTTCCGTTTTCAGCAGAAGGAAGCTAAAGAGTCTCCAGAAGCCCTCCAGGTAGACAGCAATGAAAACCACACTGCACTAAAGTCTTCATGTGCTTATTTATTCAACAGAGAGCTACGGTCGTGGGAAAAGAAGAGAAGTCCTCAGGTCTGAATATATTACAAAATGTCCGAAAGCATAAATCCAGTGAACACAGGAGCTCAGTCATGAGCGCTGAACAGGTGTTAACTCTGGCAGCCTCCGCCACCCCAGGCCCAGGGCCACGGCTGCAGGACTCATGAACCAAAGGCAAAGCAGAGGGCCCTTGTGGTGGGAGGCAGGCTGAACGCATGTGTGAGCCTAACCAACACACCCACCTCTGAAGAAAGTGGGCGTGGACATGCACCTACAGCCCAGCCCTGGCGGGAGGAGGGGGAGCATCATCTGGGCATTTCTAACTACAAGCTTGCCTCCAAATGCAGCTGGGGCTGGAATTCATAGCACTTGTGTGGTCGAAAAAATCAAAAGCCAAAAATGTACTTCCAAGTTGTAAGATAGTATATTAACTTCCAAACAAGGGAAAAAGAAACTTAAAAAGTAACTACCAATTTCAAATTTTACATAAACTAGAAAAAGAGGGAACAATTTTCCAATCATTTTACTAAGCTCATATTAAACCAAAGAAATTCAGTATGAGATATGAAAATTATTGACTAGTCCCTCTTGTACACATGTGTGTAAAAATTCTAAATGAAATACTTGTGCATTACTGGATTCAGCTTACTGAAGAAAAGGTAATACAATCAATTTGGGTTTATCCCAGGAATGAAATGCTGGTTTAGATCAAATAATACAGCTGACCATAGTAACAGATTAAAGGAGAAAAATCATATGGAAATCTCAATACAGAAAACAATGCATTTGATAAAATTCAGCATACATCCAAGAATAAAACATCAGATTGTAAGTGGAAGGAGAAAGAGTAAGCTTGAAACTCGAGTATAAGAAACTATCAAATCAGAAGAAAAAAATAAAACATACTGATTAAAAAATGAACTAGGCCCTGGCTGGTAGCACAGAGGTTAAGGCACCGGCCTGCGAACCTAAAGGTCGCAGGTTCGATTCCCCAGCCAGGGCACATAACAAGGTTGCAAACCAGGTCTCCAGTCAGGTCTGTGGCTGGAGGCAGGTGAAAAGCAACCATACATTGATGTCTCTCTCCCTCTCTGCCTCTCTCCCTTCCCCTCTTTCTAAAAATAATGAAATAAAATCTTTAAAAAAATAAATAAATAAATGAACTAAGTCTCAGATCTATGGGACAAAATCAGGGCATGTCAACTTCAACATACAGACAAATGAAGTCCCGGAAGGAAAAAAACAAAGGACAGTGCTGAAAATAAATTCTGATTAAATGACTGAACACTTCTCAAATTTGTTGAAAAGCACTAACTTACAGAGATCCAAGAGGCTTCATTAGCAGGAGAAACACAGAGACTCATGTAGACACATCATAGTCAAACTCTCAAAACCCAAAGAAGAGAAAATCTTTAAAGCAGCAAGCGAAAAACACCATGGAAAGTACAGAAACTAGCCCTGGCCGATAGTTCATTGGCTGGAGCGTCAACCTGATACCCCAAGGTTGCAGGTTTGATCCCCAGTCAGGGCACATGTAAGAAGCAACCAAATGAATGCACGTATAAGTGGAACAACAAACCAAAGTTCCTCTGTCACTAACATCAATTAAAAGAAAAAATGTTAAAGCCTTGGCTGGTATGGCTCAGTGAACTGAGCACCAGCTTGAGAACTGAAAGGTCGATGGTTCAATTCCCAGTCAAGGCACATGTGTGGGTTGCGGGCCGGGTCCCCAGTTGGGAGAGGCAACCAGTCCACATATCTCTTACACATCAACATTTCTCTCCTTCTCTTTGCCCCTCCCAATTTCTCTAAAGATAAATAACTAAAATCTTTTTAAAAAATTAAAGTACAGAAAATAGAACTACAATGTTTGGCTCACTTCCCCCGAGAAATGGTGGAAACCAGAAGACAATGGAATGATATGTCAACCAGTGACAGTTCTACACTGGTAGAAAGACAGTGACACTGTCTTTCAAAAGTGAAGGCAAAATAAAGATGCATATCCAGGCATATCCGGGGGGATAGAAATGGAGAAGTGTCATTGCCAGCAACCCTGCATAACAGAAGCGCTTGGAGAAGGTGCCCAGGCTGAATGGGGAGCGAGGCAAGTGGGTCATGCTGAGGCTAAAGGGACAAATGAAAAGCATCGCAATGGCAAAACACTGGCCTATGTAAAGAGTTGTGTTTGTGTATTTCACTTGTTCTCCCCTTAATTACTATAAAAGACACACATATAAATGTTTAAAGCAAAAATTGTATCACTGTGGAGTTGGGATTTAAACATATTCTTACTACTGTCAGTACACGACAGCATCTTGAATACTCTTAATATGTATAAAAAAAATTCAAATGCCATGTAAACAAAGTATTATTTAGCCACATGGATGGATCTTGAAAATATTCATTATTAAGAGACCACATATTATATATATTTCCATCCATATGAAATGTCTACAACAGGCAAATCTACATAAAGACAGAAAGCAGAAAAATGGTTGCCTGAGGCTGTGAGGGTGGTAAAAAAAGAAAATTAGGTGATAGCTAATTTCTAAGGTGATAAAATGTTCCAAAATTGATTGTGGTAAAAGCTGCATAACTTGATAAACAGACTAAAGACTTTTGAGTTGTGCACTTTACGTACAAGGGTGAATTTCATAGTATATGAACTATACCTCAATAAAGCTATCATAAAATTCAATAAATGCTTAACAAATAGGGGTTGAGAATAAAAGTAAGTCTTATTTATACCAGATATTCTCCAGCTAAATTCTCCTCTTCTGGATGGTTCTTTGAAATTGTTTGTAATTAAAAAACAAAAAACAAACAAACAAAAAAACCTTTTTAACTGAAAAGCACAGAAAATAACCTAATAGACACTCACGTACGTGCCACCTAGACTTAACACGTGGCAATATTCTGCCGGATTTGCCACAGATCACTCCCTCTAGCCCTTGTACAAATGGTTCTTCTACACAGCCCTCTGCCATGGGATGCAGGCTGCTACCCGAGAGCAGCACCTGCTAGGGGATGTCCACACGGCTAGGACATCAGTGGTAACTGCAGTAAAACATGAAGACAGCAGCACACAGCCCGGGCATGTGCCCCAGGTACCAGTTACTATTTGAGAGCATCTGATACTGTGATAAGACTGGAAAATGTCAGCCACCTCTCCATGCCTGCTATTTGTTTTCTGTTTCCATAAACATGTTTTCACCTGTGACAGCAGGGTCTGCATGATTGAACTGGCCAGCTGTGAGTTCCTTCGAAGGACATCATAGAACCCCTAAGAAGAATCAAACAGAGAACAAATCAAAGCTTTACGAGACACCAGGGATTTGGACAATCATAACTTAAAAATAACACTAGCTAGCCCTGGCTGGTGGCTCAGTGGTAAGGCGCCAGCCTGCGAACCCAAAGGTCGCTGGTTCAATTCCCAGCCAGGGCACATAACCAGGTTGTAAGCCATGTCTTCAGCCAGGTACATAGCTGGAGGCAGGAGAAAGACAACTGTACATTGATGTTTCTCTCCCTTTTTTCCTCCCTCCTTGCCCTTCTCTCTGGAAATAATAAATAAAATCTTAAAAAAAAAAAAGTGCCAAAACCATTTTCTGATGAATTAAGAGTAAGACAATTATTAAAAATTAGTGAGTACTTTGGACACATTTACAAGGTTTTTTTTTTTAAATTTTATTGTTGTTGTATTACATCCATCCCCTTTTTGCTCCCCTCTGTCCCCCCACCCACCCACCCATTCCCCCCAAAGTCAATCCCACCTGTTGTCCATGTCCATGGTTCCTTTATACTAGGTTCTTGCATTTACAAGGTTTTTATAAATGAAGGTTATGGTTGGTTTGAGAAGCAGTTAAGTTTCAAAAGGCAGACTCACACTCACAAACAAAAGCACTTTGCTTTAAAACAAAAGAATGGCACATTAACAGTACATTTCAATATTCCTAACTAAAACATTTAGGGTGTTTCAACTACTCTTAAAGATTCCTTACCTTAGGGGAACAGATGGGAGCAAAAAGGGGATGGATGTAATACAACAATAAAATTTAAAAAAAAAAAAAAAAAAAAAGGGTTCCTTACCTTAAACCGTTTTTTGCCTACCAAATTGCTAACTCCCAGTCCCAACTGCATTAAATACAAGTGCTTGTGCTACACTTTTGATTATGAAAAAACTGTTAAAATAAGACAGGGGATTAGTTGGGGGGCTGCTCTGTGCCCCCACTCTGCTGACGTACCTCATAGAGCATGAGTCGCACGTCAGCCTGCTGGCCTAGGCACCTTCTCAGACTGTCCATGATCTCAAGGCAGAAAGCTTCATTGGCGGAACTGCTGCGACTATGGACATCTACGTGGACCTGAAAGACACAGATTCCATCTTACTAAGATGCCTTCCACACAAGAAGGAAAATATGCCTCAGTTTTTGGTCAAAAAAATGTACGACTTCACTTTCCCCAAATGCCAACACCCAGGACAGAGGAGCATTATAATCACCAGTGGCCTATGGTAAGGGTCACTCTGAAAATTCTGTCATTCCAAACCAGAGTAATAAAACCTTTTAACAGAATGAACTCTTCCCCAGCTCAAGGTTTCTCTATGTGATGTGGGCTGCTAAGGAAGGCACACAGATTATTTCATGCCTCTAGGATCCAGGAATTCATAGTACTCGTGATTTTACTTAAAAGGCTTAAAAGCCTTCCTTAAATGTCTTCAATTGCTAAAAGAATCTAGCTCTTTTTGCTTTCACTGAATCCTGAAAGAGTTAGAGGGAACTAGTTTTTAGTTTAAAAATGAACATGACGCCCTGGCTGGTAGCACAGTGGATAAGGCGCCGGCCTGCGAACCCAAAGATGGCAGGTTCGATTCCCCAGCCAGGGCACATAACAAGGTTGCAAACCAGGTCTCCAGTCAGGTCTGTGGCTGAAGGCAGGTGAAAAAGCAATCACACATTGATGTCTCTCTCCCTCTCTACCTCTCTCCCTTCCCCTCTTTCTAAAAATAATGAAATAAAATCTTTTAAAAAAATAAAAAAATAAAAAAAGAACATGACAATGACACCCCTTGGTTCATTTACATAATACATTCAACAAGTATGCAGAAATAATCCCTAACCCTTACCCCAGGCATTTTAGCAAGGTAGCCAATACTGACTAGGGTCAAACTCCAGTTCCACCCTTTACAGATCCTATCACCTAGGCAAGTTATTTCCTTTCTCTTGGCCTCAGTTTCCTTACTGAAAGGGTGAGGGCAGTTTGGTCAAGGAACTAGCATAGAAGAACCATGGATGTGAACAACAAGTGGGACTGACTTTGGGGGGAGTGGGTGGGTGGGGAAGGGGAGAGAGAGGAAGGGAAATCGGATGGATGTAATACAACAATAAAATTAAATAAAAAAAGAAAGAAAGAAAGGGTGACGAAGATAACACATGGAAGACATCCTAACATTGAATGTGCGCATGCTTCAGAACAAAGTTCTGCATGGTTACACCACAGCAATGAAAGGCCCCTGGTGAAACTTACAGGAATGTGCTGTGTACCATCACATAGTACCTAAATTAAATGGTAAAAACAATTTCATCGTTCCAAAGCCCACATTACTGATTACTATAAAGTTTTTTCTCAAATCGTGGTGTTTAATAGATGTTTATGTGCCAAGTACATAAACTACTAAACATGGAGTATTGTAATACGTGTATTTAGCCCCTGAGAATTATGAAGATTAAGGAATGAATGTAAAACCTCAATAAGCATGGTGTCCAGCATGACAAATCAAAGAGCACAATACGCACATGTAATTTAAAATTTACTAGTGGCCAAGTTGAAAAAGAAAGTGATGAAATTAGCTAATATTTTATTTAACCCAACATCTCCAAAATATTATCTCGACATGTATTCAAAATAAAAGTTACTGAGGTATTTTATATCCTTAAGGTTCATACCCAGCGTGTATTTTCCCCATACAGTGCAACTCGGGGTGGACTGGCCGCATCTCAGTGGCCAATCCGAAGGCCACCAGGGCTGGTGGCTGCAGATCCATCGCCCCTGAGTGCCAGTGGATGCTGCCGTCATCACCACTGTGACTCTGTTTCACGACTGTTCGCCCAACGAGAACAGGAGGAAAAGAAACCCACGCGTGCACCACTGACTCCTGCATGGACGCACGCGTGACAGGCGGTCCTTACCTGGCTCACACCGACCGACTGGCTGCACTGCGAGGACGACAGGCTGCCTAAAACTTTAAAGTTCTTCAGGAGCAGCAAGAACCCGGCCACTGCAGACTTCCGGGCATCAAGCTGCCTGGCTCGGGAACAGACAGAGAAACTATTAACAAACAACCTTCACTTCACAGGAACAGGCTCCTGGGTCAAAAAAACTCAGTTTTAAACGGAGAGGGACTATGGATCTATGAGCAGTGAAGCACAGGGCAAAATAAACTAAATTCACAGAGGCAAGTAAGCAACCAGCTGTTGGCAGCAACTGGCCACACAGGAGCTGAGCTGGCTTCTTAGCTACTTCCACTGGCAAGGCCCTGCTGGTCTCTAGCCTGACCCGCCCACGTGGGGGTGAGGGCAGTGCTGGAGACCGCACCGCAGGCTTGTAGCTGAAAGGCAAGGGCTGAATGGCTGGCAAAGGGAGTGGCTGAGTTTCTCGGGGCCACAAGGAGCTCTTTCCTCCCTCCTGGAGGACTGCGGCTGGCTGCCTCATCAACCCCCTCCGGGAAACGGGCGCACACCTCACTGAGGTGCACCATGAGCTCATGTTACAGATGCCACGACAGCCAATCTTGGCCTGTGGGACATGCCTCTGGGTAGGAAATGTCAATCCCACACCACACCAGGAACAACAGTACCAGCTGCTCACACGCTGCTCCCCAGGAGACTCCTGGTGCAGGGCACTCAGCGTGAGAGCGACCAGGTACGGGGACTCCTACCTACCCCTGCCCCAGCGTTTCACAGGAGCTGGTACCATCATCAGCTTACACACTAAGTAATGAAGGAAGAGGGGCCAGGAGGCCCTACACTAAAACCAAAACCCCTCAAAAGCTCATCTGCGCTGCAGTCACTAGATCACAATGCTGACATAAATTTTTTGGAATATTTTCTTCTTAATAAAGGTGTTTTATTCTTCAGAACTGGGGCAGGCCAGCGCTGGAGGCGCACCTGGAAGGCGACTGCATGGACAGCACAGTACCCTGACCAAAGTGCGATCTCCAGCCCCAGCTGTCGCCTGACCTTTGGGGAGTCACTCCATCGCTAAGCCTAAGCGCCCTGACCTGTAAGACAGGGGCTGCTGTAAGCCTGGCTTCACACGGCACCCTGAAGGCTCACTGAGATAAAGGGCTCTGCTGGGGTGGGGATCACTCCACCTGTGAGCAGCTGGTCTGGGGACGGCAGAGGACTCTGGTCACACCAGCTGGCACTACGCCACAGATGCTCCTGGGGGGCTACGCACCTGGCGAACATAGCTTTCCGAAGGACGAGTATCAGGGAGTCTCTCATGGACATTCTCACTTTGAGGAGGGGCTGAAGAGGAAGAAGCCGTGGGTAAAACCAGAATAAGCCTGTCTGGGAGCCTAAGCTGTCTCCCCAGCCCTGCTCCCGCCTGGCTTCCCCAAGGCCCTTCGAGGTGCATGTGTGTACACACACTTCAGTGTGTGTCTTGAAATACTAAATAGGAACTAGCTGTGAAAGCCCTTACATCTACTGTCCTCAATACGAAACATAATACGATGTTTCAGAATGAAGAAAATGAGGGTTTCTTAGCCACACACATTCATACGAAACACACCAGACCTCCCTCCCATGGCCACCTGGCTGTCGCCTGCCTGGGAGACTCACCTGCACGGCCTTCAGCAGCCCCTGTGCCGTCTGAACGGGCAGAAGGGACAAATAGTCAAAACTTTCTGTGACTTTAGAAGAACAACTTTGAAGAACTAAGGGTGAATGCATGATGATATTTGAAAGCAGTTCTGAAAAACAGAATCCATAACGAGTTGCCTCAAATAATTGAAGTTATTGCAAATAAAAACTAAAAAGAGGAAAGAGATTGTAAAAAGTTTGTTTCCTTTCTCAAGTCAAATACACTGCAATATAAACTTCTACTGATGCTATCTATTTCTCTATGGTAACTATAACCGCGATACTTTAACTTTCTTCTCCAACAGTATAAAAACACAAAAAATAACCTAGCTAAAAGAACCCCATTATACTGCCAAGACAAGGAGCACACATCTTTTTCTGTCCAAGCTAACTGAATAGAAAGTTACGAACTTTGATTACATGTAAGCAAATGCGTTACAGACCTATAATTCAAAATATACAAAAGCCTAAGATATGATCTTTCTCCCTTCAAGAATTTTAATTTAGTTGGAAGTCAAATAACTTTATATATTTTAAAAGCACGAAAGAGGTAATTAACAAAACAACACCAAATATCTAATAATCCCAAACAGGTTATCGCCACGCACATTATGGACAGAGATCCCACGCGAGCAGGGAGGGTGCGCGTGCTCAGGCTGTAGAAAGCAGAGCGGAGAATTAAGTCAAGCCCGGGGAGGTGCGCCACACTTGGCTGCTACACAGGAAGGGAAAGTGGACGGGGTGACACCTGTGCAGCTGGAGTGAAGGGTCAGAGTAAAGGATCTAACTGTCCAGGATGGTCAGTGTCACGACGAAGAGCTGAGGGGTCATTACAGAAGGAACTGGTGGCTTCAGAGGATGGAGTGGTGCCTTCAGAACATGAGCTGGTGGCAACACGCAGCCTGGGTTGCTGAGGCGACGAGAAACCACGGAACCGGCAGGGAGCCTGGCAACGGTTGTAAAACAGAACTAGGCGGGGGAGCTTGTCACATGGTGCAGATAAAAAAAAGAAAAAAGGAAAAGGAGGGAAAGAGGGGGAATTTAGAGCAACTGTCTCTGAGAAGATAAAAAGAAATTCCAGCCTTGGGGACTTGAGGAGCCAGGCTTAGGTAACAGAAACAGTGGCGATAAAGAGGGACTTGTTTGAAGGAAGCTGCCCTGCACTTGCAACATTATGGAAAACAAGCACGAAATGGAAACGCCCAGCAGGGTGAAGGCACTGACCATAAGAAAGAGGCCCTGATCACGTGGTCAGGTGTGGCGAGTATTAAAAATTCTTGCAGCATACCACAGTGCCATGGACACTGGTTGGAAATCGCTGCATTAAATAATTGTAAATTTTTTTCCATGACCATAACATCAGGACACGTAAAGGAAAACATTCCTGAGAACTTGAACCGCCCTTTCAAAGTTCCATACCTAAGAAGTGGCTGATGGGAGAGGATGCTCTGGTAACAACCCTGTTGAGAACTTGCTCCAGGATCTCTTGTCTGATCATCTCATGGACCTGCAAAGCACAGCAGATACAATAAAATACTCCTTGGTGACCCCCAGCCACAACTGCATCAGTGCATCAGGCAGAATGAACAAAAGCTTGGATATGAATAAAACCTGAGTGCTTATTTCACAGATACGATGTGAATCCCCAGGAAAGGCAGGATCACTCGCATCGGGAGGACAGACGGACATGTGCACGAGCCTACACGTAGGTACTGTTGCTTTTCAAGTCCAGCATCAAACAGGAATGATTCTACTCAGGTATCCACCACATGCCGACACCCACGTTTCTGACAGTATGCACATTTAATTTAAAATGTAAAAGTCCATGAAAACTTCTGGAAACGTAAAAACATCTTCACCAACTCCTTCCCCAGTTTCTAGAAGCAAAACAATTGCCTAAAAAGAGACCTATTTCGAACGTTCACTTGAATTTTAGGTAAAATTCTTTTTTTTTTTTTTTTTTTTAGGTAAAATTCTTACCTGCACTGGGTTAGTCTGGAGTACAGAGTAATTTTATTCAGACCTCAGACTAACAAATTAGCGGTAAACTGTATGCTCTACAAATGCCTTGACAGAGCCAATGTCTATGTAAAATCAAACAGAATCTCTTTAGTTTTAAAAAATATTAAAAATATAAACTATTAAAGACTCTTCTTCTCAGGATGTTTATGATCACATTACTGTTAAGAAGAGTCACTTACGTCCCCCAGCACCCAACTCTCACAGGCTACTCAGTTCATAGTTCCGGATCAAGACACGGGATTTACATTTACATTAGCATCCAAGTAACAATGTCAGCCCACAGCGTGTAGCTACATTGAACAACTCCCCATCACAAATGAGACTTAGAGGAATCACTGGCAAAGCAACGTTCAGCCTCAGATTTGGGCTGGCTTTCTCTTCAAAGAAAATGTGTTTTTCAAAGCTGTTTAGAAATTAAGTGCAAGATAATATATGTGAATGAATTTTAAAAGGTAAATGATTCATTTTGGGGTCTTTGAAAACAACAAACCAGTAAGCATGATTCTTTAAGTCTGATATTCTACAGCAATGTAAATGATCATTTGTTACATAAAGAAATAGCACTTAATAAAAACAGGATTTACTGCTGGAGGAAGAAGAGAAAAACCACAGGAAAGCTAACTTATATTCAGATGTCAAAGAAATGACCAGAAAGAATAAAAAAACAGATGAAAATTCATATACATAAGAGAGGAGTATTCCATCAAATTGGAACTATAATGTTTCCATTACTACCCTAACTCTGTTCCCAGAGCTCAACGTCCACATCCTCAAAATTCCCAGGCAAATGTCACGCCCTATTCGCAACATCATTTAATAAGTTTGGGACGTGGTTGCCAAACTAGGGTCTCACCTTAAAAGTTTCCAACAGGATGTCAGCCCCCAGCTGGCAGGCATGGTGGGTGGGTGTTCTCCACAGGCCCGAGCTGGCTTCAGTAGCTCTTCCGTCCACAACCTTCTTGGGCCCATAGGAGTCCATTAAAAGGAAGCCAAGTTCAACCAGGCCCTGAGTCACATGATCCCAGCCATGAACACTGCAGGGACACACAGTGGGGTTGGAAGGAAAAGCTCAGTAAAATACCTTACACTCTTCTTCACTGCCAGGCTCCACATTTCCCAAGCTTGACCTGGACGATCAACACTCTTCAAGTGAACCTTTTCTTTCCAAGCATCTTACAGGTCACAGCAGCTTTCCCTGCCTTCTTCGCCAAGACCCACCGGAGGCCTGTGCCGAGAAGTGAGCAACAGCGAGGCCGGCCCTTGCTGGGATGTGTGAGCAGGGGGTCCTGGGCCAAAGGCTGCACAGCCCTCAGGGGCCCACAGCTAGAAGAGCCCTGGGCACCTCCCTGCTGACCTCCCTCACATCAATAATCACCAAGTTCAAAACAAAGCAAAAAAAAAAACAAAACAGAAAAACCTGTCTTGAAAGAGAAGTATCAAACTCAGTGAAGAGAATTAACACCTGAGGGAAGAGGTTAACAGAACGCACAGGAGATTTAAAAATATGATGAATCTCCTCAAGGAAATATGAGTATTATGTAACAGACACAAAAACAGACCATTACTAACAAAATAATTGCAAATTTTGCAAATAAAAGACATAGATGCTGGAGTAAAGAAAGCAACAGACAGACCTCAGAGGGAAATGGACAGAGCTTAAAAGCAAATTAACTTGAAGAGCTAAGGGATTTCTGTAGAACTTCACATGAAAAGACACACATATGAAAAGGTAAAAGATATGGCACAGGGATCAAGAGACTCCAACAGTTAATGGGCAAGAGCCAAGTTTAGGAAAGGCAGGAACTTTTACAGTGAAAGGCGCACCAAGTATCAAGCTATAATAAATTAAAAATGAATTTACATAAACAAAAACTGTATCAAATTTCAGAATGTTAAGGATAAAAAAAAAGTCTTAAAAGTTTTTATTAAAAAAAAAAATAGAGCCCTGGCTGGTAGCACAGTGGATAAGGCGCCAGCCTGCAAACTCAAAGGTTGCTGGTTCGATTCCCAACCAGGGCACATAACCAGGTTGCAAGCCAGGTCTCCAGCCAGGTCCATAGCTGGAGGCAGGTGAAAGGCAACCATACATGGATGTCCCTTTCCCTCTCTCGCCCTTCCCCTCTCTCTACAAATAATAAAATCTTTAAAAAAACAAAAACAAAAAAAAACCCAGCAGCTACAATAAAAAGAATCAGATAATCACCACACTTTGCACCAGTCATTCTAGATACAAAGAGACAATAAAAAATGATTATAGCCCTGGCTGGTAGCACAGTGGATAAGGTGCCAGCCTGCAAACCCAAAGGATGCAGGTTCGATTCCCCAGCCAGGGCACATAACCAGGTTACAAGCCAGGTCTCTAGTCAGGTCTGTGGCTGGAGGCAGGTGAAAAGCAACCACACATTGATGTCTGTCTCCCTCTCTGCCTCTCTCTCTTCCCCTCTTTCTGAAAAATAAATAAAATCTTTAAAAAAAAAAAAAAAAATGATTATAGCCCCGGCTGGTGGCACAGTGAAGAAGGAGCCGACCTGCAAAACCAAAGGTTGCTGGTTTGATTCCCAGCCAGGGCACAGAACCAGGTTGCAAACCACGTCTCCAGCCAGGTCTGTGGCTGGAGGTAGGTGAAGGGCAACCTCTCTGCCTCTCTCCCTTCCCCTCTCTGAAAATAATAAAAAATTAAATGAAATCTTTAAAAAAAAAAAAAAGAAAAAGAAAAATATGAGATTCAAATTTAGAGATAAACAAAGAAACCAGTAAACTTTATTGCCAAGTGTTACTTAAGGTAAAGTATTTACTGTATTAACTTTTATGTTAAACATGAGTATATTGGATGTTAACTAGACTTACTGTGGAGATTATTTTGCAACATATGCAAATATCAAATCATTATCTTGTCCACCTGAAATTGTTATATATCAATTATACCTCAATATATCTTATTGCTCTGGTTATAAAGTTGAATATGTTTTAAATTTGTTTCCTATTTCTCCAAAAGAATTTTATTATTTCTTAAACATTTTATTTATTTACTTACTTACTTTAAGAGAGAGGGAAGGAAGGGAGAAAGATGGGGAGAGAAACATCAATTGGATGCCTCTTGTTTACCCCCAGCCGGGGACCTGGCCCACAGCTACAGCTCAAGCATGTGCCCCAACCGGGAATCGAAGTGGCGACCTTTTAGTTTATAGGTTGACACTTAGTCCGCTGACCATACCAGCCAGGGCTCACACTGCACTTACTTTCTTTCTTTTTTTTTTTTTTTAAAGATTTTATCTCATTATTCTTAGAAAGAGGGGAAGGGAGAGAGGCAGAGAGGGAGAGAGACATCAATGTATGGTTGCTTTTCACCTGCCTCCAGCCACAGACCTGATTGGAGACCTGGTTTGCAACCTTGTTATGTGCCCTGGCTGGGGAATCGAACCTGCGACCTTTGGGTTCGCAGGCCGGCGCCTTAACCACTGTGCTACCAGCCAGGGCTCACACTGCACTTTCTAGTAGCGCACACCGCAAGAAAACACTGGGGTACAGTTCATGCACTCACCTATTCTTTACCACTTCCAAGATCATGGTTGAAACACAAGGTCGATGAGGGACTAGATTCTGAAGAAATTTTGAGCCTTGGAGAAGCTGAAGATCCTTAAAGCTTTTGAAAACCAAAGCCTTTAAAAGGTCAAACACCTAATGAGAGAAACACAAAAATACAGCAAAAAACAATGGTATCCCACGTACAGAATCTTAACCTTGCCACTTCCTACTTGCTACCATGCACTCACAATGCATGATGACTATAGTATAAACATTGTAACTTTCTGGGGGAATTTAGGAGCTGCAAACAGGCCTTCCTTAAGAAAGATAAAGGAATCTTTGTCTTCACAATCAATACTCACGTTATTCATAAGTAGGGAACACAAGAGAGAAAGGGAAAATCTTTTCATCCTTACAACTAATCTGGTCACATGAATTTCAACTCGACCAGGGACGATTTCTTGGAAAGCTACAGGATAATAAAACTGCAGGGGAACACCCAGCTGAACCCACCATTCTTGCTCCTTCCACTCTTATCCCCATTTCACTGTGTGGCTTAGCAAACAAGAGGAAACAGAGGGGCAAACCAGGTAGCAAGCCCCTGCCGGAGCGTTCATCAGCCTCCGGACAACTGCGGGCTGCATGTCTCAGGGAGGAAGTGCTGCTGGTGGGGTTGGGATGGAATTGCTTAGGGAAGGATAATTTAAAAGAAAAAACAAAAACAAAAAAGACTCTTGCACACCTTATCAACAGTCATTTATAAATACCTGTTCCTCGAATCTTTGTATTCTTGTCACAGAGAGCAGGAGCGCAATGCTGAAGGGACACGTATCCCTGAAATCTCCCTGCTGTCCTGCCTGGAACAGATGAACAACAAAGCAGCCACTACTTACATCTCAGAAGTGTGCCACAGCCTATTTAAAACAAGGTCCTTACCTGGATCAGAAACCCCTACGTCAGAACTAAAACTATCAAACTTTTGGGGAAAAAAAACAGCAGAAAATCATCAAGACCTTGGATTAGGCAAAGATTTTCTTATACACAGCACCAAAAACAAACTTCATAGAAGAAAAAAATGGATAAATTAGACATGATCAGAATTTAAAACTTTCCTGTGCTTCAAAAGATACCTCTAGAAGCCCTGGCTGGTGGCACTACGGCTAAGGAGCCGGCCTGTGAACCCAGAGGTCACTGGTTCGATTCCCAGACAGGGCACATAACCAGGTCTCCAGGCAGGTCCATGGCTGGAGGCAGGTGAAAGACAACCACACACTGATGTCTCTTTCCCTCTCTGCCTCTCTCCCTTCTTCTCTTTCCAGAAATATAGAAAATCTTAAAAAAAGAAAAAGAAAAAAAAGGCCCCTCTAGGAAAATGAATAGTCAGGCTAAAGACTAGAAAAAAAATTTATTTTTACATATATACAGTATATTAATATGATAAAGGACTGGTACCCAAAATATACAAAGAATACAAATAATTGTTGAAACTTAATAAGACATACATTAAAATAAATAAATAAAAAAAAGACTGGTGTCCATCAGGATGGGGCAAGAAATGTACAAGGTGAGCCCGGATTGTTTACACCACAAAAATTGCTCAAAGACCAACAAGGTCACGTCAGAAACACATGAGCAAATGTGAAGGACCGACTGGCCAAAGAGGGGGCATTTTGGTGCGCAATGAGCACACTGGATTTGAAAAGGTTCACGGGTGTATGATGATATCGAAAATAAAGGTAGCGGAGAAGGAAGGCTCTTTTCACAGACGGCAACTAATAATGCAGAAGAAACGATAGAGTTAAAAAGTTTACTTTTAGGGACCTGGCTGGTGGCACAGTGGATAGGCACCGGCCTTTGAACCCAAAGGTTGCTGGTTCGATTCCCAGGCAGGGCACAAAACCAGGCTGCAAGCCAGGTCTCCAGCCAGGTTCATAGCTGGAGGAAGGAGAAAGATAACCATACATTGACTCTTCTCTCCCTCTCTGCTTCCCTCTCTTCCCCTCTCTCAAAAAATAATAGAGGGGAGCAAAAAGGGGATGGATGTAATACAATAATAAAATTTAAAATAATAATAATAATAATAAATAAAATCTAAAAGTTTACTGCCACTTTGCATCTCACAGTATCATTCCTAACACAGGCCAAGAATCATCAGTGCACGGGAGGACAAAACCATGCATGAGGGGCTGCTGAGGAAAAGGATTGGCATATGATTTCAAATTAGGATCCCAGGGTGGCTTTCTAACTACGAAGGGAAACACATCTCTGCAATGAAGAAAGCTGACAGCTACTGTCTTAACCAGAGGCTGTGCCATCAGCAGCAGCACGCTGCCGCCACCGCCACCGCCACGCGCCTTTCCAGGGGACGCAATGGAGCAGAGGTGGCAAACTGCAGCCTGGCCACATCCAGCATGTTTCTGTCTGGTCCACGCACTACATTGCTGAGGAAGAGAAATATCAAAGAACTGTTTCGTGATGCATGAACATTCCATGAAATCTGTTTACGTGTTGCCTCTGGCTGCCTTCTTACTTCAGAGAGCTGAGTGGCCGGGACAGGGACCCACAGCCGGCAATGCCTATGGCAGCAGCTGGCCCTTTAGAG
The DNA here is from genome assembly GCA_004026585.1 of Noctilio leporinus. Classification (NCBI taxonomy): domain Eukaryota; kingdom Metazoa; phylum Chordata; class Mammalia; order Chiroptera; family Noctilionidae; genus Noctilio; species Noctilio leporinus. The sequence continues at coordinate 376,724 of PVIW01000343.1, read as the reverse complement.
TGAGGATGCTGACCCCTACACCACAAAGGACACAGGATATCTGATGACATGCTCTTGCCAAAAACGTTTAACCTGAATCTAAGAAAAACACTGACAAATCCAACAATGTGAGACCCAAGACAAATGGGCTGGATCCTTCATAAAATTCATCTGGCACTAATCCTATTTCTGGGAGATGCATGCAGAACTCAGGCACTGCAGTGCCTTGATTCCCTCTCTTAAATGATTCACAAAAAATATAAAGAGAAAGTGAGATAAGGTAAACCGAATAAAGCTAGGTAAAGGGTATGCAGATGTTTAGCCTGCTAAAGTATTTCAACCTTTTTGTGGGTTAAAAATTCCAAAACAAAATTCTGGAAGAAAAAGAGGTCCTTTATCTGTCTATTACTTTTCCTTAAAAGAGTTCAAAAGATTTCTGATTTTTATCTTAGTACTTCACAGACATTTAATGAATGACTTAGCTTCAAAAAACCTCAAAATATATCAGAAATAGGCAACATCCCTAATTCATAAATGGGGAAATAGGTCAAGGTTCAAGCGGAAAGGAGTTAAAATTATATTTTCAGTTTCCTGATGAACTACAACATGGATGGCAGAGCTTTCAAATAGAACTTGCTTAGGAATGTGGTGACATCCTACCTTTCCCACTTTCAATGTCAAATAAATGCTCGAGACCCAGGGTCACCCTACAGCATTTCTATGTGCTCCCAGCCACTAACTGGCTGGAAGAGCCTGGCATCCACACATCCGTTTGCTACTGACACTGGGTCACCTCAAGAGCCCAGCACTACCTTCAGGAGCTTCAGGAGTTCTCTGCCCAGCTCACAGTCCAGTCGGATGGCGAACACGATGTGTAGAATAACAGTACCTTCCACGTGACAAAGTTCACTGGACGGCACGGTGACAAGATCCAAGAGCCTGAACGGTTCAACAGAAATGTGTGAGTGAGGCAGCAGTGGAGGTGCTCAGACGAGCCACAGACCAGCCCAGGCTGCGCTCATGGCCACTGAGGAAGAAGGAAGTACAGGCACTACCGCCCCATTCTGTGTCCCTTTTCTGTGTCCCAACAAAACTTCCGGAAGGCGCCTGTTCATTGTTGCCACTTCTTTACTTCTTCCCCATGTGATCCAGTTCAAGCAGGCCCTGTTGCCTCCAATCCTCACGCTCAATGCCACGATCACTGCGAGAGCCACAGACAAGCTCAACGTGGCCGAAACCAATGGTCAGGTGCCATGTTAACGTCTCAGTAAATTTCACACAGCTGACCATCTCTTTTTTGATGTACTTTCTTCTTTTGGTTTCTGGGGCACTGTCATTGGTCTTGTCTAAATTTTTTTTGGCGGGGGAGGTGCTGGTTCATCCTTCTTTTAAATGGCAGGCTGCCTCTGGGCTCAGTCTTGGGTTTGTCTTCTCTTCACTCTTTCCCTCAGTCACCTGGTTCCTCCCAACCCCTATCTCCTGCCCTGACCTCTGCCAGGACGCCTGTCAGCACCTCCATGTGGAATGCTAATATATACCTCAAACATAGCATGGTCAAAACTGAGCTTATTTTCCTAAACCTGTCTTTCCTAAGTGTATAAGATCCCCATCTAGTCAGCGGCTCAGCCAAAGGACTAAATTATTCTAGAGCGGAAGCAGTAATGTATCCAGATTACAAGTGTGAATTCTGCAGCCAAACTGCCTGGATTCACACCACAACCCTGCCACGCCAGGCTGTGTTACCCTGGGAGACTCCTTAGCTCCCCAGGGCCTCAGTTTCCACACCCACAAAATGAAGAGAAAATAAGGTTACTGTGAGCTTTAAAGTGCACAAGCATCGCCTGGCACAGAGCACTCACAGGCTATGCTGTAGCCGCCTTTAACTGTTCCACTAACTTAAATGCGCTTTTTCCTGATCTGCAGATGTGGCTCTTATTTCAGGCTTCCGTCCAAATGGCATCCCCTCCACCCAAAGCAGCTGTGCAGCCACCCTGGCGGCACCCTAGTGGCACCCGTCTGCGGGACTGCAGGGCACGTCCCACTCTACCGGTTTCCTGGTGACTCGTTTCTGTTCTCTCTGCACTAAAATGTAAGCAGGGACCTTGTCTGACGGTTCATCACCGCAGACGCAGGGCTAAATGGTTCCCGGCACAGAGCTGTCACTTAATAATAAACAGGGTTTAAAGTGAACACCTTACAGAGCAATTATTGCTATTTTCCTGGAAACGTGTAAATGAACGAGTTGCGGAGGAGCCACTGTTCTTCTCACTTGTTACTGAGCAGCTAAGGGAGGACACCTACGTTCTGGGCTGCAGGCAGGGGCTGGTAACAGTGAAGTAACGAAAAGGCCGAGATGACTTGTAACAATGACATTTCTACACTATGTTACTCACTCATCACCACTCTGCTCCTCTCTGTGCTGCTCGTCCAGCTCGTTGAAGAAAGTGATGATTCCTTCCAAAACCCTCTTTCTGCTTCCCTGGAAAAATACAGAACAATACAGTCTCCGTGGAAAAAGCAAGGTCAGCAACTTTAATTTTCCAGCTTAGAAGCTTCTCAAGTGTGAATTTAAATAAACACATTACAACCTAGAGTCACAGTAAGAATGTATAGAATACTTTCATGTTAAAATTTGGAAAAAAAAAAAAATTTGGTTTAAAATTTATCTTTGCCCTGGCTGGTAGCACAGCGGATGAGGTTCACTTTGGTGAACCCAAAGGTCACTGGTTCGATTCCCAGCCAGGGCACATACCCAGGTTACAAGCCAGGTCTCCAGCCAGGTCCGTGGCTGGAGGCAGGTGAAAGGCAACCATACATTGTTTTCTCTCCCTCTCTGCCTCCCTCCCTTCCCCTCTCTCTGGAAATAATAAATTCTTAAAAAATAAATAAGTAAGTAAAATAAAAATATATCTTTATGCCAGACTTTAAGTGGCCTATAGTCCACCCATTCTGAGCTCTTTATTCCTTCCACCCCACACACAAAACACGTGGTGGGCAGAATGAGGTAAGATGTTGTCAGAGGAGCATGACCTTTCCACGCGACCACATCGTCAACTGTGAAATGAGAGCCGCCGCCTAAGCATGAAAATAACGATCGCAAATAAGCTGAATGGTCCTGACTGTCACTCTACCGGAGTTCAAAACAAACGGTATCTTACTTATACCTTTGAGGAGAGAACTAAAAGCTGATAGACCAAAGGTGGGATTTCCTGAAGATTCAGCTTGGAGAAGGTCTTCAACACTTTGTTCGTCACAGACTCCACCTCCTCCGCACTTAGAGGCACATCCCTGGGGAGATTTGGAAAGCAGGGCTGAATTACACCAGGGCCTTAAAGGAAACCAATAACCTTACCTAAGCCAAGATGTCTTGGGGAAAAAGCATACAGTTATACTTTAGTAAGCAATTAAAGCAAAGAAGAGAGGGCGGGGGAACCAATACTGTCCAATACTGTGCCCTCCGCGCACAGCGGTCAGTTCACCGGGCAGGACGGAGGGAGCACAGGAGTGAGGACGCTTACTTGAACATGGAGGTGAGCTGAATCACGTGCTGCCGATCCCATCTGGTTAAAGACAATGACCAAGAATAGGCAGGTTTATCTCAGTTTAACTTATTTACATATTACTCTATAAATAGTTATGATGAAAAAACTCAGGGCCATTTCAAGTTTGATTTGGTACCATGGGAAACAAGATCCCAGAAATAACATTTAAAACAATGAAATTAATGGTTTTAACCTGTAAGACTGGCTGAGCCCCAGTCTGAGGACGGCGCAACCAGGAACTGTGTTAGGAGCACACTGACAAAATCCTCTGGGAAGACAAGCTGGCAGCACTTGCTGACTCGAAAGACGCACATAACCAGACCCACCCAACTTGCTGTTAGAAATATGTACAGCCCGTGCACATGCATATAAAGAAGTCACCCAGACGTACATGTGTTCATTGCAACACTTTTTATAAAAAAATAAAGCAACCAATATTACTTATCAGGAGAAAAGAAGTTATGTACAAATGTATATAAGCCAAATAGTAAACTGCTATGGAACTATTTTTAAAATGATGTAGAGTTGTATACACTGACATGAATATAAGTGTTCAATGAAAAGTGCAAGGTTCCTTGGCTGGTGTGGCTCAGTAGATTGAGTGTTGGCTTGAGAACCAAAAGGTCACTGGTTCGATTCCTGGTCAGGGCACATGCCTGGGCTGAGTGCCAGGTCCCCAGGTGGAGATTCCCGGGCAGAGCAACCAATTGTTTCTCTTGCACACTGATGTTTTTCTCTCTCGCTTTCTCCCTCTTTTCCCCTCTTTCTATAAATCAAATCTTTAAAAATGCAAGGTATACTACAATGTGTTTTGAATAAGCCCCTTTGTGTAATTAAAACAAATGAATCAATAAATATACATGTGCTGATACATGCCTAAAGTCATTTACATAAAAGATATTATATAAGGAACCATATTCCCTCCCCTCTGGTTCTTTTTTAATATGCTCAAGTGTAGTCGTAGGATTTTACAACATAGTATTCTTCATATTTCACTGACCATGCAGTAAAAATTTTCATCTTGGAGGTATGTCTTCATACATTTCATTTTTTTTTTAAGATGTCATTTCATTATTTTTAGAAAGAGGGGAAGGGAGAGAGGCAGAGAGGGAGAGAGACATCAATGTATGGTTGCTTTTCACCTGCCTCCAGCCACAAACCTGACTGGAGACCTGGTTTGCAACCTGGTTATGTGTCCTGGCTGGGGAATTGAACCTGCGACCTTTGGGTTGGCTGGCTGGTGCCTTATCCACTGTGCTACCAGCCAGGGCCATACATTTCATTTTTAATGACATAGATTTCATGTCTCTATTATTGTACACTTAAATTGGTCACAAATTTCTGTGTTGATTATGTTCATGTATGAGAATTTTCCTTTATATTGGACCTTTTCTTAGGGTAATTTCCTTATTTCTAGTTTAAGGATATGAACATCACTTATATATATTCCACTCCCTCAAAAAAAATATAAAAGCTACAGCAGCAGGGTAATTTCCCAGCCTTTAAGATCTTAGGACTTCAAATAAGATCTAGACTGAACTGCTTTGTCAAGATAGATCATCAAAAAATCAAAATTACATGTACAATCTTAGAACAAAGAACACAGTAGATAATCTCTCAAAGATGCATCACAGGCTAACTAGTTTCATACAAGTGGCACATTATAAACAAACTAAAAACTTCAGTGATTTGAAATCCTAGAACAAACAGGAATTCTTTCTTTTGACACCTGTAGTCCTGAGACAGTGCTACACATCAACAAGAAAGACTCACCTGCCAGAACACAGGTCGTTAATTAACCGCGTCTTACACTCCTCTCCACTCAGTTCATCTAGAAATGCAAAATATGCTGAGAAATAAATTTAATTATGTGAATAGAGAAAATGCCACTAGAATTGGAAGAAAATTACCTTTCCCATAAGCCAGTTTTTCCTTTTTGGTAACAAGAGCGGAAAGGATGATGGGTAATAACTCCAAAGACTTTCCATTTATTAGGCTGCCCTTTTTGATTGTGCCAACAAATTCGCTGGCTAATTCAACCAATAATGGTCCTGGAAAACTGTGAGCCTAAAATTAAATAAGATAAAGAAGATATTAAGCAGAAATCTAATGTTTGCTATCTCTTTTCAAGAAGTAAGAGTTTTTTGCTGAACTAACAGAACTAGCAATGAAAGCAGAACTGGGATTCAGGGGACTGTCTGCTCTGGTGTAGACTTATAAATGAAAGATTTCAGAGGTCAGAGCCCTCCACCAGTTCCCCAATGTCTTCAAAGATGCCAGATCTTCAAAAAAATAACGTCCAAGACACCAGAAATGTAACAGAAACATCTAGGTAGTTAATGTCCCATTGATCAACTATTCTGTCTTAATAATTCTCATTCATAAATTGGATCTGTGTTAGGTGTGGCACATTTGTTTTCCCTGCCTCAACAAATCACAACTGCCATCCCCTGCCCCACCCCCCAAAATCTATCCAACAACAACCTCGTTTTTGTTTTCCACCTCACCTCCAGCATCAGCAACCCTATGATCTCAGATGCCACTTCTTTCTGCAAATCCCCAGATTCCACCAACTGGATACAACACGTGTATACCTTTAGTCTCCTACGAGCTCCAGCTTCCTCAGAGCAGGGAGAACCTTGTTTTAAAAGGCGGACAGAAACAAAAAGGAAAGTCTTGTAAGGTTGAAGGTAAATAAACAGGAAAAACATATAACTGTATAGTTTAACGCAGAAACAGAATGATGGAAACACAAATGACTAGAGTGTTCAGAACAGAAATGTTGACAAGCTTTGAAACAGCAATTTAGGCAGCAAATGCCAAAAGTCAACCAATCTGATGAGATGGAAGCAGCCTTCACTGTCATTACCTTTGAAGATGGCTCTCAGAAGCGCTCCCACGGCCCGCCCTCTCACTGCCTCCTTCTGCAGGAGATTCGCTAGCTGTGATGGAAGAAGCAAAACAGTACAAGTCTCTGGCAACAGTTTCTTTACCTCAGTGACTTAAAACTCCCAATATGAAAAACACTCTGTCCAGTTAATGTCCTTCACAGATGCAGGGGTTAGAAATAACTATTTACTTAGGTAGACCAGGGTAGAGATTGACACATTGTTGACTGGTCATCAAAAAACTCAGGCTTTCTAGCCCCAACGTTGTTGACTGATAATGAGTTAACTCGTGCTTGCACTTACATTAACTTTGGCTATAAAATTGCTGGTCAACAATGTGTTAATGAACAGATGGATGTAGTTTGCTATACGAGTTAACTCATGCTTGCACCTGCATTAGCTTTTGTATCAAATTGCTGGTTAACAATGTGTTAACATGACACTGGGCTGTTAAGACGGAAATTTATTCATACTACAAACATTTATAGAATACTTAATCAGAACTAAGTATTGAGCTTGGGGTTATACACTCAACAAGTATTTTGAGCGTGTTCTTTTTCCTAGGCACCAAGGATAAAAGGATGAACAAAAGAGTTTACAGTAGAGCAGGAAGGGAAAGGGTGACAAAAAAATTCAGAAAAATACATTTGTAAAGAGAACAAATCAAAGGCTCAGATAGAGATAATAACTGAGCGAAGGGAGACAATTTCAGTGAGACTGGGTTAATCTTAAGGAGGGATTCTTTTCCATCTGAAAAAGCGAAGATCAATAAGAATGGACAAAGTAAATCAGAAGAGTAAGAAAACTAGAAACAAAAATAGCCTAACATAATTATTGTCCCATTTTATAATTATATACTTCCAGTGAAGACAAGTTGGTCTTCTCTTACTAATAATCTCAAAATATTTGACTGCTTATAAATTCATCTTTAGGGAAAAAATGGAAGGAAGAAATGAAGGGAAGGAAGGAGGGTGGAAGGGGAGAAGAAAGGGGCACCAATAGGCACATCTAATGTCTCAATAACTGTAGCCTGGATATTATATTCAAACAGGATTGTTCTAAGAACCACAAAAACAAAAGTACACTAATTTGTTCATGTCAAACGGCTGCATAAATATTATTTGAAGGTTATACAGTTGTATAAATATACAAAAATGCCCTTAAGGTGTCCATTTCTCTACATCAATGAACTGTTAGCAAATAAATCCTCATCTCCTAATGGGAGTGGGGAGTAGACAAAGTGGCAGAATAACTGTCCCACGCCCTTTGACTGTGCCGTGATGCTGGAAGTTTGTTTTAGCGGGACATGCCTCCCTGCACTCACATCATCTTCTTTCAAGGTTTGAAGAAATTCCTGCAGTCGGTCTGCTGTCTTCTCTGCTGCTAAAGACAAGATGTTCTGGTCCATTTTTGCACATAGCAGAACCCTGAAAGGCAGAAAGTCAGAGCTGATGACAATTCGGGAAGTAAACAAGGTATTTTTCCTTCCCTACCTGCTCCCCGAGATATTATTATGGACAACACACATGGTGGGTACTTAACAGGCCGAGGACCACTAAATAGTATGCGCAGGGAGTTCTTCTACAAACAAAAGCATTGTAAGAATTCCCTGGAATTTCCTTCGTAGAAACTTTTATTCTAATCAAGTGGATTCATAATTTGGCCCACACTTTTTATCTTTTTTTTTTTTAGCATCTACCCAGAACACTGACTAGAACAAAGCTGTCATTTAACAGTATGTCAAGCATATAAGACGTTATTATAAACATACACAAGAACATGTATTAGAAGCAGATAATGTTTGGCAAATGATTAAACAAACAGCACTGGAATTGCAAAGACTAATTAAAAGGTGTTAAAACAAGGCTAAAGAAATGTGTCCAAATTTTCCCCGCAGAGGAAAGCGTGTCCAGCATTCACTGTTGGGAAAGAGTATCATCAACCGACGCACTCATACGGGGATCGGAAGATTTATTTGGGGAAAAATGATTTTGCCACAGGTAGAGTTCACAGAAGGGAGTATCGGGTAGGAAGGCTAGAAGGATAGGTTGGGACTAAACTGTGGAAGAGTTTAAATGCCAGGTTCAGAAATGTGGATTTTATCTGGCAAATAATAAAGGGCAACCAACATTTCTGGAGCCAAAGAGAACCTGGCAAGCTCCGTGGAAACAGAAGCGCCTGGAGGTGAAAGGAGCAGAGGCTCGGAGGCCAAGGGGCCATTTTGGCGGTAGGGTCGGAAGCCTGAAGTCGGGTCAGAGGAAACTTCTCCGGCAAAGAGGCTGAGCCTGGACGCCAAGGGACAAACTAACACGGTCGTTTAAGTGTCACACGCCCCGGGGCAGGGGCCCGCGAAAGCCCAGGGAGGCGGAGCGAAAAGGCGGCACACCTCTGCCCCCAGGCCGCAGAAAACACCCGACACCACCGCGGAACGGGCCCTCCCGCCCTCACGGACCCGTTTCCTCCTCCCGCGGACTGAATCCCACCGCCGCGGCCGCGCGCGAAGCCTGACGGCACGGTTAACCTAACCTCTCCGCCGCCGCCGACTTCCAAAACTCCCGCTCAACCTACGCCGCCCCACTTCCGTCACCCTGCACAACAGGCCCCGCCCCCGCGGCTCATTTCCGCCGCCGGAGTCCGGCGGCGGGCTGTACCATTAAGACAGACGTGGGGGGAGCCGTCGGGGGCTCGGACGTTCCCACTCGCGGTCGGGGGGAGCCGTGGGCTGAGAAATCAAATTCGGGGCCGCAGAGTGAGCATGCGCAGTGCGGCCTAGGCGTATCGGGCGCGGGAGAGGGGACGATCAAGTGGCTGGGCCCGTCTTTACGTTGGAAGAGCTTGGAAGGCACAGACAAGTGTCCGGCTCCCTGCGCCATTGGAGGTGCCAGTGACCCGTTAGGTATAAGCTCCACGGCCCGCGGCTTTTTGTTGTTTCCCGTGAGAAACCCCAACATTTAGTGCATAGTTTGGCAAAGCAGCAAATATTTGCTAAATGAACAACAGTAGAGAAGAGAGAGAGAGAGCGCAATGAGGGCAGAGAGTCCATCGTCTATCCCTTATTCTTTTTTAAATTTCATTTATTTATTTTTAGAGAGAGGGGAAGGGAGGGAGAGAGGAAGAGAAACATCAACGTGTGCTTGTCTCTTGCACGCCCCCAACTGGAAACCTGGCCCACCACCCTGGTATGTGCCCTGACTGGGAATCGAACCAGCGACCTTTGGGTTCGCAGGCCGGCGCATTATGCCTTGTGCTGCCAGCCTTTTTTAAAGGTTAGGGCTAGGGCTCCTTTTCAAAATGAGGATCATTTCCCTTTTTTTTTCTTTCCCCCTTAATTCTCAGCAGGTGACCTCCACTTTCCCACCAAATCTGGAATGTCACCATCATCAACACTAATTCTTTCCTATAGGTCCCCGTAGCAACAGGTCAAGTTTCAAGGTCCCAGGCCAAAAAGCATGGGGTCCCACCCTCCTCCATCAGTTCATCGAGGACCTTACCATCACTTAATCTGCAAATACTCTTTGAACAAGCATGCTGATCGATGTTCTTGTTCTGCTCCTCATCGCTTGCATCTCTGGCAAACCCTCAACTGTCCCAGGGCAGACCCTCGTTTGCGGAGCCAGTGTACCTCCTAGAGGAACTGGAGCTTTTTAGAGACAGGTGGCTGCCAGCCAGGCCTGCGGGTCAGCCCGTGCTGATCAGGACACTCTCATTACCACAGTGTAATTTTAAGGAAGGTGCAAAATGTCCCTCAACTTGGGTTTCCCGTATCTCAAAGGAGGGGTTGAGGCTGGGTGTTCCTTACGGTACTCCCTCAAAGGCAGTGGCCAGACTCCTGCCCCCTGGGGCTGCTCCCAGGAAAGTGGGGTGATGCCACCTTCCCCAGGAGCCAGGGACACGTGTGACATCTGTGTGGCTCTCACTTCTGGAGCAGGGTGCAGCTGTGCATGCTGAATGAAGGGAGGGCTTTAGAGTGATTGGGCCTCTACTCCTTCCCAGTTCTGTGGTTTTAAACTACGGTGCCTGTTCTGTAAAATGAGGGTTATACTCTCAGCCTCCCCTCTGGAAGGACTAGGTGCGATAATGCTGATAAGACCCTTGCCACTGTGTAGAATTCGCTGGGCAAATTCAGATGCTCTTCTTGTCTGCCTCCAGCCTGGCGGGGAGCGCCAGGGAGCCCACAGCTGTCTGCCAACGTGGCCAGCACGGGTGTCCGGGCCAATGAGGGCAGCATCTCTCCTCACACAGTGGCACTATTGTTCCAGCCAGAGGAGCCAGACACAAACGTGACTCTTAGGAGGGGGAAGGGCTGTGGGTTGAAAATAATGCCAAAGAAAGCTCTGCTCCCTGTAAAGGATCCCCTCCATGGCCTTGCAAGCATCCTGAAAAGGTCTGTGTGGTTCACTGCGGTCGATGGTTGCCATTCACTCAAAAGCAGGAATATTCTTCTTTGTGATGGAGCCCATCCACCCAGCTTTGACACACTCTTCCAGAGCCTCCGTGTTTCCTTCCCATTGGGCAGACTGAACTCTCAAAATGCCCTTCCTCCCATTATCTCCCTGGGAAGAACCTGGGGGAAAAAACCTAATATTCCACCTCTATTAGTTTGCTAAAGCTGTTATGTCAAAGTGGTACAGACTGAGTGGCTTAAACAACAGAAACTCATGCGTTTTCACAGTCCCAGAGACGGGAAGTCCAAGATCCAGGTGTGGGCAGGGCCGCTTTGTTCTGAGACCTCTCTCTGTGGCTTGCAGATGATGCCTTCTTTTTGTGTCTTCCCACCGTCCTCCCTCTGTGCACCTCCTCTTCATATATGACACCAGTCATATTGAATTGTAGCCACCTGATGATCTAAATTCAGGTAATGTAATTTAAAGACCCTATCTCTGAATATGGTCACATTCTGAGGTACTAGGGGACAGGATTTTAATATATGAATTGGGGGGAACAGACACAGTTATGTTGATAACATACCATGTTACAGGTGTAGCAACCGAGGCCTGAGAGGGTCAATGGTTGTAGAAGGCAGGGCCTGGCCTAGAACATGGTCAGCAGACCCTCCCTGTCTATGCTGCTTTTCTCTGCGGCCCCCACCCCAACCTGGCCACACCCGTCTGCCCAGAAAGGAAGAGGATGGTGGGCAGGGGCTGTTCTCAGTCTGTTTTCCCACCAATTCTCAGAGCTGATGGGAAGGGAAAGGTCAGGCACAGACAGAAGGAGGCAGAGGGACAGACAGTCTCTGGAGCAGCAGACAGTCTATGGGCCACACTTCACCGAGACCAGCCCTAATCATCCATGAGGAATATAATGGAAGTCGTTAAAATTAATCTAAAATTGGAAAAATGTATATTTTCTAATAGCCCATCCCCCCAGAAGTGAAAAGAAACAAGTGAAATTAATGCTAATATATTTTAAATCCAAGGCATCCAGAATATTACCATTTAAGAACTCTAAGCCATATAAAGATCATTAATGAAAAATGTTGCACTCTTTTCTCGGTACCAAAGTCTTCCAAATCTGTCAGTCAGTAGTTTATCGTTACTCATATAACCTACCTCACTTCGGACTCTAATAAATTTTCATCAGAAATACCTGATCACCATATTTACAGTTGAGAAAGTAGAATCGCACACCTAATTGCTCCAAACATAGTTACACGTTTTCCAATAACTAAATGCAGTATCCATTTTCTTAAAGTATTTTATTTATTATTTTTAGAGAGATGGGAAGGGAGAGAGGCAGAGAGGGAGAGAGACATCCATGTATGGTTGTCTTTCACCTGCCTCCAGCCACAGACCTGGATGGAGACCTGGCTTGCAACCTGGTTATGTGCCCTGGCTGGGGAATCAAACCAATGACCTTTCGGTTCACAGGCCGGCACCTTATTCTTTGAGCCACCAGCCAGGACTGAATGCAGTATCCATTTTTTAATTTAAATTTCGAAACACTGGCTGGTGTGACTCAGTGAATTGGCACCAGCCTGCAAACCCAAGGGTCACTGGTTTGATTCCCAGCCAGGGCACATAACCAGGTTGCAGGCCAGGTCTCCAGCCAGGTCCATGGCTGGAGGCAGGTGAAAGGCAACCATACATTAATGTTTCTCTCCCTTTTTTCCTCCCTCCCTGCCCTTCTCTCTAAAAAGAATAAATAAAATCTGAAAATAAAATAAAATAAATTTTGGTTGATTCAAATTAAATAAAATGTACAGTTTAGTTCTTTGGTTGCATTTCCCCCTCCCCTCACATGCCTCCTGATTCTGTATTTGGAGTAACTGCCAACATTTACAGCCATTCACGTTTGCTAAGTGTCAGGCGCTGTGTTAGGCACTTGACTGCACTTCGCCCTCCCTAACCCTGCGAGCCTGCACTCTGACCATCCCCCGCTTCTCAGAGGAGAAAGCTGAGCCACCGGCCAAGACCCTGCCCACAGGTAGGAGACGCTGAAGCTAGGATTTAAATGTGGGCTGTGTGGATCCAGAGTAGACTCCTACCATTGCATGGAACTGCCTAGAAGGTAGGCCAGCCTGTCTTGTCCTCGCTCCCCTTGGCCTAACCAGCTGCATTTCACAACTGGCCCCACTCACGCTGGAGATGAGTTACCTCACCAGGGCCTCACTGGGCTATGGGAGAGGGTGACAGGCCTGGGTTCCCCAACACCTGCCATCACATCAGCAATCACATCTAAAATTTCCCGGTGCCTCCTGCATGTCTTACCCTGGAGAAGGATCTCCCAAAGCCCCCTGAGGAGAGAGAGGTAAAGGGCAGGGAGGAGGGGATAGGACTGGCCCAGATCCCACCCCAAATCCCGGCTAAGCACGTGGCTAAGCAGGAACTCAGAGCAGACCACACAAAGAAGGGCATTGAGATGGCTGCAGCCAGGCCCAGGCTGACCCCCTCTTCTGGCGGATGCTCTGCCCGCCCCAATCTGGGCCTCCTGGGAGCCTGACTCCACAGGAAGCCTTGGGCCTTGAGAAGTTCCTTGTGACACACTAATCCCAGCCTGCTGACTGGGCCACACCCCCAGCGGTGGCAAACTCTAGGGCTCCAGCAGGACACAGGCACCAGGTGGCCCCAAGCAGGAGATGTCCACCTGGCAGGTAAGTCAGTACCAGGGGCCTGGCTGGGTCGGGACGCCCAGAATCAGGGTGAAGAGTCTGGGGGTAGAGAGGAGCCATATCCCGGACACAAGAATAACCAAAACCACCTGGCTACTTTCCAGGATAAGCCGGACCAACTCATGGTAGACTTAGCCAATAAATGTGAGTTCTAAACGTGAATGTGAACTTAAATATGACATTTCTGATGAACAACAAATACTTCTGAAGTGTAAGTGTGTCCCATGCAACAGTTGGGACATACTTACATTTAAAAAGTATTTCCTGTGCATTTGAACTTCACCTGTAATTGTGCATTCCATTTATTATCTGGCAACCCCAGAGAGCGGGAACCAGCCTGGGCGTGGAGCGAGGGGTGGGTATGTATTCAGTGTATATGAACTCATAAATCAGGGCTTTAAAACAAACAAAGTTAGCCCTCGCTGCTGTGACTTGGTGGACTGAGCACTGGCCTGGGAACCAAGGGGTCACCGGTTCGGTTCCCGGTCAGGGCACAGGCCTGGGCTGCAGGTCGGGTCCCTAGTTGGGGGCATGCCAGAGGCAACCACACATGGATGTTTCTCTCCCTCTCTTTCTCCCTCCCCCTCTCTATAAAAATAAAGGAAATCTTAAAAAAAAAAACCCAAGTTAATAGATTGGCCCATTTTAAAGAGAGTAACAGTACCGACTATAATTGTCCCTAAGACCTTGGAGCTTGTCCTGCCAACCTGCTAACTGGGGCTGTCCATCCGCTCTCCCTGCTGGCTGAGCTCCTGGGGTTGTTGCATACGCCGCTCCATCCCTATTCCAGCAAAACCCAAGGTGGGGCAGGTGGTGCTTGGGTCTGTCTGTCTCTGTGCTGCACATCTGGGGGTCCACCCTCCAGCGAGATGGCTTATTCAGTTCCCGTGCGTGGGCTGCACCTCTCAAAATGTCCCTGCCCTGGCTGGGGCTGCGGAGTGAGGAGAGGCAGGAAAGGGGCAAAATCTTCAGATGTTCCCTGGGGTCCCCCAAGTTTCTCTGTCAAACTGAGGGTAATGATCAGTATGATGTTAAGAAAGGAGCCCTGGCTGGTGGCTCAGTGGATAGGCACCAGCCTGCAAACCAAAGGTCGCTGGTTCGATTCCCAGCCAGGGCACATAACCAGGTTGCAGGCCAGGTCTCCAGCCAGTTCTGTAGCTGGAGGCAGGTGAAAGGCAACCATACATTGATGGTTCTCTCCCTGTCTGCCTCTCCCCCTCCCCTTCTCTCTAAAAATAATAAAATCTTAAAAAAAAAGAAAAAAGAAAGGAAGAAAGGGACAGCCCTGTTTGGTAGAAACGGTTATTATCCTAACTGCTGATGAGGTTCAGAAAGGTTAACTCTCTTGCCTAAGGTCATTCGGGTGGTAAATGATAAGCCTGCTTCACACTCAGGCGTCTCTGCCCCTCAAGGGTTTCCTGTGAGGCCAGGCCTCCCGAGACCTGGCCTGGTGTCAAAGCAGTTTTGGGGTCAGACAGATAATGGGTCAAGTCCCACCTCTGCCACTTACCCATGGTGTCTAAGTAACAGACATGACCAACGGGTCAGAGGCAGGAGCAGGGTGCTGAGGGGTCCCTGAAGGCCCGGAGAGAGGTTCAGGTGGGAGAGGGGGATGCGTGGAAGCAGAAAGCTATCTCCATGACCACTCCGTGGGGGAGCAGGGTGTGGACAACGGCTGAGATTCGCTCTGGGGGCCACACCTCTTCTGTGCCCCTTATTTATTCATCTCCACAACCCGGTCCGGCAGCCTTTTAGAGACAACCCCAACTCAGGTTAAATCGTGCCGCTTGAACGCCCGGTTCAGGGCTACTGCTGGTGGGACCTGACCTTGGACAGCTCCCTTATTTTCCTGGGCCTGGGGCTGCCCGTGTGCGATGAGAATAATAAATAATACCACCAGCCCAGGCTCTGAGGTAATGGACTTGAAAATGCCTGTGTGTCGCAAAGCACAGAACGTACAGGTAGCATGAGGATCACGGGACTAGTCATCACCCCTCCTGAGACGGAAGTGCCGGGCAAGGGTCCCCCACTAGGTGTGGGAGTGTCTGAACCTCCCTCCGCCCGCTTTGTCCTGGAGGAGGAGGGAGTGCCCTATGCCCAAGAAGTCACCCCTCGATTTTGCCCGGCTGAGCCAACTCACCTTCAGAGCTGAGGTGTGAGTCATTGTTGTGTGGGATTGCTTCCCAAAGTGTAAGGCAGGAAGCCTCCTTCTTCAGAGGCACCTGGGCTGCTGCTTCAAAGCACAGCTTCCCACCCCATCCCTGTTCAGCCCCCCTCAGTCAGAATCTCTGGACGCAGGGCCCAGGCATCTGCATTTCCACCAGGCGCCCCTGGGGCCCGTGGTGCACGTGGAAGCCTGAGCTCCAGGGCTCTGAGACAGGGTCAGAAGTCCCTCCACACCCCTGCAGCCCTGACTTCCTCTCCTAGGGAGGTGTCCAGGACCAAAGACAAGGACTCAGCCTTCCAGAAGCAGCATGTCGGAGGGGGTGAGTACCCCTGCGCCCTGGGGTTCTCCTGCATCCCCCTCCCCTCTCTCCCTCCCTGGTCTGCCCATAGTTACGGGCATTCACCCCCACCACTGTTCCATGGCCCTGGACCCCACCCAAAGGGGGCAAAACAGCTGCTTTGGGCAAAAGCACCGGGTTGGGGTCTGAGCAGGACATTTGCTTGGCTTGCTCAGGCTGATGGGACCTGTTGCTGCTTTTCCCCGACTTCTCCCTGCCAGGCAGGCACCTTCCGCCTGGTCCCTGAAGAGGAGCGGGAGCTCCGCACCCAGCTGGAGCACCTTACAACCAAGGACCACGGGCCTGTCTTTGGCCCGTGCAGCGAGCTGCCCCCGCACACCTTGCAGAAGGTGAGGTGGCCTGGGGTGCAGGGACAGGCAGGCCCCAGCTCTCCAGCTCAGCCTCAACTTGATGGACTGGCAGGTTCTGGGGGCTTTCCTGGAGGTCCGCAACTGGCTGAGCTAACATCCCGGGTGGCCCAATCCAAGACCACCAACAGGGACCTTCGGCCCCTGACCAGGGACCATCCTAGACTCTGGCAGTAGGAATGCTGGTCTGCCGGTGGCTCTGCGGGGCAGGGATCCAAATGCTGCCCTCACTGGATAGGCCAGAGGCCTGAATTTGAGAATCAGACCTACTTCCAGCTTGCTGTGTGACCTTGAGCAAACTGCTTTCCCTCTCTGGGCCTGGCCTTCTGAACCTATAAAAAAAAGGTTGTGGGGCCAGCTGAGCAATGATCAGACTGCACGCTTGGCTTCCTTCTCTGCTTCCCTTCTCATGCTGTTGGGACAAGCTGCCTGGGACATGCTGAAGTCTCCAGACTCAGCCCAGAGCAGACCTGTGAGGGTTTGGGGGCAGGCACAGGCTGCTCTATGGTGGGTACCTTTAGTTTTTAATTTATTTTTAAATATTTTATTTATTATTTTTAAAGAGAGGGGAAGGGAGAGAGGCAGAGAGGGAGAGAGACATCAATATATGGTAGCCTTTCACCTGCCTCCAGCCACAGAGCTGGCTGGAGACCTGGCCTGCAACCTGGCCATGTGCCCCGGCTGGGAATCGAACCAGCGACCTTCAGGTTCACAGGCCGGCACCTTATCCATTTTGCCACCAGCCAGGGTCAACCTTTATTTTTTTAAAAGATCAGAATTAAGCATGGGAGACAGCAGAAGCCAAGTGATTTAAAGTCCAGCCAGGGTAGGATTTTCCATCAAGTCCCAACTCCACTCCTTTCCATCTGGCTGACCTTGGGCAAAAATATCTTCCCTCTATGCCCCTCGGCCGCCCGGCCTGTCCTGCGCGACATGGGGAGAAGAAGGCCAACCTTCCTGTCTTGGGCTGTGGCAAAGATTGAAAACACAATGTATTTAAAGGACTGGGCCGGGTGCTAACCCAGGGCTCCAGTAAGTGCGGGCTCTTAGAATGAGAAACATTTCAGACTTTTAGCTCTCTCTTGCAAACAACCCAGCTGGACCTACTGAGGCCCGTCTGCCAGCGCCAGAAGGGAATCTGTCCGGTGCGCCTGTGTCCCACCCGCAGGGCACTCACCTGTGTGACGTCCTGCCTCCACCTGACCTGTTTCAGGCCAAGGACGAGCTGAACGAGACCGAGGAGACGCGGGAGGAGGCCGTGCGCCAGCTGCGGGAGCTGGTGCTGGGGCAGGCGGCCTCCGGGCAGGAGCTGGCCCGGGCGGCGGCGGAGAAGGTGCAGGGCTGGGACAGCGCCTTCTGCTTGCGCTTCCTGCGAGCGCGCAAGTTCCACGTGGGGCGCGCCTACGAGCTGCTCAGAGGTGAGGCTGGGGGACCGCGCTGGGGTGGCCGTGGGGCGGGCGCGGGAGGTAATGAGGGTGGTGCTGACCCGAAGGCAGGCAGCCTGGGAGGGGACCAACCCCTCTGCTTCCGGCCCGCCCCCTGCCTTGTACAAGTCCCAGCCTTCCCGACCTGGAGACCCTGCTCAGCTCTGACGGTGCATAAAGGAGGCCGGACCAGATTCCTCGAGATCTGCCTCCTCTCTCCCCTCTCCTTGTCTTCCTTTCCCCTCAATTGTCCATCCACTGCCTGGAGTGCCATCGGCTATTTTAGGCCCAACGGGGCAGCACAGAACAAAGCCGGCAAGAACTGCCTGCCCTCCTGGACTATATAGTCTAAGGGTGGAATGAATAAACCAGATAAAGTAAAAGTATCCAGAGTGTTAGCTGGTAAGAGGAGAGAAGGAGAAAAATAAAGGAGGTGGAGGTGAAGCGCTGAGAGGTTGAAACTTTAGGTAAAGCAGAAGGCCTTGCTGCAGAGGGAACTTTTAAAGAGAAATGGAAAGGAAATGAGGTGTAGGGAGTGTGTGTGTGAGGGAGGAGCAGGACAGGGGTGGCAGGGCCCAGGCTAGGGGAGAGGGTGGCTAGTGGCATCCTTGGAGGGTACCCCGAAATAGCTCCCTGGGTCTGGCTCCTTCAGGGCGGTGGCGAAGACAGCCACAGAGAGGTGGGGGGGACCTGTCCAGGACAGGCTAGGATGGCGGGTGGAGGTGGTACAAACACCACTCCACCCGGAAAGGGCCTCTGTGTCTTGCTTGCTTCGGGTTTGGATTTTATTCCCTCCTCAGCTCACCCTGTGCCCAGCTGAGAAACCTGCGCCTCCGCCCGTTGGAGAAAAAACAAGTAACTGTTGTCCTTAGATGTAGGGATACACCTCGTGTGTCAGCAGTTTACAAACGAAGTTCCTGTCTTGAAAGGTGGCAGGTCCTATTCGGCCTTACACGGGCACCCGGATCCCACCCCCAGAGGGGCCGGCCCCCTGAGGGCTCCTCTCTGCACCCCACTCCAGGCTACGTGCATTTCCGGCTGCAGTACCCCGAGCTCTTCCAGAGCCTGTCCCTGGAGGCTGTCCGCTGCACCGTGGAGGCTGGCTACCCCGGGGTGCTCTCCAGCCGGGACAAGTATGGCCGGGTGGTCATGCTCTTCAACATCGAGAACTGGGACTGTGAAGAAATCACCTTTGACGAGGTCAGTGGGGGCCTCTCCCCCAGCCCTGGCCTCTACTGGGCTCCCACTCCTGGCTCCCCAGGAGGTGAGATCTGGGGGTGACAGCAGATAGCTAGTTAGCTGTCCCCTCAGGCCCTGATTTTTGTGGCTTGGGTCTGGCAGCCTATTCACTCGGCACCCAAGATCTTGCAGGCATATTGCTTCATCCTGGAGAAGCTACTGGAGAACGAGGAGACGCAGATCAACGGCCTCTGCATCATTGAGAACTTCCGGGGCTTCACCCTGCAGCAGGCGGCCGGGCTGCGGGCTGCCGACCTCAGGAAGATGGTGGACATGCTCCAGGTGGGACTGCAGAGCCCCGTCCTGCAGGAGCCGATCCCAGGCCTTGGGGCTGGGAGACTGGGCAGGGGGGCCCTGGGAGTGTGACCCCCTGGTGCTGCAAAGAGCATTGACAGCCACACACACTTGCATGGCGACCAACAGTGTGTGCCAAGCACTCAGATCGATTCACTCACTTACCCTGAGACAGCATCCTCTCGCTGCTTCCTTGCTTTATTTTAAAAACCTAGGAACAGGCTCAGAGATTGGCAATGACTTCTTCTCTAGGTCACAAACTAATGTGGGGGGTGGGTGGGGGGGACTCCCATTCCCTGTCCACATGCCACGTGGTCTCTCTTTGAATGTGAATTTCTCCCGAGCAAGGACGTCTCGGCCTCCTGACACCTCACTCCTTCAAGCTCAGAAGGCCTTTCCTGGAGTTCAGTTTAGCCTGGTTCTGGTGCACCTGGGAACAGAAGCTGGGGGTGGGGGCCCCGGGGTGGGTGGAAGGACAGTGAGGGATGATGGCAGTGTCCCGTGTTCTAGAATAGTTTGCAGTCTATTCAGCTGGCAAGTGGGCTTGAAACACTCAGTCCCCTGAACACCAAGCAAGGCTGCCTTTCATTTCTTCTCTCCATGGAAGTGCAAGGTTTTACGCATCCGCTGGGAGAGGGTTGGGCTGCGTGGCCTCCGCAGTCTGGAGCTACAGTGAAGCCAGGGCTCCCTTGTGGGTGGCTTGGGGCCGTGGGGGAGGCAGTGGGGGAGTAGGAGGTCATCGGGGCTGCAGGGCGGGACACTCTCTGTCCCCGCAGGACTCCTTCCCAGCCCGGTTCAAAGCCATCCACTTCATCCACCAGCCGTGGTACTTCACCACCACCTACAATGTGGTCCGGCCCTTCCTGAAAAGCAAGCTGCTACAGAGGGTGAGTGCCCAGCAGACTGACAGCGCTCAGGGATGGGCTGATGGGTGCATGAGTGAATGAGGCTCTAGCAGGAATGGGTTCGTGAGACAGGAGGGGAGAGAGTGGGGGGATGAGGGGCCCCCGCTGAGCCCTCCTTAGTCCGACCTGAGTGGAGGATCGTGCAGAAGGGTGTCACCAGGCACAGAGATGGCACACGGCGTCAGTCTTCCCCTGGGTCCTCCTTCTCAGGGCACCCCTTGCTCAGCTCTGTCTCCCCTCCTTTGCTGCAGGTCTTCATCCATGGAGATGACCTCTCCAGCTTCTTCCAGGAGATTGACAGGGACATCCTGCCCAGTGACTTTGGGGGCACACTGCCCAAGTATGACGGCAAGGTTGTTGCTGAGCGACTCTTCGGCCCCCGGGCCCATGTCAAGAGCACCTCCTTCTGAGGACTCTCCTGCCACCGGCCGGTAGTTAGTGTCCCTGGGCTTCCCTTCGGGGTACTGACTTGTGTGAGGCTCTTTTGAAGACTAATGACGTTACTTAATGAATTCCTTTGTGACAGAATTTTGCCACTTGGAGTCTGTAGAACAGGCAAGGAGGGGGACCTAAGTGCAGATGACCGGGCAGGCCCCGCGGTCTCGTAAGCTGGGCAGCCAGTGGGCCACTGAGGGGTTCCCCACGTGGAACTGCAGGAAGAAGACGGACTTAGAGTGGCTCCATGTGGCTGTGGCTCCTCAGTCGGGTGCAGTATGATGTGCGCAGTGATGGTCAGGACCTTGGACCTTCTTCCAGGTGGCTGCTGTGTCCCCTTCCTCTGTCTGTGGGGTCTCTGCACCGAAGCTCCTCTTCTGACGCCCTGCCTCACGGACGGTTGTACGAATGGGGCCTTCTCAGCCCTCAAGTGACACAGTGACGGCTCTTCTTTATCTTTGGTCTCAGGCACTCCGCAATGACAGACTCTCCAGCTCTGCACAGGGTGACAAGTTCTGGGTTGGGAAAAAAAGTTCTTTTTTATTTTATTTTTTTTCCCTGTACAATGGCTCTAGCAGCTTTTAGTTGTCTTCAACTTCATTCGAAACAGTTTTGTGAGATTGTATTGTGACAGCTGTCGTATCAGCAGGCACTTTAAAAAAAAAAAACAACATTAAAATGGGTTAATTTTTGTGCAGCCATTTCAATATTGAAGATGGAAGAAAAGAAGCAACATTTTTGGCATGTGAGGCTTTATTATTTCATGGAAAGTAAAATCAACTGAAGTGCAAAAAAAGGATGTTTTTGAAGCGAATGTGTCAGAAGTGGTTGGCAAAGTTTCATGCTGGAGATTTCTTTGCTGGACAATGTTCCGCGGTCGGGAGCTGGTTGGAGGTGATAGCAAACAAATTGAGAACGATCGATGTTATACCACGTGGGAGATGGCAGATATACTCAAAATAGCCAAATCAATAAAGTTATTGGTGAAAATGGAAAAAATGTGTCTTTCATTTTTTTTTTTAATTTTTTTTAAAGATTTTATTTCATTATTTTTAGAAAGAGGGGAAAGGGAGAGAGGCAAAGAGGGAGAGATACATCAATGTATGGTTGTCTTTCATTAAAAAAAAAATTTTTTTAAAAAGGTTTTATTTATTATTTTCAGAGATAGGGGAAGGAAGAAAGGCGGAAAGGGAGAGAGACATCAGTGTATGGTTGCCTTTCCCCTGCCTCCAGCTATGGACCTGGCTGGAGACCTGGCTTGCAACCTGGTTATGTGCCCTGGCTGGGAATCGAACCAGCGACCTTTGGGTTCACAGGCCGGCACCTTATTCACTGTGCCACCAGCCAGGGCTGTCTTTCATTTTATGGAAGAAAACCATATGGACTTGCGGTGCTGGTGCCCCTCATGTACTTGGTGAGTGTGAGTGTGCACTCAGTTTGCCCGTGGAACTCCGGGTTCATGGCCTCTGCTTCTTGAATGTGCTCCTGCTTCCAGGTATGGGGTCAGCGGTGCTGACAGTCTCGTCCCAAGCTCCACACCGACAGTGCCACCTGGCTGGACACACTGGTCTCTATTTGGCTAGCAGTGGTGGGTGGGGTGTTGATTGGCCCGGCTGCTCCCACTGAGGTACCCTGGTCATCCTGCTAAGTCTTCTCTGCTCTGGCCTGAGGGTCTCCCCACCTTCTGCGAGTATAAAGCCCCCTTGCAGCTGCGCCCACCTTTTGGAACAGGATCTTTGGCTGTGTTCCCTGGGCTGTGGGCTCATTCCAGTGCCTTCCGCATTCACTCCTTCAGGAATTGCTCTGGTTGGCAGTGAGCTCTCAATTTCCAGCATGGCCACACACCTGGACACAGGTCTGTGAATGTGCACACATATATGCATTTAGTCCTTACATCCTTTCAGCTCTCGGGTTTGCAGTGTAGGCTCATCCCCCAAGTAACTTCCTTCTTTGTAACAGTCAGAGTCCACAGCCATGGGCGTGAGTGATGTTTACATAGGACTTCAGAGCTGAGGGAGAAATCAGCCAAGTTTTGTGGGTGGCTGACCAGGGAGGATTTCTTCAAGCCCTTTAGAAGCTGAGCATCTGCTTTTCCAAATCAAATCTTACTCGGAACTCTAGCATTTAAGACGAAAGAGCAATATAGCCTCATCCCGAGGGACCTCCTAGGACATCTGGAGCCACAAAAGTCCAGGGGCACCCTGGCTGGTGGCTCAGTGGATTGGCACCAGCCTGTGAACCCAAGGGTCGCTGGTTCGATTCCCAGTCAGGGTACATCACCAGGTTGCAAGCCAGGTCTCCAGCCAGGTCCCCAGCTGGAGGCAGGTGAAAGGCAACCCTACAGGGATGCTTCTCTCCCTTTCTTCCTCCCACCCTGCCCTTCTCTCTAAAAATAATAAAAATCTTAAAAAAAAAAAAAAAAAAAAAAAAGGTCCAGAGACTTAATAGGCCAAAGCTGTAAGGCTGGGTCCCTCCCAGGGAGCCCATGGACTGTGGGCTGGCACCGCCCCTGGCTGCCCTGCCCTGGCACTGCCCCTTGGGAGACCAGCTGAGCAGGCAAGGGGTGGGCAGGCTAGGCCCAACTTGCTGGGAAGGAAGATGGTGCCTTTGGGAGAACATGTCCCAAGACTGTGAGTGTCCATGTTAAATCGGACGCACTTAGCCTCACAAAAGCCCAGCTGCCTACATGCTGAATTCCTATAAGAGAGGGAGAAGGGCAGTGATATACTCTTTTGAAAGACACTTACTATGGGAAGAGGGACAACAAAGCTTGTCTTCAATGACACACAGTTGCTGCCCAGGACAGCTTCCTTCCTGGGGACCTCTGGATCCAAGAAGGTGGAACAGAACAAGAGTTGGCAAGTTGTAACGATGAATTCCTGCCAGCGCCCGGTGGCCCCCCCCCCAGGGAGGGGAAACTGAGTCAAGCCTCTGCCTGGGGTTGGCTGCTGAAGAGTGACTCTCGGGTGAGCTGGACCCCCTTTTATCCCACTTCCGGTGGTGGGACCACTCAGCAGAGCAGGGCCTGGAAGCTCACAGGCCATCCGGGAGCCTTACTGCTCCAAGCGTGGTCTCAAGAGGGAGGCATCTGCCCCACTTGGGAGCCTGCCAGCAAGTCACACTCAGTACCCAGAGACAGGCATTCATTCATGGCACAATTTCTCTCCTCTTAACAGGTGAAAAAGCAAAAGCTCCAGGTTGAATCCTGCTCAGGGCCCAAGAACAAGGAAGAGGCCGGGAAGGGACCCTAACCCAGCAAAGCTCACTCCAGATCCCCCCAGCTCCGTTAGACTCAGGTTCTGTCTCAAATGCTTCTTTACTTCTCGGGAAAGAGGAGGTGCAGGTAGGAGCGGAATGAGGGACGGTGCAATTAGAATGCCATTTATCCTGGGTCAGCTTTGTCGGCATTGTCAGATGGAGGAGGAAAGAACTCTGGGGGGAAACCAGACCGTCTTCAGTAGAGATGCTGGGGTAATTAATTCCAAGTGAGGTAGAAAGCTCCAGCACAAATGTCTTCCCAACCACTTAAGAGACAGGTCACCCCCTGGGAGTGGGGTGGTACCCAAGAGAAATGAGGAGGGAGACTGCCATGCCTATGGTGGACCAGCCAGGTGGGTGTCAGTCCTTAGCCTGGGCAAGTACCCCTAAAGGGCTGTGGGGCCTGATGATAAAAAGTATAATAAAAAGTGTATTAGCACCATTGGGACAGGGACTGTAGATAAATGTCGCTGAGAACGAATCCATCAGAAGGAGCTGCTATGGGCGGACCCCACTGGCGAGCTGCGGGCCTGGACCTTATGCCCTGGACCTGGGGTCCTTTTTATAAGCGGAGCATCCTTTGCAAACTCATTCCCTTGGGTCAAGAGTCTGGCTATTTCACGAAGGATCAGAACTGGGGTGCGGAGGGGAGGGGAAGCTACTTACCAGAGGGATGCCCTTTGTCATTTGATATTGTGCATTCCTAGGTCACATTGACACGCATGGTCCAACGCTGGCACTGCCCACCCCAGCTAGCTTGTCAGAGGTGTGGCATGGCTGAGGGGGAAGGGAACTTGGGAAGCACGGATGACTCTGCAGGCTGGGCCAGCGCTGGGCCCCGGGAGACCCTCAGCTTGGGTTCAGACAGATACTAAGAAGGACACCACCGCCCCTCAGCCACGTTCACCTCACCTGTTCCAAGAACACTATTAGAGAAGCGCATGAGTCATCCATGGCAACCAGCGCTTACAGATCACCTTATGTTTTGTCTGCGTCCTTCGCTTTACAGATTAAAAAGCTGATTCCTCACTTATTTCAGGCCTTGGCTTTCCTGCCTGGAGAGATGGGCTGCTCATTTCCCACGTTATTTGTAGGCAGGGCTGAGTTAAAATCAATTGTAACGAGAATGTGGGGTTTGGCCCATTTCCTTCAAGCTCCTGCTTTTGGGAAGACACAGAAAGAATCCTTTTATTTACTGATACTTCTTTTTAGAGAGAGAAACACTGATTTTATTGTTTTTGCTTCTTGTGTGCACCCTGCCTGGAGTCGAACCCGCAACCTTGGTGTATCAAGATGACACTCTAATCCACTGAGCTACCCAGCCAGGGCCAAGAATCCTTTTAGACAGAAAACCCCCACTATTCAAAACACGCACAGCCATGCCACATTTTTAGTCTTTAATTTTTTTAAGTAAAGAAATTCCATTGAATCGAAGGTAACAAAATTACAGTTGTTTGTAATGATCTTTGTTTACCACCACGCAGAATCAAAATAGGATCGAAAGTAATATGAGAACATAAAACGATCAAGGACAGCATTGTTTTAGTATAATTTCTTAATAAAGGTAAATATCCTCGTATTTAGAAAAAATTGCATTGCTAGTTGCAAATCGGAAACACCTCAGTGCTGGAGGACCCCACATTTCTCCCCCAAATCTGGCAGCACGGAGGCTTTCAGAACACAAACTCAGAAGTACATTACTTTCAGGGCAGCACTGTAAGTTTCGGAAAACCCAAACGGAACAAAAATTAGGAATGTGAAAGTGATGGTTCTCGAAAATCGCTCTGGAAGCAGGTCTGCAGCAGAAGGACGGGCTGAGGGAGTCTCGCCAGGAAGGGGGGACGCGCTGGGTCCCCCCACTCCGCTCCCCGGCGTCGCTAAGGCAGCTGCATGGCAGAAATCGGAAGCTCAGGTACAGTGACGGTCCTCCTGAGGCAGTGGGACAGGCCCAGGTCGCCTGGGCTGTGGTGGGGAGGTGACAGGGTTCTACGGGGACTTGTGCTTTAGGGGAGCTGAAGAGGCCAAACTAAACCCCAGGGGAAGCCTAACCGGGCACCCAGGAGCCTGCCCACCCACCCGAGCAGCCTGCGGGGAGGGGCCAGCACTGTTCTAGGGGACAGTGTGCTGCTCAGCGTGGGGGGTCTGGAAGGAGAATGCCCGTTGAGATGAAGGGGGTGGGTCTGCAGGTGCTATATACGTGGACTGTCCCCAGCTTATGGCAATAGTACATTTCTTGGCTTACGGGGACCAGGACGGGGAGAAGGTAGGCCACAGATTTCATGACTAATTGACGGAGGAATAGTTAAAAGGTTTAACCCACCAGTTATTAATAGAATTAAGGTCTTCTTGTTGAGCCTCACCAGCCTCGTACTGCCTCACTGCCAGCAGGGGCAGCTCCCCCCACTGAGCCTCAGACACAGGTTGGTGAACGTAGGCCCCCTCCATGAAGAGGGGGTCCCTTCCCTCTGCTAAGGTGACAGTGGCTTCCCTCAGCAGCTGGGCCTCTGCGCCAGAGTCAGGCTCTTTGAAGCCTCCAAGTGATCAGAGTGGCTTTGAACAGAGGGAGGCCGAGAAGGGAGAAATGTGTCAGAGACGTGGCCCAGGGGTGGGGGTGCCTAACCTAACAAGGAACAAACAGGCCACATGAAGAAAGTCGTGGCTGCATTTCCAGCTTCCTCAGCCGAAGAATTTGCATTCCGACACCACAGTGCTGTGGTGCTAGGGGATATTCAAGTTAAGGCTTTCTGGACAAAGAAAGTGCTTCCAGATGTGCTGTGAGCGGAGGCTTCTCCGAAACTCTCCTGTCCTGCCGGAAGGAGCTCTGACCCAGCGGGATGTTCCAGGCATCGGGCTTGAGCTCCCAGCTGGAGGCGATGCCCCCGCAAGGGAAAAGCCTCTCACACCCCAGACATCTGCTGGCCGGGCAAACACGAACAAGAACACGTGCACGTCTCCACGGAAGCGGCAAAGTGGTCGCCAGTCACACGGGACACAGCGCTCTCACTCCGGTGCCAGGTGCACACGCTCACCCAGGCTCCGGCTGTACCGAAGGCCAGAGCCGGATGGGTTTCTGCCCTGGGAACACTCAGTGCTCTGCCTGAGTCCCACAGAAAGATGGGGTGTCTGCCTCGTTCCAGTGGCGCACCTGTCCTGGCCACCGACCAGCCTTGGACAGCAAGGACATTGAGGACAGTGGTCACCGAGGAGAAGCCTGAGACACAGGGTGAGGGCAGGATGGAGGGTCTTCACCACCGAAGCCCAACGCAGCAGCTCCCTCCCCTCAAGGCAAGCCAGGGGCCTCGCCCCACCGTTTCTACCTGTGTTTCTACCTGCGAGGCGTGGCAGGCAAGTGGGATGCTCAGGGAAATGATGTGCAAGTAGGTGAAGTGGCTCAGAGATGGTCTAAGGTAAGCAGGGCTCACGGAGGTGAACAACTGCTCCCCATCCAGTGTGAGCAAGGGGCAGTCAGGACAAGAACTCGGGCCTCCGGGACCCTGCTTCCCTGACACTGACGGAGCACCCCCTTCAGGCATGTTGCCGCTGTGAGGCCTGTGGCGGGGATCCCCGCCAGCTGAACTGCCGCCCCAGGGGACAGGCTGCACAGAACTGGGCCCCGCTCTGCCCAGAAGCGCTGGTGCAGATTCCGGGCAGGAGCGGAGAGGATTTCTCTACGGCTGTTCTTGTTCTAGTCCCTTCTGACCTAAATGCACCTAAGAGGCCCAACGCCACTTCTCAGAAAATCCTAACGTGACTCCTTGCTTTTCAGTGTCTTCAACATTGTTTAGGAGGCAGGGGCACAAGCAGGAAGCATGCGGGTGCCTCCCCCTTCCTTGGGTGTTAACGGCACCTCCTGTCACAAAGCAGTCTCCTCTATACAACCTACACCCTGAAACTGTAGTGTTCAAATGCTCTGTGAAAATTCAGCTTAGGTTTAGCCCTAATAGGACCTTGTGAACAAAAGAGCACTCAAGGGGTCATCACCATCAGAAATGAATGACTTCAGGGACAAAAGGGAAGGGAAGCTGACCTACATGTAAAATGCCCCTCCCGTGTGTATCCCGGGGAGTGTGCGTCCTGGTGAACGCCTGTGCCCTCCCTCATTCAGGGACAAACAGACCTTTCCTGCAGAGGCCACTCCACGCCTGAGGCCTGGAGCCCAAAGAGAGGGTCCAGTGGGTCCCTGCGAGCCAAATGGAGCTGAGTGCCACTCACAGCGTCCCACTCGGGCGAGTTTAGCTGGGACGCAGCCGCGCAGTGCGGTGGAGCAGCCACGGAGATGCCCCAGCCCTGCCTCTCCTGCCCAGGGCCACAGGGCTGTGTGCCGCCGTGTGCAGAGAAGGCTCCCAGGACTCTGTCCCCTGCCCCTGGGGTGTAACGGCAGGGCTGTCTGGTCCCCCTCTGAAGGGAGCTGGTACCTAGCCATTATCTGCTCAGAATAGGTCAAGAGATGTGATGTGAGGCCGATGGAAAGGAGCCTCCCGCTTCCAGGACAGTCACACAAACCCATTAAGTTATTGATGCGGTGACCTAATTTCACGAGAAGTCCTAAGACACAAAAGACACTGTGGGGATAGGACTGCGACTCTTCTAGATCACCACTGTGGTGGTTAGCTGGAGGGGAAAGTGAAAGGGGCAAGACTTGCTTCCAAATCAGGGGTTCGATGATAAAGTGCCACTGTGTGCTAAAACAACATGAAAAGGAAAAGCACTAAAAAAATAAACAACCTGGCAGGGAGTCCCATGACCGATTTGGTGCATGGACTCTTAAACCAAAGCAAAGCTGAGATGACAGAAACCTCAGTTTTTTTGAGATGATGGCTATTTTCATGTTATCCATTAAGATGATCTGGGGATTGTCAGCACGTCACTACCACAGTCCCTGGGACCAGCGCCCACACCCTATCTACCTGTGGCCACAAGGGTTGGCATCCCAGCCCCCAGGTCATTCCCTCCACCCCTTAAACACCCACACAGACCCCCTTTTTCTGTCCCTGTCTGTCCTGGAGCAAAGGAGATGAAGCAGGGGAAACGTTAAAGTATCCAGGCAATTGTGCTCCTAGTTTCATTTAGTTCCAGAGAGCAACTGCTGATTTTTCAAAGCGCAGGGTGTTAGACACTCAAGTACCACCTGATTGGAGAAAGAAGTACTCGAAGCACTTTCCTTTGAGAAGACCCCCTTTGAAAAGACCTCTCCAGCCCACACAAGAGGCTATTACATTAAAGATCTGCTCTTAGAGCAACACCCCCTTCAGTGAGAAAGATCTTCCTCCAAACTGAGGTCCAACTTTTGAATTGTTAGGTATCAAAAGCCAGAATTAGAGACCTGGATTACAAAATAAAATGGAAAACCAGTGCATAATAAACCAAGAAGCCAAACTTTTCTTTACAGGAAATGAGGAACAAACAAAAAGAGAAGAGAGGAAAGAAAGACAAATGATGACCTCTACAAGTCCACCTCTCGGACCTCCTTAAGTGACTTCATCATTGAACTTCAGGATGAGAAGCACTCTAAACAATCTATGGTCCAGGACCCCCGCTTTACAGGAGAACAAACTCAAGGTCAAAGGGACTTCCCCAGGGTCATGTGGCCAGTGAGACGCGGAGTCAGGGTCAGCCCCTTGATCCCAGCCCAGGTCCCACCCTGCGGTCACTGGGGGCAGCTGGGCATGGCAGACCCTGCTCTTCTAGGGGTTCCAGGGAGCTAGCTAGGCGAGCCCTCTGACTATGAAGTTTAGTCCAATTTTAATACCGAAATGTTTCTGATGTGAAGGCCTTGCAGAACAGTTTTCGCCAGGTCTGCCTGGTGCTGAGGATCACCGGGGGCACTTGTCAAAAATTAAAATCCCCAGGCCCCTTTCCAGAGCCCTG
The DNA here is from genome assembly GCA_004026585.1 of Noctilio leporinus. NCBI lineage: Eukaryota > Metazoa > Chordata > Mammalia > Chiroptera > Noctilionidae > Noctilio > Noctilio leporinus. The sequence continues at coordinate 346,912 of PVIW01000343.1, read as the reverse complement.
AAGCAGCTTCTCCAGGGGGAGGGGCCAGGGAGGCTGAATTTTTAATAAGCGTCCCCGGTCACTCTCATCACCAGCAAAGCGCAGGGAAACCGTCTCGGGGATGGTGAGGGAGAAACCTGGCTCATGACTCCAGGGAATTTTTTCTGCCAGGGCAGAGGCCACACTGAGGTGAGGGGGCCGGCACCCACGGGGCCCAGCTGACCTGCGTCTGCAGCAGGGCTGAGGCTGGTGCGCTCTTCCCACAGCCACGGAAGGGCACCCGACCACCACAGAGTAACAGATGTCCTTCACTGTTCTTGGGGAAAAGCCTCTTGATTGGCAAAGCAAGGGCGGCTGTTCCGACACATTTTTCATAGGAAACTAGAAGTAATTGGCTTGAAAGCAACCATGATGCTGCTGAAACAGGACAGGACGGTGAGAAGCCTGTCGCTTGCCACCATGGCTAACAATGCAACGGAGAAAACCAGAAACTAAGCACAAAAATAGCCTGGTGCTTCCAGGGAGAGCCGCCCACCCCAAGACAGGTGTGCCTGGCGGTGGCCCCGCTGATGGTGTGAGGTCAGATCCAGGCCACAGGGAGAGGGGACCTGAAGCAGCGGCGGTTCCGGAGGGCGGCTGGAGCGCCCGGGTCCGGAGGCCTCATTCCAGCTCGGCCTCCACCTGCTCGGTGTCGGAGCACTGCAGCCTGCTGCGCTCCCACTGGCAGACGGCGTCGGCGTACTCCACCACCAGCTTATCCATCCACGTCAGGGGCTCGGGGAACAGCACGGAGCCCTCGAAGAAGCCCAGGTGGCCCCCATGCAGAGGCAGCACGAACATGACGTTCTCCCGTTTCTCTGCGAGGGAAAGAGGGAAAGGCAGCGGGTGAGAAGCGGGGCTGCGCCAGGCCCCACGGCAGGAGGGCGGAAGCAAGCTGGTCGGGGGCACCGCTTTCCCCGCCAGCAAAGGTCACCGACAAGGGCAGCCGGCCTCTACTCTGCCTTGTCCACCAAGAGTGGTTCTCAAACACGGCTGTGCTGGAACCTGCAGGGTTTGTGAAGGTCCCTTTGGCACCCAGGCCAATCACGTCAGAACTTCCGCAGAGGTGGGGGGAGAGGAAGCAGGCGCTGATGCTGCCGAAGCTCCCCAGGTCGCCAGACTGACAGCCAAGAGCTCCCGGCCTGGGAGCACCCAAGCCCTGGGACAGCACTTGAAATGCAGGTTCTGCTTTCACAAACGGGGGAGGGAGCTGGAGTGCTGCCTGTGGGGAGGGTACAAATCCCTGCACAGCATTTGTACCACCATTTCCTGGACAACAAGGGGACCTCCATGGAGCCGGTGGTTTTTCATTACAGACACGTATCTTTTAACACCAAAACATAAAGCCGCCAGTGCTGCCTGCTACGAGGTGCCCACACTCTTGCTGCTGGAATAACTGACAGGACCCTGGCTGGCTGCTGGGGGCCTGCGCGGTGGCGCTGGCTGGCACCCCGCGACCCCCAGGGCTCTTCTGGCCTGGCCCCTTCACTGTTCCCCTGGCAGGCGCTGCTGTGCAGACTGTGTGCCAGCTGCAGGCTACGGCTGTCTGCAGAGAGGAGAGCGAATGCTGCACCTTCTGGCTGCTGCCCACAGGGCCAAGGGGGTGTCGGGGGTGCAGGAAGCCTGAGCTGAGTGGGGCACCGCAGCTCTGTCTGCTGTGCTGTCAACTCTGCTGGTTGGGGCCACGAGAGAACCCGAGGTATCCCTCTTCCCTCCTGCTAACAAAGGATATTTAGGGGAAACGTAACCACAGAGGAAGTGGAAGGAGGAGATGAGGTCCCGGGAATGCCCCTGGTGTCCCCCTGCCCCCCCAGTCTGCTCTCACGGTCGCCCCCATCTGGCTTCAGGAGGCTGAACCTGCCCCCGGGGGCCACAGCCGGCTTGTTAGCTGTGTATTTTCATCCTGAAAGCAGAAGGAGAGGCTGGCTGTCAAGGGAGGTAGCACAAAGCCTTCTTTCACTTTTTCTTTTCCTATTCAAGTCTAAGTGTAAAACTCTCTTTAGGTCCAGCTCTCCGACTGTGGGGAACTGGAACTGAGAGGACAGCTTCACGGAGCACCAGGGCCTGTGCCCTTGTCTGTGGACGCAGATGGGCAGGCAAGGCTCTGCCCCCACCTCGGCCCTGTCTGCATAAGGGCACTGCCGGGAGGTGACAGTGTGGTGAAGGTGACCCGGTGACTGGCAGTCTGTGGCGTGGGGGCAACAGGAGAAAGCACTTACCTGAAAGAGACTTTGGAATGGTTAGGAGACTTTCATGTACCAGCGGGTCATCGGCTGCATTAACCAGCATGAGAGGCACATAAATCTGAACCAAGAAAATAAAAAGAATTCAATGATCGCTTCCCTTTTGCAGACCCCACTGCATCAGGGCTGAAATTCACTACCCGGCATGTGTCTGAAGCTGAGGGCAGGGTTCAGAACGGCTGGACTGAGGACAGCTGGGGTCACCTGGCAGTGACAGCACTGCAGGCCGCCGCTGGGACCCCAGCCCTGGCTGGCATGTGCCAATGGCGACAGTCCTGCACAGCCATGCCGGGGAGTGTAAGACCGCTGGTGCTGCGCTGGGGTCTCTGGGCAGCTCCCCGGTTTTGTAATGGTGCCAGTGAGGACACCGAAGTCTGGGGGCTGATGCTAAACTAGGAGGGTGGCTGCTGTGACAGATGGCAGAACTGCAACCGCCAAGGGCCTGCTCTGGCTGGGGGTGGGGACCCAAACCAACAGGTGGACACTGACAGGGGCGAATGCAAAGTCCTGTGTTTCAGTAAAAAGAGCAGACGTACAAAGATGGAATGAGCCAGACTGCTGGGTGGTGATTCAGGCAAAAAACATAGGGAGGTGGTGGTGGCCACAAACGTCACTTAATTCGCGTCAAGTTCATTGTAGCTGCTAGAAACTGCGTTAGCATGAACCGGTGTCCTTGTCAACGGACACGCTCGTCCTCTCTGGGCACAGGGGTCCCCCACTGCACTGGGGTCCCAGAGCAGGGCGGGACTCCAGAACCCAGTCCGAGGCCACGGGGACCGAGAGGAAGGCACATGGCTGGCCCAGGAGGAGCCGGCGCAGGCGCAGGTGCCAGGCAGGGTGTGCTGTCAGGGCGGACTGAGGGGAAAAACGGGAGTTTAAGAGCTTTCCTGCTGGGGCCTGCAGCGCTCCCGCCGGCCAGGGCCGCCACTCACCCTGTGCAGGTACCGCATGCAGCTCTCTTCTTCGTAGTACTCCTTCAGGGACCGGTAGCCATGGAACTTCCTGGAAAAACGCAAAGGACAAGGACAAAGCAGTACTTGTCATGAGGTAGGAACTCGGAGTGGGTTTTCCTCCGGCTCCGGTTCTGTGCTAACTGGTCACATGGGTAGAACCTTCACAGGCTGCAGGTTAGGGGGAAGGGCACTGCCTTTGGCCCTGGGGTTCAGCTGTGGCTCTGCTGCTCACTGGCTGTGTGGCCATGGGTTTACAGCTTCTCGTCTGTAAGGTGGAGCTAAGGACAGGACCTTCCTTAACGGCGCTGAGATTTATGACATTTATGACATGAAAGTGTGTCCTAGCATGGCTACCCCCCCAGAGCACTTACTCAGTGAGTGTTATCTGTCATGATTACTGGCAGATGTTACATCTTTCAAGGCAATATAAAGCCAGATGTCTATAAACACTGAGAAATTAAAATTTCAAAGGTATTTACTAGAACTTTCTTTTCTCTTTTTTAGAGAGAAGGGCAGGAGGGGAGGGAGGAAGAAAGGGAAAGAAACATCAATGTGTGGTTGCCTTTCACCTGCCTCCAGCCACGGACCTGGCTGGAGACCCGGCTTGCAACCTGGTTATGTGCCCTGGCTGGGAATTGAACCTGCGACCCTTGAGTTCACAGGCCGGCTCCAATCCACTGAGCCACCAGCCAGGGCTTACAACTTTTTAAAATCAAAGACCCTGGCAGAATAACCACCATGAACTGAAATGATGTATCAAGCAGGAGAAATGACAGAAGGTGGTTCTGTCCAGCCACAGTCAGAGAGAAACCACAACAAACAAAACCTTCACTGCAGCTCTGCCGGGGCTCCGGCTGCCTGGAGCTCGGATACCAGTGGTTCCTCCTAGGCTGGAGGCTCTGTGGGAACCTCATTTCTTTCTGACACAGATTAGGGCCTCTGGCTCTTCTATTCTGACTGGGGTCTTCAAGAGACCCCCTCCTCCCCAAAGCTGTGGGTCTCTTCCAACACCAGGATGTGGACACATCTCTGCCTGGGAAGGACCCAGGACACTCAGGCTAGACAGACAATCAGGCTCCCTTCCATTGGGAGGGGGCCACGTGCTGAGATCTGTCCTCCTGAACTCAGGCCACTGTGGTCTCAGGGCCAGAAAGCCCTCTGACCCTCCTGGCTCACGCATGAGGGGCGTGGGAGGAGGCTGCCCAGGCGAGTGAAGATCGGTGGAACTGCGCTGCCCACACCATTAAAATGGAAGCGCTGTATATAGGGAGAGCTGAAGAATGTTCTCTGTGTGGCTTCAAAGAATTCAGAAGATGATGGGAAGTTGAAATTTTTTTTTCATTAGACACACCTGTCTGAGCGATGGTGTGGAAAATTAATTCTCACCTTCTAACACACCAGCAATTTCCTTGCTTCTCAACAGCCAAGGTTATGTGGTCTAAGAAGGTGACTAAGGTCCCATAAGGAAGACCCCATACGCCAGGTCAGCACCTGCCTAGGTTATGAATGACTGTTGCCTTGCTCAAGGTATCAAATGATCATTAACTTCAAAGGCGGGTTTTAAAAAAAAGCAACTGATGAAGTCGGAGATCAACTTGACCTTTTCCAGCTACGGCTAACCTCAGGAAACCCCTGGTACCACAGAAATGAGAATTTTCATTTTCTGTTGTTCTTCAACCCTGGACATGTATTCAGAGGGGAAAACAAGCCCACAGTGCGGAATGGGGCAGGGGAAACCCTGGTGCAGGGCCTGCAGGCTGGCAGGCTCCCTCGAAGACACACCTCATCACATTGTCATCGATCTGCATCAGGGACGTGGCTGTGTAGAGGCGGCTCAAGTCTGAGTCCTCCAGGCTCCGGGGCTTCTTTACATGGTCTCCAAAAAGAGCTTGTCTGGGGTGAGACACAGATGCAAACGGTGAATAAATTGCAGGTGAAAAAACAAAAAATCATCATGTTGGACACTTGGAATACTTTCCAATTTTATTTGTCACTGACACCTCAGAACAGCTGGAAAAAACTGCGCATTAAAAACAATTCTAACGCAGACACAGGCGCGGCGGAGCTGCTTCTGTGCCCAGAGGCCAGCCAGGGGCGGTCTCAGGACCCCTCAGAGGGAGAGCCGGCACTGCGGACTCCCGCATAACTGCGCAAGGGTGGCTGGCGGTCAACACCTTGTTTCCCTTTTCGGGGCAGCTGGACAGACACAAAATCAGGGTGGGCCTGGGTGGCTGTGGAACCTTCACTGCAGGGCGGCAGGTGTCAGGTGGGCAGGCAGGGTGAGTGGAGGGCAGGCGGCCGGTGGGGGCCTTGTCTCCACATGGGTGGCAATGCTGCCCACGTGGCAGGGCCCTCCCTTCTGTGCTTAGCAAGGAAGACAGTGGTTAGCCCACCTAGCACTTGGGCAAATCTGCAGCTCTGCAACCGTCACCCAAAGACTAATATATCCTCGGTGGAGTATATATTACTATATATCTAGGAAAAGATCCATCGTGAGAGGGTGACAAGACAGGTCAAAGTCGAACGTGCACTTCTGGGCTCCCAGGCCCAGCACGGCCGCCAGTCCCGACGGTGGAGGAGGACTGAGTTCACTCTGAGGTTTGGTCCTGCTGCGGGCAAGTCAGCATGGACCCAAATGTCCTGGTTTCCATCCACAACCTCTTTAGCATTTCCGCCCCAGAGATGATTAGGAAGAATATACACCTATGGGATAGAATTCATAATTTAAAGTGTCCCTATCACATACTGCTATACGCCAACTATAGCTCAGTAAAGCTGGAAGAAATTTCAAAGTACAATGTTGATTTAGAAATGAAAGTATTCCTGAAATTTATGGATGTTTGGCTCTCCCAGCACCACTGATGCTCAAACAAGCTGCGTGACACCGTCCGTGTGCAGCCAGCCAGGGACACAAGTCCCCTTGGCTCTCCGCCACCGGCAGGGCCTTGCTATGCGAGTGCCTGCCTGTCATCCAGTCAGACCGCCTTTTCATCAGCTCAGCTCCCGACACAGGACTCACACTTGGGGCGCAACCACCCTGGGAGGAGCGGGCTGCCTGGAGGAAAGGCTCTGATGGACCCAGAAGGGCGAGTTGGATTGGGACATGCGGAGATGATGGGAAGGGCAGTCCCCCAAGAACAGGCCTCCTCTAAGCGCTGGTTGGGGCGACCCACCGACGACTGGGAGTACCACGCTGTGCACCAGGAGCTGGACTCTGGCCACACCCCAGGGTCCCCAAGCACAAAGCATGATAAGGAGAAAGATTCCAAAATAATAACCAGCCACCCTCAGATATCTGAATTTGGGAAAGATGGTGTTGACGTGGTTTCTCTTCTCGAATTTTACTGGGGATGATGGAAGCAGAAAGCAACCTGGTGACCCTGAGAGCTTGGGACAAGCTTCTTTTCTTTTCTTTTTCTTTTGTACTTATTGATTTTGAGAGAAAGAGACAGAGAAATTGATTTGTTGCCCACTTACTGATGCATCATCAGTTGATTATTGTATGTGCCCTGACTGGGGATTGAACCTGCAAACTTGGCCTGTGGGGATGGCGATCTGACCAGCTGAGCGACCCAGCCAGGGACAGGGACAAACTTGCTTCTCAGCCACAAAGCTGTCAGCAGAGCCCGTGCACCCCCCTGGCTCCTTTATTTTCCCTGAAGAAACGAGAGTCCCAACTTTTAGTGACTCCGAAGTAAAATGTCCCCTGAGGGTGGAAGGTGGCGTACCTGTGTGAGAGGATGATCTTCTTCATGTTGTCGGCCATGAGGAAGTTGTAAAAGCGCCGGCACTGGTCCCACTGCATGAAAGTCTCCTGGGCCCTGAAAGAGCCACAGGGGAGTGACGGGGCTGTCTCCTGCACAGGACGCAGGGGTGGGGGGTGGGGGTCTTGGGACTGAGCTGGGCTTGAAGTGCTGGCTCCCCGGCAGGGCGCAGGGCTCAAAGGCCCTCACACTCTCTGCATGGAATCCTTTGGAGACACCAAGACAGCATTGCTGACTGTGAGATCCCAGTGAGACACCTCTCCAGGGACACCGGCTGTTGCTGACACCCCTCACTGCCCCATGGCCTCCTTGCAGTCACAGAGCCTGCCAGTACCAGAGTGCCCGACTGCCACTGAGCCCCTTCTGCTTGGCTTCCTCACCGGAGTGCGTGGGGTGCAGGCGGGCGTGGAGAGGTGTGACGCAGGGGAGCCCTAACCTGCTGCCCGGGGTCTTGACATAGGCGACCGGGTAGCTCACTCAACCGCGCACGAGCCACTTCTCCTCGCCAAGCCTCATCCTCCTCATCTGTCAAGTCTGGGGGTCAAGCTAGAGAATCCACGGTCACCCCGATTAGCTACGGCTGGGGCATCTCGCCCGTCGCCATACAGAGTCAGTGTGACCCCCTGACTGCTCCCTGCGCCGCACGGCAGCACGTGCTTTACCACGCGAGGTCTGTACCTCCTGCTCCTCCTCACCCTCTACTCGTTCCCCCTCTCCTCCCCTGCAGCCTTCGGTGTAGTTGAGGTTCTCAGGGCCGGTACCTTCCCGGCCTTAGGTCGCACACCTGCTGGCCATGTGCTCTCGCTGCCAGCAGATGGCGCTAGGCAGCGGAAGAAAGAGAGAAAAGGCAGCGATGCTGCTTTTGTTCAGTGAAGCAAGTCCTGTCCTCCTACCTGTCACATCCCGGCTCTCTGAACACAAAGTCAGCGTTCACAGTAATTTCACTGTGAACTTAGGGAGCGACTCTACAGATTCCAATTTTACAGAAGACTGGAGGCTGGTCAAAAACTGGGTGGGGGGCCGGGTGAGAGGGGCCAAGTCCTCCGGCGGGGCACTGCTCCCCTGAGCCCACCCCTCTGTCACCCCAGGGCCGGGCAGGAGGGGACTTGGGTTGACTCTGGCTACAGGATGGCTCTGAACTAGCGGGTGGATGTTTATGGTCAACCCAGGACAAAGGAGCATGCGCCGTCACTGGCAGCTGGAGAGGACAGGGGAGTGAAGGGGAGGGTTACCGACAGGAGGGCGAGGGGTGGTCCTGCTGTCCTGGAGCTGGGCAGACGGCCGCGGTCCCCAGACCCAGCGACAGCTAAACGGGGCCAGCGGTCAGAAGTCACTGTGAAAGGTGCTCAAGTGCGAATTCTGGGCCATATGCCCGAGATTCCTGAACTAGAGTCTCCAGGGGGGTCCACGAAACTGAAGTCATTTCTAACAGTCCCCCAACTAAACTTTCCTGGCGCGAGACAATCACTGGTTCACCAGACTGGCCTTTGTGACCCACTCGTCTAACCCACTTCTTATTTTACGGTGAGTGATGATAATGATGACCCACAGCCAGAGTCCCTTCTCATCGGCCACACCCATTGGTGACACTGAAGACCTGACAACGAGGGTGAGTGCAGAAAAAAGCATGAAGAGTCTGGAGAGAGGGGTGTGTGGTGAGAGACCCGGGGAAACACTGACCTCGAGGCTCAGAGCAGCCGGCCACCCCCTGCTAGGACCGCCCTATGGGGTCCTGCTGGCAGGGTACTAAGGGGCTGATAAACCCTACCAGCAGGTCGTCTCTCTTAGGCGATGTCTGGGTGGCCTCAGAGTTCAGCGTTTGGAAGTGAGGGACAAGTCAATGGCTTCTGCAGGCCCTTTCAGGTGCCGCCTGAGACTCAGTTTCTCCGCAGGCCAGAGGAGCCTGGGGTCATAGGCCGGACTCCGGTGTGCCCCTTCAAAACCCACCGTCTGTGCTCCCGGGGCACAAACAGATCCAGTCTCTTCCCCAAGGCTCCATGGGGAATGGCAGCTTCGAGGGAGCCTGGCTTGTTCAGCCACAGGCCTGGTCCTGAAACAGCTGCAAGCCCAGGCTCAGGGGTCAGACAGAGCTACACCTGGATGCGGCGTGGACACAAATGACTGAGAAACCTCTGCTTGGTCCCTGCCATATTTCCCGTGGTCTGCACAGGGCAGCGTCTGGGCCACTGGGGCACCTGGACAGGCAAGTGCTCCTGACAGAGCAACGGAAGAGATGGGGGCCCGGCGTGGGGGCCGCTCACCTCAGGGCGCTGTACCCCTGGCACACGCTGACGCAGCACAGGACCTTTTCTTGGTTTGCTTGAGTCTCCCCCAAGTATTTACACACGATGTTGCCACCCAGGCTGAAGCCCACAACGACCAGCTGGGTCAGGGGGTACGTCTTCTTGATGTAGTTCACCATGGCCCCAAATTCCCAGGTGCAACCTGCGGGCAGGAAGGAAGGACATACAATCACATCAGGCATTACATGGGAGCTGGAAGGTTACTAAGCGGAAGGCAGGATAGTGACGAGAGGTGTGAGAGGGGGGTGTGTGTGTTTGTGTGAAGTTCCCAGGGCCCCAGTATCAGAAGAAACATGGCATTAGTAGTGCCTATGAAGGAAGGCACCAGCTGTCAAACACGTGTGTGGTCCTCCCAAGGTGACTGTGAGAGACCCATCTGGAGCTCAGGGAAGGAAGTCAGGAGAGGCTCAGCGAGCCAGGGTGCACAGACTCGCCCAGAGACAAACAAAGCAGGATCAAAGGGCTCTGAAACAGGACGGATGCTGTCCCAATGCGTACAATGTTTCCTGGGGCTATTACAGGCCCTCCTGTGGGGGAGGGAAGCACAGGCAAACCAGCCAGGGGGATGGCCGGGGTGCCCTGCAGGGTTAGGACGGTGTTCTTGGTGACATCGGGACAGGGTGCTGGTGGAGGCAGGCCCGTTCAGAAACGCCCAGAGGGGACCTGGGTGGGTGGGGCAGCGTGTTTGCCCCAGGGCGATGATCTCAGCGGTGCCCTGGGGAGAAGCTGGGGAGCCATGCTGTCTCCGCAGCTGTGTTGAGAGAAGCAGGTTGGCGGCCACACGCGGCTGAAGGAAGTTAGCACATCCTTCTAAGGCCCAACCCAACCTCGACCTGAAATAAAACCTACCGGCGAAAGTCAAGAGTCGTGGCAAGAAACATGTCCAGGATAGAGCAGCACAAAGACAGTTTGGATTTTGTGCTTTTTTTTTAAAATACAGGTCTCTGGTCCAGCAATTACACTTTTGGGGACAGACGTGTGTAAAGATGTATCCACTTAAGCCCAGTGTGAAGCAGCAAAGGATGAGAAGAATTTACATTTCCATCAGCAGAGAACTAGTTAAACGGCTGTGAAGCAGAATGACACAGAGTCTGACCAGCTGGTGTGGAGTGACTAAGCCATCTCACCGGGGAACAGAAACAGGGGGCAGAGGAGGGACTGGCCCCTTCTCGGGTACATGCTTGGGTTTTAAAGGGTTATACCTGCACACAGGTCTGACTGAAGGATCGCTAAAAGGCTATAGCAAGGCCCTGGCTGGTAGCACAGTGGTTAAGGTGCCAGCCTGCAAACCCAAAGGTCGCAGGTTCGATTTCCCAGCCAGGGCACATAACCAGGTTGCAAGCCAGGTCTCCAGCCAGGTCTGTGGCTGGAGGCAGGTGAAAGGCAACCATACATTGATGTCTCTCTCTCTCTCTCTGCCTCTCCCCCTTTCCCTCTTTCTAAAAAATAATAAAATAGGCCCTGGCTGGTAGCACAGTGGATAAGGTGCCAGCCTGCTCGAACCCAAGGGTCGCGGGTTTGATTCCCCAGTCAGGGCACACAACAAGGGTGCAGGCCAGGTCTCCAGTCAGATCTGTGGCTGGAGGCAGGTGAAAGGCAACCATACATTGATGTCTCTCTCCCTCTCTCTCTTCCCCTCTTTCTAAAAATAATTAAATAAAATCTTAAAAAAAAAAAAAAAAAAAAGAAATTAAATTAAAAAAAAAAAAAGGCTGTAGCAGACACTGATTTTCTGGGGAGGAAACTTGGGGGATGAGGGTGAGATGGGGACTTCATTTTACTCATTGCATTTGGACTTTGGCACCATTTGAATGTTTTTACTCCATACGTACACTCCTTTTTCAATGAAAAGTTCAGCCAGTTCACAAAATCTAGCAAAAATAAAGAAAAATACTTAAAAAGATGTTGAAGTCCCCCCTGGTCTGTCTTACCTGCTAAAGTCACCCCAGGCGCCCTCTGTGACAGCAGAGGGTCTGCAGCTTGCGGTGGGGACACTATCTGTCTACTGAAGCAATGATACCAAGGGACTTGCTTTAAATTGGTAAAACCTTTCTCTGCCCTGGTTCCCTTGGGGTTCTTCCTAATTTTGCTCACCCTGAGCTAAGTACTTACTTCTTTGTTTTGTTCTAACATTGAATAAGCCTCTATTAAGCTTTGAACCCTGTGAAGCAAAGATGTTCTTGGTCCTGGTCACCATGGTGTCCCTGGGCCAGGCACTTTGCGGGCACTCAGTCGGTGTTGGGAAACAGCTGCCCGGGTTCCGGCCTGGCGCCGGGGCGGACACACGATGAGGAGGCAGATGGAAATAGATAAACGGCTCGCCCAGCGGCACCTGGTGAGCGAGCGGGTGCTCTGGACTTCGGACCCACGTTGAACCCCAGCGCCTAAGTCCTTCACCTTGTGTCCCAGCTTTATGAGTGAGTAACATTATGGCAGGAGTTTACATTTTAATAAAAGTCCTATTTTCTCACCATCTGATTCCATTTAGACTCATCCATCTTTGCTCAGGTTGAGGCTAATTATTTGAGACCTGGAGCAGATGTTCAGATGTCACAGCAGCAGGTACAAAACTTGGACTTGCTCTACTACTGAGGAGCAATTATAGCTAATTGGGTTGGCACTTTGGGAGCCTCGATATAATTAAATCCAAATGCATCTGATCTGGATAAAAGGCCAGCCCTGCCTTGTGCCGAACAAGCTGCTAGGCGTTCTGTGAAGAGCTGCCACCTCTCCCTGGCAGGGGACAGGCAAGGACAGGTGTCTGCCTGGCTCCAGCACGAGCCTTCTGCCAGGAGCCGGGTCCTCCTGGGACCTCCACCTGACACCCTTGGGGGCTGGGGGCCCCTCCCGGGCTGTCTTACTAAGAGCTACACAAATCTGTTTTTTAATACTGGGAGGATTTTGATGAGGTTCTATGTATTTAAACCTCATATGGGATTAGCACCAGTAACAAGATTTAGGTGTCTAATCTTGCTCAGCTTTTTAAAGCCAAGATGAAATAGGAGACACTAATCTGGCCTTGAAGAGGTGAGGACACACCTACCAAGAACGGGCAAGTCCTTTCCTGAAGCTCCCGCCCCTAACCAAGGGCAAGGCGAGGCTAAGGCTGCCTGAAGGCCCTGATTCCAAATGTCAATACTGTGACTAAGTAGACTCCAACTCAGGGACCCGGAGACTTAGTGTTCCCTGTGGCTGGAGACTCTGAGTCAGGGCAGCATCCTCCACACCGGCCTGGGCCCGGCACATGGCGGGTGTGTCCCCCACGCTGGCTGAGCAGGAAGGAAGTCTGAGTCCTGTGGGCTGAGAGCATAGCAGGACCTCAGAATGTGACTGCAGTTGGACAAAGAGCCCCTAAAGGAGGATTGAGTCAACATGGTGCTGTGAGGGCGGCCCTAGTCCAGTGTGATTGCTGTCTTTGTAAGCAGAAATTAGAGCAAAGACACAGCGAGAGACAGGCTGGGATGTACAGCTGGGTGACCGCCGTGTGACAACATGGAGAAGACGGCCGTCTACAAGCCTAAGAGAGAAGCCTCAGAAGAAACCACGCCTGCTGACACCTTAACCCTGGACTTGCAGCCCCCACAGCTGGGAGAAGCCAGCTCTGGCCCAGAGCCGCCTGGACCACGCACTTGGCTGTGGGGCCCGGGCTGCACTGGGACGGTTTGCCAAGAGCCCTCGTATCTGCTGTCATTTCCCTAATGTGGCCATGGTGACCCGACGACTGTCTGGGACCTGCTCCCAAGTCACCTCTGAAGCGGGGATGCAAGAAGGGGGTGGTGTGTAGGTGAAACAGGGCTGGCAGAGCTGAGTAGCTGTTGAGGCTGAATGATGGTACATAGGGGTTTATCTGGGTTCATTTTAGTTTTCTACTTTTGTGTATTTTAAACATTTCTATAATAAACAGTAAAAAACAAACAAACAACAACAACAACAAAACCCTGGAGAGGAAACGAGGGATGTGTAAGATCTATGTGCATCTGTGGCCCTCAACCCGCAGGGCACGGAGACTCCTGGGGGCAACCAGGGGCCTGCACAGGGAGACCAGGAGCTCTTCAAGGTGGGCGCAAAGGAACTCCGTGTTACTGCTCAATGAAAGTAAATACTATAAGGATAAACTTCTCCAAGTTAACCTAAACATTACGATTCCTAATAAGAGTTGTGGTAATCGACTTTCCCCCCTTGGGCAGAGTGCCCCTACCCCACCCCTGGACTGCAGTTAGGTTTGGCCAATCGATTTAAGTGATGTGACCTCCATGGTTTCCGGCAGATGCTCTAAACTCTTCCTCCTCCCTGCGACAGGAGTGGCTCCATCTGGTGGCTGCGCCGTTGGCCCCTGTGTGAGGACGGTGAGGAAGGAGACACAGGAACCCCAAGCCAAGCGTGATGGATGTGTAGTGAGTTTCCAAGCCACGGAGCTGGGTGGGTGTGTCTACAGCATAATCTAGTCCATCTTGACAGGGACATTCAACATGGAACTTGACAAACTCATTCTCAAGTTCAACCGGGACAAAAAAAGGCAGCAGGAGAAAAGTACACTCTAAAGAAGCAATGGTCAGAGTTAATGCGATCAGGCATTAAGCCACATCACAAAGCAACAATAATTAAAAATTAATACTGACATTAGGTGCAGACACCAGAGTTGACCTTCCGAGCTTCAGTGTCTGCCCTGTGGGAGGGGTGGTTAAGAGCCTGCCCATGGACCCCCAGCTCTTACGGAGGGGTGCACATTCTCCCCTGGCCGCACCCCCACTCACCGTAGGTGAACATGCGTGGCGAGGTCAGCTCGATGCTGGGCAGGGCGCCCAGGTGGTTTAGCACGGCGCACCGGTAGCCGTTTTTCTGCGCGTAGTCCACAAAGGTCCGGATGTACTGCTTCTCGCTGTGGTTGGCAATCCCAGGGCAGATGACCATGGTGACATCATCTACAGGGCAGAAAAGGGGGTCCCAGCATGTCCAAGGAACAGCGACTCAACGAAGGGACACAGCCAAACTTCCCTGGCTTAGGAAACGGTAGGAGGAAATTTAACACCCATCTTTCCCCCTCAGTTCTCTGGGGAAGAAAGTCTCCTGTTTTCAACTTTGCACCTCCCTCCTGATGGAGAGAGCTGTCTGGTGAAATTAAATTCTGCGCTTTCATGGTGGAACAAATGAGTATTAGAAATGATAAAAAACATGTAACTGGGTATGGCAGAGAAATAAATATTTAAAAAAGATCAGCTACAAGACTTATAAACATGACATGAACTCCTAACCCACCATTTACTCATTCCTTCTGGGACTGTTTATTGGGAACCTGTCCTCCGGACTCTGGGGGGCCTTCCGTCCCTGCAGGCAGGCTGTCACAATACTCGGTTAGTGCACATGCGGCAGGTACCCTCACGGACTACAGCAGGAAGGCGTGACGGATTTACCAGGAAGGAGGGCACACCGAGCTGAGGCCTGAATGACGTGCAGGTCTGGGGAGAGTGAATGTAAATGAAACCTTCACCAGCTACCCCACAGTTCTATTACTTTAAGTAACTGAGAGTTACAGTATGTTTCCTGGATACCTGTGAATATTGACCAAGTTCTGTAGAAAACCAGGTGCCCCTGCATGCTACAGATCCCAGAGGACACATTCTCTTCCTGCTGGAACGGCATTTAAAAGGACTGCCATCGAAGTCCATGTCCTCCATGCCCTCACGAGGCAGCATGTTACGCGTGTTTACCGGGCAGGCTGGACAGAGCAATGGCAATGAGAGGCGTATCTGGGAACTAGGGTCCGGGACCCTTGCCGGTGTCCTTTAGCCCATGGAAGCCTAAGCGGAGGGCACACGAGAGCCTTTCCTACCTGCCGGTCTCCCCCACACAACCAGTCTACACTGCGTCTCTAAGCTCAGGTTCCCTCATCAGTAGCGTTAGGGATAATATGGCACCGACCAATGAGGGGAAAGTGAGGTGACAGTCTACATAAAGCATGAGAACCGCCTGGCTCTGTCACTGTCATCAAACCAGAGGACGGGTCCTGGCGCCTGGGCTCCGAGTTCTCCCACACCCTGCACACCAAGCTTCTGTCAGACGGTTGACACCGTACCCAACACTGCTTTTACGCTGTCCTTTACGCTGTCCGTGGTGACCAGCAGGCATGTGCTGGAGCCAACCGTGCCTGCTCCTAAGTGATGTGTCTCAGCGGACTTCCCACCAGGCCTGGACACAACGGATGTGACAGTCAGCAGCACAGGGTGTCCATGGTGTGTCCCTACACTCACCTCCAACACAATGATCAGCCAAGGGTTCGAAGAGGTCGAAGGTCGAAGTGGCTCCATCAGACATGGTGATGAACTTGCGTTGCCCATACGGGTGTGGCGACCTCACCCTTCCCATCTTCCCATACAAGGCGGTTTGGATGTGTCCACTTTTCCCCCAGATCAACGGTGGAATGTATCTGAGAAAGGAGGAGACAAGAAGCCCATTTTCTCCATGTTCCTTAAGTCTCTGAAACTCGTTAAGGTTTTTTCTGATAAATTCTGTACTAAACATAAATGAGATATTTTTAAACCTCACATCCATGCTATGACTTAGTCCCTTTCCCCATTTGCCGATATACCCTGCATCAGGTTAGTTTTAGAAGTCAACCAGGACAGGCTTATATGGATAGAATTTCAAATTCAGGGTGTTAAGTAATTCAGCGTGGGTTATTCCCACAACATAGAATAAAAAGAAAGCAAGTACTATGTTTTAAGCACACACACCATGACAGGGTCAGCCTCGTTATCAAATGTGCTAATGTGCCCTGGCTGGTGGCTCAGTGGATAAGGCACCAGCCTGCAAACCCAAAGGTCGTTGGTTGAATTCCCTGCCAGAGCACATAACCAGGTTGCAAGCCAGGTCTCCAGCCAGGTCCGCAGCTGGAGGCAGGTGAAACGCAATCTTACTCTGATGTCTCTATCTGCCTCTCCCCCTTCCCCACTCTCTGGAAATAATAAATCTTTAAAAAAAAAAAAAAAAAAAGTGCTAATGTATGGAGCCTGCATTCCGGAAACGCTCCCTTCTCCGCCTCCCTCTAACGTGACAGTTTGGGGTCCCAGTGGTCACTCCGCTCACCACGCTTGCTGTTACAACTCCTCTAGGGGCCTGTGGGAGCCTCGTGCGCGTGTGTGTCAGGGGAGGGGGCACTGTACGCCCCAGAGAATGGGCTGGAAGGGCAGCGCAGTATAAATATTTGTTGGATTATTGAAGGAGGAAGGCTGGTTAGCTTAAGGCATGACGTCACCTTCAGAGATGTCCTTCGTGAAAGCATAAAACCACAAACAGATTACTGGGGAAAACAAGATGCCCCGAGTTACAATTACGAAATGTTTATTGTTCACAACCACAGCACAAGAGGATCCCATGGATGGAAACTGCTATTGGCTTCTCTTCTGCAGTTTTGGCCCTAGTTGAGGGCTGGTCAGGACTCCTGTTCCAGGTCAACTACCTGGAAAGTGGTAATGACATCAGTCCTTCAGCTCCGTGTTACACTGTATTAATAGCAATAGTTTACCTTAACCTATTTCCCAAGTCCTGTCTATCACTTCTCTTAGACCAGATGATCCTGGTAGCCCTTCTTAAATTAAACCAGGCTTACTTTTTTATTTTTATTTTTTGCTAGTTCATTAAATCTACACAAACTAGCCCTGGCTGGTAGCACAGTGGATAAGGTGCCAGCCTGCAAACCCAAAGGTCGCAGGTTCGATTCCCCAGACAGGGCACATAACCAGGTTGCAAACCAGGTCTCCAGTCAGGTCTGTGGCTGGAGGCAGGTGTAACGCAACCATACATTGATGTCTCCCTCCCTCTCTGCCTCTCTCCCTTCCCCTCTTTCTAAAAGTAATGAAATAAAATCTTAAAAAAATAATAATTAAAAAAATCTACACAAACTTAAGAGATGTGAAGCTGCCACCTTAAGCCAGCCAATTCCTAGAGGAGCTTCTGCTTTGGGGATGGGGAGGAGAGGGAAGGGCATTTGAAGACCTGAGGACACGAACCCACTTGCCAACACGACATCCCAGATGCAGATCCAGAGAAGAAGCCATGGTGCTGGGAGAGCAGGCAGAGGCCTTTATAAGCAGGGGTGGATCATAACAACAAACAGCAAGCTTAGGAAAACTGTGTCAATTGGACAATTGAATACAAGCATCAGATACAGGATGGAGGAGAGGTCTCAGACTACCACCCTGGATGACACAGGGGGCCACGGGGGAGGAGAGTGATCCAAGAAATAAACCGAAGGCTCCTGGAGGAAAGTACGGGTGACAGCTCTGTCCTAGCGCCAGGTGGCTTGGTGCACGGAAAGATGTTTTCAAGCACATTCCTTTGCCACCCATGGGAGCCAGGCCGGCTCACCCAGCACAGTGAGCACATGGAGGACATGTTGCATGAGCACAGAACAGACCCACTTAGTAAACCTGAAAACACAAAGACGTACGAGGTCTGTCCAGAAAAAGCCAGGACACGCTTATAATGAGAATGGTTTGTGTGACACTGATGTAATCTTGGCAGCCAAGAGTGTGGGCTGGAATGCACGTGTGACAATGACGACTTCACTGTACTAGTCCGTGGGGGTGACAGACGCTGCTGAGTGAGCATGTGTCCTGTGTGGCCTTTGCATTCAAAATGACTGAGCGAGTTGAGCAATGAATCTGTATCAAATTCTGCATTAAGCTTGAGCTTCCTCTGTGGAAACTCTTCAGATGGTTCAGAAGGCTGCAGCTATGGGCAACTGGTGACTGGCAGCTTCATCATGACAACACCTGCTCATGCATCACGTCTCGTGCGGAGTTTTTTGGTGAAGCATCAAATCACCCAGGTGACTCAGCCCTGCTACAGCCCAGAATTGGTGCCCTGTGACTTTGGACTTTTCCTAAAACTAAAGCCACCTTTGAAAGGGAAGAGATTTCAGACCTTTGATGAGAGTCAGGAAAATAGGACAGGGCAGCTGATGGCGATTGGGAGAACTCTGTGAGATCCCTAGGTGTCTACTTTGAAGGGGACGGAGGTGCCCGTGTCCTGTGTACAATGGATCTTGTGTCCTCTTCAATAAGTATCTCTATTTTTATAGAGCATGGCTGGGTATTTTCTGGACAGACCTCGTATTTACAAAATATTAGGCAGCCTAACCGTGGAAATTTGGCTGTGGCACTACTGCTTACTGTGTTCTTACCACTCTAGGCCTAAGCAGGGCCACAACTTCAAGGTGAGCACGTGTGCATGAATGAGGGACTGCCTCAGGACCACCCAAGGCCTTCTCAGTTCAGTGGAAGGTCAGCCGTGCGCAGTGGAAATTTCACAATCTTTAATTTTCCAATACCACCTACTGATCAAGTATTGTTTTTAATTGCCTTCCCATGAACACAACCCCAGTGTTTCCCAACTGAAACTATGGGCAGCATTTCCTGTGATGGGGTTTTTCCGGGTGCTGTTTGTGTAACTGACGCACAGATCTCTCTCTCTCTCTCTCTCACATACACACACACAAAACTGAAAAACAAAATACGTGCCTAGTCACTTGGTTTAGGTCAGAAAGGAAATATGGATCAAAACGATGGAAAAATTTGAAATTTATACAAACATATTAACACTTCAGAGATGTGACTGAAAACGTACACGGAGGAATATGCTTTCCTCTATCTATGCGGTAGTTTGTCTGAAAACATAGCTGCCAGGTCTGACTGATTCCTGTCCCCACAATCCATCTGCTCTGCCAGGAGGCAGATACCGTCCCACCCTGCTTGGGAGCAGGCCGGCCTGTGGCCTGTTTGGGCTGGCAGGCGGTGCTGGAAGGAATGCTATCAGGTCTGGGCCTCGCCCCACACAGGCCTGCAGGACCGGGGCTCTGCTCCTACCTCCTGGACCTGGCATCATGCTGAAAAGAGGCTGGAACCTGGTTGTCTGGTGAGGAGAGGTAACGGGGAGTGGGCCTAGATGCTGCAAATGGAGAAAGAAACAGGAAGCTATGTGTATTTGGAGTTTCATAGGACCACTAAATTGCCTCCCTGAAAACATGGATGAATTGGCCCTGGCTGGTGTGGCTCAGTGGACTGAGCTGCCCAGTAAACCAAAGGGTTGCTGGTTCAATTCCCAATCAGGACACCTGCCTGGGTTGCAGGCCAGGTCCCCAGTTGGGTGCATGGGAGAGGCAACCACACATTGATGTTTTTCTTACTCTCTTTCTTGGTCCCTTCCCCTGTCTATAAAAAATAAATTAAAAAAATGGATACACGCCAGCCTGTGAACCCAAAGGTCGCTGGTTCAATTTCCAACCAGGGCACATAACCAGGTTGTAAGCCAGGTCTCCATCCAGGTCCGTAGCTGGAGGCAGGTGAAAGGCAGCCATACACTGATGTTTCTCTCCCTTTCTTCCTCCCTCCCTTCTTCTCTCTCTAAAAAATAGTAAATAAAAGTTTTAAAAATAAACTAATTAAGTCTTTATATGTTATATTGCAAAGGGTTTTGCTCAATCTATCATAATTTTATCTTTTACCTTATATAACGTACACTGTTTAAATTTGTTAGTTATTTCTATTCAAACCTTTGTGTTTTGCATTTAGTTTTAAAAAGACCTATTCTAAAAAAAAAAAAAAAAAAACCTATTCTAAAAAGAAAAACCTATTCTAACACCCAATTATATATTCACCAATATTGCCTTCCATTACTCCTATAGTCTTTAAAAATGTATTGCTCTTAAATCCACTTATTTTTGTAAATGACGAGGAGTAAAGATCTAATACATTTTCCCTAATGCATTTTCCCTAACAGCTAATTGTCCTTCCACGATAAATGGCCCATCCCTTCCCTATTTATTTAAACTATCTCTTTAAATAGACATCAAGTCCCCAATGAAATATTTAACTTGTTCCTATATTCTTGGCTCTCACTCATCGATCCGTTTGTCTTTCTTGCACCAACATGATCCTGCTTTCGCTGGGATGGCTCTACGGAATATTTTGAGAGTTGATGGTGCAGACTTCCTTCACTGCTCTTTTGCAATGTTTCTTAGCTGATTTTTGTCACTTTATTTTCTAGAGGAATTATAGGAGCGGTGTGATCTATGAAAATCCTGGGATTTTAAAGTGGAAGCATACCAAATGTATTTATTTTACCTTGGGGGAAAAAGTGACATCTGTTCAATTTTTGACTTGTGCCATCCAAGAGCATGGTGTACCTCCCCACTCTGTGGGAATTTACAGGTTACAGCAAAACTTTATAGCCTGCTGCATGTTCCAATGCTCAGTTTTTACTATGCTAACTTGCATGTACTTTTCCATGTTTTTTTAAAAAAGCTGTTCTTAGAGTTAGCATCTGGGCATGTTTATTCGCATCTCCCTGAAAGCAGAGGGGACGCCTTGCAGTTCACTGACAAACAGTTCTGTCCATGCCGCGCTGTGCCCGGTGGTGAGTATATGCTCGTCACTAAGAAGCAACTAGACTGCAGCTCAATCCAGCGGCCAGCCTGCCCTTATCTTCTGAACCTGTTTATAATCAACATCTGGCTGCACTAACAGAACTGCCTCTGGGAGGACCAGAGGGGAATCTGGGCCCCTCCACACACACACACAGATGGCGCTCACGTCAGCAAGGACGGACGGCTGCTGTGGCTGCTCTCAGCTGTACCCTAAATCTGTGGGTGACCACGTTCTCCTCCGGGACCCAGGTCCCGGAGGTTTGATTATAAGTCAAACCACTTTAAAGCTGTTGGGCTGGCCTTAGCTGCTATTCCCGGATCTCCCGAGTACCTCTCCACCGTCGGCCCAGGTTGGCGCGCAGTTGGGTGTGTGTCAAGATTCACTGAGAGACTGGGTCACTCCTAGCAAATCCCTTTCTATGAGCCAAATGCCCACCTGGCGTTCCAAGTCTGCTTCACACAGGACGCTCTGGTTAAACTAAAAATCCCAACTATGACTGACTTAAGAAGAGGCTGCAGTGGACAGATGTGGAGGTGGTTTTTACTTGAATTTCTGAATGATAAGGAACATCCTTACTAGGCCATTTGACTAGGCATATCCTTCCATTCTATCTCAACTTCCATCTCTATCTCTAACATTAATTGCAATTTAAAAAATTAATCAGTTGATAAATATATATTATCAATCTTGCTTGTTTCACGACAGCTATCAGTGGTAGGAAGAACTGAATCAGAGTCCAATTGGCGACAGTTAAAACTGCACATGGCATCATTTAGTATCGTCTGAAAACTAACAGAAGTTAGTTTTTCTAAACGCACTTCGACTTACAAAATTTAACCTAGAGAATTGGGCTTGCTGTAGCATAAGCTATGGTCAGGTATAGAGAACGCAAAGAAAAACTGGTTCCAAGCTTTGTAGTAAAATCTAACTGGAAAACAAACCGTATAAAGACCAAATTTAAGTATTGTAGTAAAAACTCGTCATGGAATTAAACGGGGTCAGCAGAATTTGTTCCAGGGAACACTTCCTCAGAGGAACCCTTCCATGCGAGCATGACCGGGAGGAGCGGGAGACGGGGTCAAAAAGCAAGGTTCTGGGTGTTAGGGAGACTTGCTGACGTGGCTGGAAGCACCAGGTCACCTCTGCACAATGGGGAGTATGATGCCCCATATCCATGGATTGGCATTCTGTCCCCCAGTGTGACGGCATTTGGAAGCAGGGCCTTCGGGAGGTAACGGGTAAGATGAAGTCTTGGGGGTGAGCCCCGTGATGGGGCTGACACCTTTCTAAGGACAGGAAGAGAGACCAGAGCTGTCTCCCCACCCTGTGAGGGCAGAGCAAGAAGGTGGCCTTCTGCAAGCCAGCAGAAAGCCCTCAACAGGAATCAAATCTGCTGGCACCTTGATCTTGAACTTTCCAGCCTCCAGAACGATGAAAAACAAGTATTTGTTGATGACACTGCCAGCCTGTGGCATTTTGTTACAGCAGCCTGGGGAAGTCTCTAAGGTTCCCAGAGAGTGAAGACCTTTCTGAGCACCCAGTACTGATACCTGCATCTGCTGGAACGTCTCTTTGGGGTAATTCACATACGATAGACACACACGCAGAACATTTCCTTGATTTTACATGTTTTTGTACAACTGTAACCAACTTTTTGATGTGAGAGGAATTTTTCTGCAGGAAACCCTTCTGAGGGTAATCAATGAGAATATTCACATTTGACTATTCCTACAATGAGGTCAGAGTGTTAATAAAAGCATATTGACTATATCCCTAAAGATAATAAGGCCCAGAAGAGGGGTGACGGTGAGACAAGAGTGTGGAGGTGCCTCAGGAAGGTGAAGTGTCTGGCTGGGGAGGAGCTGTTCCCCTACTTTATATATATATATGTATATGTACACACACACACATACACACATATACATATACATATGTATATATATATATATATTCAAAGATTTTACTTATTATTTTCAGAGAGAGGGGAAGGAAGGAAGGCAGAGAAGGCGAGAAACATCAGCGTATGGTTGCCTTTCACCTGCGTCCAGCTGGGGAGCTGTCTGGAGACCTGGCTTGCAACCTTACTATGTGCCCTGGCCGGGAATCGAACCAGCAAACTTTGGGTTCACAGGTTGGCGCGTATACATTGAGCCACCAGCCAGGGCAGTTCTCCTGCTTTAATGAGACAATAAACTAACTAGGGGAGCCCTATGGTGGGCACACTGGGAACAGAGCTTGGTGGAAGCTCCAGAAGCTGAAAAACTGAGCTGCAGGCCTGCGTGTGCGCGCGTGTACACAAGCCTGAGTGCACACAGGGGAGGTGATGGAGCAGGGACAGGCTAAACCCTTTCAAGGTTAGGGGGACATCTATAGATATTTGTTCCGGACCCTGACCTGCCACAGCCTACCTTCCACAGGCCCTGAACCCAGGACCCCGGCTGCTCCTGCCACAGACCCCATGCAGCCTGGCTGACCTGAAGCCAGGCCTTCCCACGAGCCCACCACACTGGGCTCCCCTTTCCCCACTAGCACACAGCCCCCTGCAAGCCCCTCTTTCCAGGAGGGACATGCAGCACAGGCCTGGAGTGGACCCTACACGGCATTACCCAGTCCTGCTGGGCTGAGGGGGAACTGGAACACGGCTGCATCCATAACTCCAGAAACAAACATCTTCGGCCTTTTATGTCAAGTGCAAGGGGCACATGGAGCTTCCCAAACACTCTTTAGGAGGCTTATCGGGGCAGGATGTGAACGCTGCGTTTCCCCACTGCGGGCAAATGCCCCTCACAGCTTCCACATGTGACATTTCACTGTCGCTGCTGGACGCACTAGGCCTGAATTGCAGGAAAATTCCAGGGCAGGGACTGTTTTGTGTTTGCCTGAAATGACCAGAAGCGGCCGGATGACAAAGAAAAGGCATCTGGTGCGTCTCTAACTGATTTCTAAATATGGGACAGAGGCTGTGGCGGACAAACTGGCACTCTATGACCCATCGTGTGAGCTATGAAACCCAAATTTAGAGAGAACAGGCACACGACTGAGTTACAATGAAAACACTTACAAAAAACCCACACACATTTTTTTGCTCTAACGGAGAACAAACTCCATTTTAAAGTTGAGGGAAAACCAGTTCAAGCACGGCAGCCTTAAATCACATGTTAAATGCACCAGGTCCCGTAATGTTCCCGTCCCACCACCCCTCCACGCGCAGACGGGAGCGCAGCCCTCTCTCCTGCACCACCTCAGCCTGCTTTGGACAGGATGCTTTGTTGGGTGAGGGGTTCATGGAGAGGCTCCAGGGTTCCACCCAACAAACGCCATTCACGGAGGAACTGACTTAGCCAGTCCTGCCCACAGCCGGGCAAGTTCCTGGAGCCCCGCAGCCGCGCTGTGTGGGGGGTGCAAAGGTACTGCACTCAGCCTGCCGCCCGGACACACAGAAGACCCTGCTCCCAGCTGCCCCTTCCCTGCGGCTAAGTTACGGGTTTGACAAAACTGCCAGTGTTAACCAAACAGGACATGGTGGGGTGGGGGCAGGACATGGACACACACCCAATAAAACCAGGATTACCTTCTTCAGCCTTCCCCATTACACGAGTGCACCAGTGGGCAGTGTTGTGAGAGGCTGCGTTCAGCCTCTGAGAGTTGTTTTTGGAAGACCCTTTCAATGTGTTTGCCATTTCACGATGGGTGACTGAGAAGCCCACCTGCCCACACGGCACGTGTGTTCAGCAGTTTTTGACGGAAAAAACGGCATGACCCCACGCCCCACCCTCCCTATTCACCTGAGTGACTATTTTTGTTTCACTGGATTTTTAAAAATCCCCAAAGGGAAACATTTTGTTGATGTGGAAGAGATAAACACAAATAAGGCAGAAGTACTAAAAAGCATCAAAATCGATGAGTTCAAAAACTGAGCCACAGGAGAAAAATCTCAATAGGTGTGTTGCATCAGATGGAGAGGGCTTGGAAGGTGACTGAAGTGTAAACGTGTAAGAATAAATACACAATTTTTTTACAAATAAATTCTGCTTTTTGGGGTCCCTTGTGGACGCTGCTGCACAGCACACAGAACACCTTTCATGTGTCCCAGTCTCCCCTGCTCACTCCTCCTGAGTCTGGAGAACAGGCACATGGATGCCAATGGCTTGCCCTGCAGCCACCCCAGGGCTGCCTGTATCACTTCTCAGCCCAAGACCACCTCCGAAATTTGTGCTGGGCTGGAGAGGGGGGGCGGATGAGCCTGGAAACTCATGCCATGTCTGCTGCTAGCACAGCGGGGGAGCCTGAACATGCAGCTGTGCCTTCCCGCGTCACCTGCACAGAATGCCCTTGAAGAGCATTTTAATCGAGAGATGACTGCGAGGATTAAGATGATGAGATTCACCCTGGCTGGTAGCACAGTGGATAAGGCACCGGCCTGCGAACCCAAAGGTCACTGGTTCGATTCCCTGCCGGGGCACATAACCAGGTTGCAAGCCAGGTCTCCAGCCAGGTCCACAGCTGGAGGCAGGAGAGGCAACCATACATTGGTGTTTCTCTCTCTCTCTGCCTCTCCCCCTTCCCCTATCTCTGAAAAATAATAAATAAAATCTTAAAAAAAAAAAAAAAAAAAAAGACAGCCCTGGCTGCTAGCACAGTGGATAAGGTGCCAGCCTGTGAACCCAAAGGTCACAGGTTCGATTCCCCAGCCAGGGCACATAACAAGGTTGTAAACCAGGTCTCCAGTCAGGTCTGTGGCTGGAGGCAGGTGAAAAGCAACCATACATTGATGTCTCTCTCCCTCTCTGCCTCTTTCCCTTCCCCTCTTTCTAAAAATATTTTAAAAAAAGAAGAAAAAAAAAAAAAAAAGATGAGATTCAACGTCTTGTCTTTCTTTGATGTGCAGGAAAGAATTCATAGGATGGTAAGCAATGAAGTGAGAAAAAAGATGGAGTCTCAAAATATTTCATTAAAAATATGCTTTTTGTGAGTTCATATATGCACACAGTGAGATCACCACAAACCCACACCCCAGCCCTGAGCCCCTGCTTCCAGGGCGCTGACCACCATGAGGGTGAGGACAAGACAATTTTACACTTAGCTCTTCAGGGTGTAAGAAACAGGAGAAATGAACTTGCATTGGGAAACTCAGCATCTACAAGTTTATCTGTAAGTTATCCATTTACACAGTAAATGTAATAAGAGGATGTTTACACTCGGATTTAAATAAACATTATAAAGTTTATATGGAAAAACAAGCCAGCCATAATAGCCAAGGAAATGAGAAAACCAATAGTCGTGAGGGGTGCTATCATCCTCCACCACGCTGTCCAGCGAAGCATATTTTAAAAAGCTATAAATACACTAACAGTATATACATTCAGGCTTATCAGCGGCCTAGGAAAGACTGAAAGATGCATAAACACATCCTGAGACTTGGAGTACAAGGTAGTAGGCAGGTCAATCAGGCAATGACGGACAGCCGATAATGGAGTTGGGCAAAGGGCAGCATCTAGAAAAGCATTAAACTGGAGCAACACTTTACAACAGGATAAATTCCTGAGAAAGCAAACAAAACATTTCAAAATAGAAAACGAAATCATACATGTGTTGGAAGAAAGTTTGGAGCTTTTAAAAATAATCCCACAATGAAAAAGGCCTTTCTAAGGAAAACAGAAATCCCAGAAGCCATAAAAGGAAGGATCCAAAGATATGACTCTGCAAACATTTTAAAAAGTCTGCATAGTAAGTACCACCGCAGGCAAAGTCAAGAGACAACTGACAAACTGAGAACAAATATTTGCAACTCGTAGCACAAAGGGCTAATTCTCCTAGTACACAAAGGGCTCTTTCAAGTGGTGGAAACTAGTGATCCTGAGGAAAATGGGCCGGGGCTACAAAAATGGAAATAAAATTAGTTCTTAAATGCAAAAGACAGGCACAGTATCTTTCATGAGAGACATATATACAAGAAAAATTCTATCTACCAGATTGGTGGACATCAAAAAGGAGGAGCACCCCTCAGGGTGGCCAGGTTTCAGGGAAACAGACCCGCCTTTGTGCCAGTGGGCAGAGCCTGCAGGCCCTGGGCAACAGAATGTCCCGCGCACACCACCTCTGACCCAGCACTTCCACCTCTAGTTTCCTACACCAACATGTACATATGCTATAAATACAAAATTATGTGTTGCAGCATTGGGAAGCAAAAGATTAGAAAAAAATAAAACCTCCATTAGGGAACTGGTTAAACAAATTATGGCCCATTACATATCACCAAACAGCCAAGACAAGGATGGAGGAAGCTCTTCCTACCATCTTGTGGAGGAGTCAGCGACAGCCCGCGGAGAAAAGCAAGGTGCAGAGTGCATGGCACATGCAGCTCTGCTTGCGAAATGGGAGGGAAAGAATGTGCGTGTGCCCACACAGCAGTTGCTATGACACAGTCAAGAAACCGGAAGCATTAGCTGAAGGGAGCTGGGTGGTGGCTGGGGAGGCCTTTTAAGGTACACGTATGACCTGTTTTTGAAAAATAAGTATAAGCTCTAAAGGAGTTAAGGATGCTTATAAATTTACTCTGATAAACATAGGAGCCTTTTGACAGGAAGGGTGACACTAAAGGTGAAAACAAGGTCACAGAATCCATCGTGAACTTGACTGAGAGAGCCACAGGGGGAAACACAATTAAAAATCATTAAAAAAACAACAAATGTTAAAAAGTATGAGAGAGAGAGAGAGAGAGAGAGAGAAATAGTGCTATGGGGAAACTCAGCCTGTATTTCTTGAGCCTTGAAATTAAGAGGAAGGAAATGCCTCAGCTGCCCTGAATGCTCACAGTTCCAAAAGGTGGAAAGGAGCTACTGTGGACGGTGGAGGTTCAGCCTGTTGACATGGCTGCCCTTTCCCACGGGTGACAACACAGGAAAATATTTCCCTGAGTAGCCCCCATCCTAGCCTGTGAAAACTCCCTCGTCCACACACCAGGAGAGCATCACAAAATCAGAGAGAAGCAGGTTCTAGAAAGTTTTGCTTTATAAAGCAAAGTTCATCTGTTTTTACAAATGCAAAAGACAAATGCAAAAGACAGTGGCTGGTGACAGTTCGTATACTTCTTATTAGTGGTAAACTATATATGACTTTCAACTATGAAGGACAAAATGTTTTCTATAGAGACCTCTGTTACTTCATGTCAACTTGAAACAAGGCGACTTCTGGTCAAGATGCAGGCGTAGGGAGATACACTTTGCCTCCTCATGCAACCAAAGAATTACAATCAGATCTCAAAAACAATGACAACCAGAACTGTTATACAGAAGTCCAACAAGCAAGGATTTTAAAAAGCCACATTCACCGAGACGGGTAGGAGGGGTGGAGTCTCGGAAACTGGGTGTAGAGGTGACGTGGCTCGGACAAGCAGGGCAGTGGGGAACAGAAGGTCCCACACTCGTGTGCAGTGTATAAAAATCAGCACTGGGAAGATAAACCCCCATTACCTCTGGCTGTGAAAACCAGTGGAGGTGGAGGCAACAGAAAAAACTGCTGGATTTTCATTGGTTAAAGGGCCCACACGACCTTAGAACGTAGGCAAACCCAGAACAGCAGCTAGAAGGGCGCCCATTGCACACAGAAAGTGGGTGAAGCGCCCGAAATGGGGCAAGGTTAGCTTTTACCCTGGTTAAAGTGATTTGTTTGGGTTGACTTCATAGTAGTCGAATCAACATTTTCACTCTTTATTTATGACCTGGGTGTTCACTCCGTCAACGTTCACTGAGCACCTCGTACGTGCAGGGCGGTGTACGGGGCAGTGAGACACAGTGTAAGGAAAAGAACAAGAACTAGGGTCGAGGGGCTGGGGTCCGATCTCGGCTCCGACTGGCTCTGTGACTGATCAATCAGTCACTTTACTGGGTCACATGTCCTTTTTTAGTTAAAACCTGGAGGATCGAGGTGGGGCAAGGAATAAGAACACCATTTTGTAGGGTTGTCTTGAAGACTGAAGGAAACATATTGAAATCACTGAACTCAGCGGCTGAAAGGCAGCAGTCACCCAAGAAATAGTAGTGTTTGTTAGTTTTGTTGTTATTGTTAATAGTAAGTTATTTCATACTTTCTCACGGGATACAGACTAATAAATAATTTCGGTGCAAATGAATGTCAACTGTATTATGGCGGTCCCAGACACTAAACTTGTTTCTTCAGGGATAATTAGTTCCCCACAGCTTAATCTACCCTGTCTTGATTATTACTGTACAATTTTATATTGATAAAACTGCCAGATTTTCCTCTGAGTATCCAACAGTGTTTCATTGTTACCGAGGCTGTGAATGGAATGTGGTGTTTATTACTAGTATTTCCTCTTGTGGAAACTATCTAGTCCTATCCTTTACCCATTTATCCACTGAGGCCCAATGTTCGGATATACTCGTATGAACCTGAGGTACATTATATGCCCTGTGTCATTTATACAACTGATCTAGCTAATATTAATATCAACATCAATACAAAAATAGCTACAATAATAGCAGCTATGCTTATAAAAGCCTTACACAAGCCAGTATCTTGTAAGTCATTTTATCTGCTGTTTTGGGTCCTCAGGCAGAGCCTATGAAGTAGGTGCTCTTACCCCCACTTTACAGACGGGAAGTAGACTCAGCGGGTGCATCACGTGGCCAGGAGGGGGCACAGGTGGCCCCAGATCCCCTCCAACGGCAGCTGGCTCCCCTCTCTCTCTCCGCAGGGCCTCTTTACTCCCCTCAGTCTGGGGGAAACCTTCCTGCAATTTGGCTTTCCCCTCCAGTTTTCTATCTCTTCTTCCTTTCTCAGCTTTTGTTTTCTCACGTGTTTCTTGGGTTTCTCTGAGCTGACTCCTTCCTCACCCTACCACTAAAAACCTATCCTCAAAAATCCCCGATTCTTTCTGGCCCAGCTCAGAGACCTCCATATCCCTGACTTTCTGTGGGTTCCAGCCCCTTCTCCTTCAAGGCCTTCCTTCTCTGCTGCCTGCCCCTGGCTGATGGGCGCGCTTCCTCCGATGGCACCTGCCGCAGCCACCAATGCCCAGGCTCTCTGCCCTGCAGCTTTCCTCTATCTGCCAGCTGCTGATCTGGAGTCCTCGCACTCAGGCCGTAAGCTCACACCTAGGTTCTAGTGCCTGGTGGTGCCTGCCCATGTGCCCCTTCCCCAGGGTGCCCCAAACTGTGCAAATCTCCCTGAGAAGGCAGATTCCCCATTGGACCTCCAATTTCTCTCCCTGGCTCTGTTCTCCTCTCAACTCTCTGTAAGCTCTGCATTTCCTCCAAAGCCCAAGACCATTCCATTCTCCACCAATACCTGCCGTGGAGGTGCTGGAGTGCGTCCCATTCTTCCCTTTCCACCCCTTCTAGGGCTTTGGTGATCAAGCCCACACTACCTTTCTGGGAATGTGCGACTCCCTATGACCTGCCCTACTATTTCTCCCCTAAAGACCTGGGACTCTGCTGCCATCAGACAGACAGCTCCTGGCACGAGGACCTACAAGGAGCCAGCCAGGAAGCCGCTGTGGGAACCAGGCCAGGGATGGGGCCAGGAGCTCATCTGCAAACAAAACCCAGGGCACAGTGTGTAAAGGGCGGACAGAGTGGCAGGTCCAGAGCTCGCAAAGAGAACACCAGGGAGATGCTGGAACTGCGAGAGAGGTGGCCAAAGTCTAGTCAAATAAAGATCCATGGAATGGGGGCAGAGGGGTGGGAACCATGAGCAGGGTGGCTGTGGGGTCAGACAGAGCAGTGACAAAGAGGAAACGTGCCAAACCAGTGCAGCCTCTGCCATCTGGCCTGCAGGTGAGCTGGCTGCAGGCCACATGACAAAGCGATGCATAGTGGGTGCAGAATGTTGTCCTGGAGAACAGAGTCCGTTTCTCCCAGAAGCCCTTGTTGAAATGACAGCTTTCACTGGCTCACACACTGACCCTGTGTCTTCCCTCGTTTGGACCCACCTGTGCACATTAACTGCTGTTCAGGGTCACAATCCAAGACCTCGACATCTAAGTGCCACAGCACTGTCTCCCTTCCTCTAAGTCCTCTGTCACTTGTCTTCGTCACTAACACCGAATCACAGGTTCCAACCAAATGACCCACAGATACTGGTGGGCACTGACTCTGAACTTTTGTGATCTGGCCAAAAACACCAGTGTAGGGTCTTGTCGGCAGAAGTTGGTGCTACGTGTCCCTGGAAAGTCAGGTTGGCTGCGGCAACGGCATCAGTCCCCAGTGCAAAGGTGGGAAAATACACAGCTTGCTGCTCTGCACGCCCTCTCCCTGCCCAAGCGGCCACAGGAGGCCTGAATGAGCCCCTGACCTGCCAGGGAGGTTTCCTACATGCTCTGGATTATAAACTATTTTAATGGCCTCCTCAGAAGTTAACTTGTCTGGCCTGACACCTCGTGCCCACGCTGACCTGGAGCCCAGGCTCTATAATTAGAAGTTGACATGGGGAGGAGATTCCAGGTGGCTCATAAGCTGCCACGGGGGCTGACTCATGTCCGTGGCTCATGGTGACATGGCCTGGCAGGCGGCCACCCAGGGCAGATGAAGAGCACATTGGGGAGAAGACACTGTAAGGCCCAGCAGACATGCGGCTGGTCACAGGGTTGGCATCTCATCTGCTGATGGGGAAAATCAATGCATCATGACTATAGCTTTCTGTATCAGTAACAGCTTCCCTTCCTAGGATTTTGTAGAGGGGGCAGATTTTGTCATGAACCCAGGAAAATGCTCTCCTCAGCCCAGTCCGACTTGCTTGGAAGGTGCTCCCAGGCTGTGGAAAATTGTGCTCCCCAGTCAGTCCCTTCTGCGCAGCTGCTTCCGGCGAGGACCAGGGACAAACTAGTCAGCTGTCAGGCCGCCAAAGCACGGATGGCAACGTGGCTCAGCAATCAGGCTCACCTGCTCTCCCAAATACACCGTCAAAGTCAACCGCTGTCTGAATTAGGCTTTACCAACAAAGCACACACTGACTGACAGTATAAAACACGCTATCTGCCAGGGTGAAGGGAGATGTGCCAAGGAGCAGGTGCAGGAAAGGTAACAGTGTGAGGTCGCAACTGGTCACCACAGAATGTGCAGGCTCAGCGGAACAAGGGAAGCTGGGAAAAGCTGGCTACAGTTGGGCTTTCTAGAAACGTGGTCCATCCCCTGCTCCTGGATCCAGGACCAATTGGCAGTCCACTTAGTATCAGTAAGGACCACAAACAGGCATCTGTCCCTAGGAAAGTCCTACAAAGTAAGCTACGTTTAAGTAGAGTAGTTTAGGTAGTCCAGTGAAGGAGACCTGGTGGGCCAGGCTGGGCAAGACTGGAAGAGAAGTGACTCAGTGACCGGAGAAGCCTCGCGCCCATTTGGATGAGCAGGTTTGGTATTGTGTGATGGGATCAGTTGCAGCACACGCTCCCTCTTCTTCTCTTTTTTGAGACAGTGGAACCCTGAAGAAAAAACTCAAGTCATGACGAATAGGGCAGTAGGATGGTCATAAACTTTTGGAAACTGGAAGCGATTGCTTTAAGGAGGGCCTGGCACATGGAAGATGAACCTCCTTCCATCTTAATGAAACCGAGGAACCTTGAGTATTTTGGCATGAAGGCGCAGTTTCATGAGAAGGGACGATCTGTACCCAGGTTACAGAAGTGGGGTGGCTGCCCCCACAGACTCCACTTGGTCATCTTGATTCCATTCAAGAGGCCTCGAAGATGGCGGCACTTCCCGCCCCCAATGCACAGCCACTACCCATAAAAACCTTGCCCCCTGATGGCAGGAGACAGCGAATAATGGAGAAAGTAACCAGGTCACCCCTGTTTGTCTGGGACATCCTCAGTTCAGCACCGAAAACCCCACGTCTTGGGAAAACCAGATGTTTGGTTGGCCCAGTTACGGACAGTTGCCCAGATTTGGCATCTCAACCTTTTCACCTCATCAGCTTGGGTGTGGGCTGTTTCATCAGAAATCCAAGCAATTTTAAGCTGAAGTCACTTGAAAAGGTGAACCTCGCTGACCCTTACCACCAGTCCTTGGTCGCAATAGCAGTGATTTTTGAGTCTGGCATCTTTCGAGGACTCTCTCACAGTGCGGTGCCCAGGTAAACTCGCTCTGAAGGTCTGCCGCCTGCATAACCACGCATCAAAGAGCCGAGGACCCCCTGACCGGCCACTCATGGCTCCCCAAAAGCATCAAAGGAAATGTGTGCACAGTTCTTAAAAGGGGTAAACTCAGGTCAAGGGTATTAAGGTTCTTGGCAAGTGCCAGTTTATCCTACAAAAAGGACAAAGCCGTAGTGTTCAGCCAGGAGGAAATAATCTAAATCTGATCCGGAATGTCTCTGCGAGCAAGAGGGGAATAAGAGAAATTTAAGCCCAGGATAATGAAATCCTTTTCAACTTTAATGCACCATAAATAAGCTGTGTTGCCTCCAAAGTTTCTACCTAGGAGGAGTCTGGGGGTGGCTATCTGGCCGGAAGGGAGTGTGTGAACCTGCGCTGGCACAATGTTTTATTTAAGCCAGGGAAAGCAGCAACTGTCCCCGTCCAAGCCCTTGTCCTCACTTCCCAGCGGCACCGCCGAGACAGAAGGAGGGGAGGCAGGAGATGGCAGGGGCGCGGAGCACGCACGCTGAGGCCTGTGCTCGCTACCTCTGGAGAGGAGCTCCATACGTTGCAGAGATCTGACTTAGCGCCTTCCTGCGGACACTTCTAACAGTTAAATACATCCATGTCCTTTGTGCAGAAGTGATGGGTCTTACACACCTGTGACAGGTGCAGGAATTTCCCAGGCCTTTATTCAGGGAAGATAAAAGACAGTGAGTGTCTACGATTTGGAAGTGAACACACGACAGCAGCAGAGAAGGAACTGGCAGCGTGTGAGAGGAAAACCAGAGGCCGGTTTGCTCACTCGGCCACGTGCAGACTCATTAGGAAGCACAACTGCACAGGGACCAGTTTAAAAAGCGCTTTTAGAACATTTCTGCGATGAAGTTTTTCAAAAATGAGTCTTTCTAATACTGTCCAATAATGACGTTTCAGAGAAGGGGATCCTCAAATGTTCACTAAACAAGACAAATGGGGAGTGCTGGCTGGCAACGCGCCATACAGACCAGCTACGATGAGCACATTTCAGGTGGACCTGCTCGGAGCCCCCACTCTGGGGAGTGAGGAGACGTATGGGGAAGCCGCAGGAGACGAGTCATCTTGGCCCCTGCGGAGGTCATGGGGTTCCCGCCATCCTCCCAGGGCGCAGGAGAGTCAACTCCTATGCCTGGCTTGTTGCTGCTGTGGCCGTGACCCTCACCCCCAGGTTTCAGGCATCTCTCAAACCTGAAGAGAACAGTAACGCCTCACTCTTACTAAGACAGGTGGCAGCTGGTTGCCAAAGAATGCCGTTACATGTCTCCGGGGAGGGACCCGCAAGGTGGGGCAATGACTTTGGTTGCACCACTTCCCTTCTTCAGACCAGCAGGGGCTCCGAGGTGATTCAGGAAGATGCCCCACTGGGCCAAAGGGAAGGGTGGAGGCTGGAAACTGCTTTTATGCATTTACCTGGGGGCTGTCCTGACTTTAATACCCAAAGAAACCAACCTGTCTTCTTTCAGGGAGGGGGCAATGACTTCCCAATATGCAAAACTGTCAGAGCTGAAGGCGCCCGAGCAGCGCTGCTTGCACAGGCTGGGGTCAGTGGGGACAGTGTGGCTGCTTTCACCTGAGCACACATGGCATTTGCCAAAGTGGGGACATCCCTCACCTCTGTCTGTCTGTGGTAAATAAGAGAGATGGGCAGAGGGGGATCCTACTTGGGACCCAGAAGCTCCAGGGATCCTGTTCTGTCTCATCAAGAGCGTGGCTGTTGATTTGGACGGAGACCAGCAAGTGGAAGTGGAGGCTGCGGACACACGAGGAGAGAAGAGGAGACGTGGGGGAGCCGGGAGTTTCTCAGAACCCGCACTACCTGTTTGCTGACAGGATAAGGGGCATTTCGGTGGAGAAGGGACAGGGGATTTGGGGGTGGCCAGGGGCTACCTGCCGGAGCAGGCACCTCACGGGTGGAAGGAGAACACCACAGCTGGCGAGCGGGCAGGTAGGCTGGGTGACTGCGGTGGGCCTTGGGTGCTGGCCCGCGTGAGGCAGCCTGCTGGGGGGTCTGGTGACAGGCAGGTGGCCTGAGGAGGTGACTCAGGACACTCCTGGAAGAGCCCCAGGGCTGGTGGTGACCCAGGGGAATACCTATCAAAGGTCCTGAGCTGTCTACTTAAGGTCTCTGTACGTAACTATATAATAGCAATGAATGCACATGGAATTTTTTATTCAGAAACAAATGGAGATCATGTTGTCACCTACTGTCTCATAATTCTGAACTGAGCATTTAACCTGCAAGCTTCACTGAAAGCAAACAGTCCTTGAGAACAAAAAAAACTGAATCACTAGGTAAATATTGATCTGTTGCCAGTGAACCAG
The DNA here is from genome assembly GCA_004026585.1 of Noctilio leporinus. NCBI lineage: Eukaryota > Metazoa > Chordata > Mammalia > Chiroptera > Noctilionidae > Noctilio > Noctilio leporinus. The sequence goes on along the minus strand of PVIW01000343.1, from coordinate 311,756 downwards.
AAACTTATCACCCCACCTAAGCAGAGTTTTCCTCAAGACATGGGAAAGACTCATTTCTCATACACATTTGGACAGACGACCTTAAACCAGGTTTAAAAACTGACTTGAATGCGGAAAGGAGAAGAATTCCCTCCTCCTGTTTTCAGTGCTCACCTGTCATCAACTGTTCCCGCCCCTCGGCAGCAAGGGGAAGTGGCTGATCCACACGCAGGCTGGGCACTCAGCTGCTTTCCCAGCAGCGAGACGCCGCCGGCCGCTGCGTATCTCTGAACTGCACTCTCCTGCCTAGGTGGTGGCTGGGGGGCTGCAGACAGGCTTCCTCCAGGAAAAACAATCTTCAAAGTCCCAGAAGAAACAGTTTTATCCGTAACAGACATGTTTCCTGCCCTTAGCTTCAAATGTATGGAGGGCCGGACAGAAACGCCAGACAGAACCCGGAGGACCAGGACAGCGGCTTCCGATAGAGTGATTAAAAGGAGAACCCGCTCCCTGGGACTGGAAGGCTCCCCTGGGGCCTGGCCTGCCAGACCCTTGGCAGGAGGGCCCCTCCCGGCCCCCTGCTGTGCTTCCCTCCCCTGCACCCCAGGACCGGCTCTGTCCACCTCCCCGAAGATGGGAAGGGAACCACGTCTGGTCACAAGCTTGGGTTCCCTTTCCCTCCCAGCTGCTCTCAGTCTCCCCTTCCTTAAAATGAACAGAGTAACACATCCAACCTCCAAGTTGTTAAAAGGATTAAAAGACAAATGCCTATGAGGGACGCTTCATGAACATAAAACACAGCAATCCGGACTGTGGAGTCTCGTGATGACATGTTACACGAACGCAGGATGTAACCATTCCTAAAACGAGCATCTAAATCAAACACAAGAGGTCAGGGGAAAGGTAGAGGGACACGCATCCTTTGCCCTTGAGTCATTGGTCACCTTCAAGTCAGAGCGCTGGGGGCTTAGCTCCTGCCGTGATGTCCCAGCATGCGCTGGGGGCTGGTCCTGCCTGCCAAGGGCAGGTCTTGGGAAAAAACTGTTTCTGGGGAACCTGTGCCTCTACACCCATCTTCAGACCAGCACTATGTAGCTGTGTAACTGTGCCAACCGCCACCCTCTGTCGTTCCGGTCTCGCCAGGAGGGAGCCACCGGCTACGCCAGGGGTGGGGGTGACCAGCAGTGAGGTCGCCCGCAGGGGATTCTGTGAGCAGGCTCATCCCAGGACTGGGAGGGGCCGCCCCCCAGGGGGCAAATGGCACCAGGCCAGCACCCGAAGCTCGTGGGGAGGTGTGCCAGGGAGGGAAAGAGGCAAGGGGAAACCATTGGACTTAGTGTCTTTGGGTTATCTTTTCCTTTTTACTGTTGTTCTATTGTAGTTGTCCCAATTTTCCTCCTGTTGTTCTCCATGGCCCCACCCCTGGAGTTATTATTATTTTTTTTTAGAGAAAAACAAGAAAAGATGTTCAAAAACAAACAAACAAACCCCCGCGTAAATCAGTATTTCTTTTCCCCTGTGAACTATCAGTATGGAATCAAAGCTTATGTGATACGGGTCCAGGACTTTCTCTACTGACTCAGGAACCAGTGCAGGTGGGGACCCAGCCTCACCTTGGTGTGACTACAGGGTCTTTAACCCCTTGCTTTCCAGAAGCTACAGAACTGGCCTAGCTCCTGGGTCCTGCTCAGTCTGAAATCAGGGCAGGTGTTACCTGCCAGTCCAGATTAGAGGATTATCTACATTACATTTTTAAAATGTAATCTTTATTGTATTTTTTTTATTACCATTTAGTTCCCCCAGCATCTACAATGTGGCTGCAATTCCAGGCTGGTCCTGGGGAAGGTTTGCGTCAGTGCCGCTTACTATACCCCGCACCCTGGACCCTCCTCCGGGAATTTCTGACCACTGTAAACCATATATTCACGCACATCAAATACTGAAAAAGCCTGCCTGGTGGCTCTGTGGATAGGCACCGGCCTGAGAACCTAAAAGGTCATTGGTTCGATTCCCAACCAGGGCACATAACCAGGTTGCAAGCCAGGTCTCCAGCCAGGTCCATAGCTGGAGGCAGGGGAAAGGCAACCATATATTGACATCTCTTTCCCTCTCTGCCTCTCTCCCTCCCCCTCTCTCTGAAAATAATAAATAAAATCTTTAAAACATATATTGAAAAAAATGCTGGACAATTTACAAAGCATACAGATTCTGTGCACCCCCTTTGGGAGGAGATTTTTCCCTGCAAACGCCGCTTTGTGTTGGAGACCACCTGGTCTGGTTCCAGGAACTGTATAGCCCCTCGCAAGCAAAGCCCAGGACACTGGGGCTGTGAGCCCGGACCAGAAAGCTGGGAACATTGGAGGCAGGCACCACCCAGCAATTAGCCAGGAAGGTTCCGTGGGAAATCTGGCCTAGGGAAACGACATTTTATCCCCTGAAGCCTGTTTTGCTCTCCGTCTCCCTAGTTAATGTATACCAGGTATTTACGCTCAAAGTACAGGATGACCTCATGCACCCTGCCTTAAGGCCACCTGGCATCTTGTCCAGCCAGCCCTGACCTGAAGAGAATTCTGTGTTTCGTCTATTTTTTTCTGAACAATATGTATTTTCTGTAATCAGCATTGTGTGCCGTTGAGTGATGAACTTTGCCTGCATAACATATACCCTTAGGTAACCCGAAGTCGATAAAAACCCTAGGAAGAAGGGGCTCGTACACGTCTCCACTAGGGATTTGCCGGCCCTTTCTCTCCCCAAGCAGGTTTTGCGTGGGCAGACTTATCTCATCCATGGCCAGGGGACTTCACGGGACAGGGTCTCCCATAAACAGGTCCTTGACTAACACCTAGTTAGGGACACTGGGGTGGAGACCCCCACAGCAGGGGCCCTTCCCAGGTCAGCGCGGTGACACATTCTATGGTGCATGGTGCTCCACAAGCATCAGGCAACACGACCCAGTTTTACATCTCTCTCACCTTCATAGTAACTTTCAGGCCACGGCTTCAGTGTGACAACTACGAGGAAACTGCACCCCGACGTACAAACACCCAAAACCCACAGCAGCATGAGAAAATGAATTAGACGGGCAAACGAGACAAGCAAAACCCCCAGTTCTCAGGTGTATCTACTGCACCTTTGTTTACTCAGTGTCACCACCCCCACGGCGGTGGGACAGATGCTATCAGGACAGGAGGAGGTTCTGCCAATACCCGTGGAGGGTGGGAGCAGGTAGCTCCTCAGCGGCTCCTCCAGGTAGAGCGCCCGGGCAGAAGGGAACACGCGGGAGAGGTGAGGAGGGAAGCCGCAGTGAGGAGGAGGAGGAGGAAGGCCGTAACAGGCCCAGGAGAGCACGGGACGCTTCGTCCCTGAGGCCTGGCCGAGTGCTGCAGGAGACAGCTGTTCAGATGTCAGCAGGGAAACAAGTAACCACACGTCTCTTAAAAAAGGTTCGGGTGGTGTAAAATGCACCCTTTACAAGCATCGTTTCCTCTCTCAGAAGCCGCGCTCACCCGAAATACAGACCAGGGCCCTCGCACAGGGACAGCTGGCTCACCTGGAGCGAAGGCAGCCTGTGGACTCCCTCAGCTACTGTCAGCCCACTTTCCAGTAAGAGGTGAACGGCACCCGGTTCAGACATCTGTGCTGTTTTGCTCATTAATTATTTGGGGTAAGGATGGTTTTTCTGTTCCAGCAACAGGACAGCGACGGAGCATTCGATCAAGGGCTAGCACGCTGTTCAAGTTTTCTGTATCTACCTAAAAACGACTACCATTTTCTGCCAAGCCCTGTCCTGACTGACGACTCCAGGAGACCGAGACCGGGCTCTGCCTCCCGCCCTCCAGGACTCAAACACGGACTTCTGCGCAGGCTGTGGCTGACTGAACAGCTGGGGCGCTGCTTTACGCAACAGGAGGAGGTTCTCCGACACTGCAGGAGCTGGCTGGCGGCACAGCGGGCGGGGGCTACTCACTCTTTGGTCAGGAGCGGGCAGGACTTGAGCAGGAAGCGCGAGAGCCCCGAGTCCTGGAAGTAGAGGTCAGGTGGGGCGGTGGGGCTCTTCAGGTTCAGACAGCGGACGATCACGTACAGCACGGCGGCCACGGCGGCCAGCTTCACCCCGTCGAACACGGCTGGCAGCTCGGGCGTCTCCAGCATGGCATTCATCTTGTCTGCGGAGCAGGGAACAGGTCACACGTTAGAGCTCAGTGACCGGGGTGGGCCCCGCACTCAGGAGACAAAGCCAGCGCTAACACATCATATCCAGACGTGTCCCCGGGGCCCACCCAGGCGGATGGTGTCAGCACTTTCCAGCCACCAATGGACTGGCAACAACCCCAGTCACACCCAGTCCTGACCACTGATAAGCCGGGAGGGTGCTGCAGTTGATTTAAATCTAATGAGGGTGGGGCAGGTGGCGGCAAGGTGAGGCCTGTCATGAATCTCTGTGTCTAGCTGTGAAGGAGCTGTGGGCGGGTGGGCAACTTGGTGCAGTGCTCCGCCTGTGGCTGCATCGGGTGTTCTGACGCCACCTCACCCTAGCCTGGCTGCTGGCCTCCCCACGGTCACGAGAAGCGCTGGCCAGCACGGAAGATGGCACATTGGTCTCCAGTTTAAGAAAAGCCCACTAGGGGCCCTGGCTGGTAGCACAGTGGTTAAGGCGCCGGCCTGCAAACCCAAAGGTCGCAGGTTCGATTCCCAGCCAGGGCACATAACCAGGTTGCAAACCAGGTCTCCAGTCAGGTCTGTGGCTGAAGGCAGGTGAAAGGCAACCATACATGGATGTCTCTCTCCCTCTCTGCCTCTCTCCCTTCCCCTCTTTCTAAAAAAATAATGAAATAAAATCTTAAAAAAAATAAAAAGAAAGAAAGAAAGAAAAGCCCACTAGGAGCCCAGGTAAGGCCGCTGCACTTGCTACAGGGCCGCGTTTGATGGACGCCAGGACTCTACCACCTGCACACCACCCACTACGCCTCCAAAGGTACCGGTTACTCCTGCAACGCCATTCCAGGCTTTGAAGACCAGCACCCAGCTCGGCCCTGCGGAGCAGGGTCAGACGGGACGCTTGGCTCTAAGGTACTGAGCAGACACGATGGCTCTCCAGCTGGCTAAGGGGGAAGGAATTCTGCAGTTTGCAGCTATTTAACAAAACAATGGCCAGGTTTTATAGAGATGTTAACTGAGCTTACGGTTAGCTAATTAGGGAAAGCTCTACTTTTCATCTCCTGGCCCTGATCAAAAGCTGACAAGTTTTTCCACGTGACCCTGTATCATGGAAGAATATGGCAACATTAACTGTGAGGAAAAGCGAGAGGTTATTCTGTAGTAGAAAGGGTCGCTGCCGCCCCCTCTCCCTTGGAAAATTAAAATAAAACAAATTAAAAAGTAAATCTATCTAATGAGCCCCTCTAAGATAAGCAAGCTGGAAAATGCTGAGAACAGGATCCTGTGGGAGGGCAGGAGAAAGAAGTCCAGCCTCAGGGAGGACGCCCTCCGGTGTTACAGGCACCCTGGGGCCTCCACAGGCTTCTCCCATGCCAGGTGCAGCGGATGCCTGGGAGGGTCCCTGCTGGTGGCCTGGGACACAGATGTGAGGCTGCATGGCTGTGGCCTGCACCCGCAATGCCCCTCTAGCTGTAGAGCAGAAGACAAAGCCGCCCAGGGCCCATCTGCTCCTCAGGGCACTGGTGTCAAGTTCAGGCCCAGCCCAGGCCCTAGGGATCCTTGCTCTTTGGGTTCTGGACAGTGTGAGATGGGGCTCAGCCAATTTCCCCACCACTAGCCTAAAAATAGGCTAAAGTGGACCAAAGAGTCTGGAAATTGCAAATGCGTATCTGGCTTTCCCAGGCTCTCCTGATATTTTATCTTTTGAGGTAGTTCCACCTCATTTCCGAGACACGCAGGCACACACCCACCCTCCCACACAGACAACCAAACATCAACAACAACAAAAGCAGCAAAAGTCCAGTCTCTTCCTTGCTGCTCAAGAGGAAAACAAAACATCAGCTGTCACCTTAGAAATCAGGGAAACCACAAGCTGACAGAAAGGGAGAAAACGGGAACTCGCGCAGCCAAGGTAGCTATGGCAACAGCTTCCCCCAGACCGGCTGCTAGCTAAAAACAGTCGGCAGGAGGACTGCGGTGGCCAACGGGGCAGGCAGAACACCCTCCCCACGGCACGCTGGGGCCTAACAGAAAGAACACTCTGGAAACCCACGGCAAGGTCAGAGGGGAAGCAGAAGCCCTTGTCTGAAGTCAAGGGCCCTGGCTGGTGTGTCTCAGTGGATTGACTGCCTGCCACTCTGTGAACTGAAGGGTCGCGGGTTCAATTCCCAGTCAGGGCACCTGCCCAGGTTGCCGGCCGGGCCCCCACCCCGCCCTGGTTGTGGGTGTGTGAGAGGCAGTCAAATGATGTATCTCTCACACATTTAAGTTTCTCTCTCTCTAAATGCAACCTCTGGGGACATGTCCCCCTAAAGACTAGCTATTTATGAATTACTAAAACAATAATTCTTAACTTGGGTTCTGTGTAACCCCTAAAGCAGGGGTCCCAACCTGCTTTAAAATCTGTAAAATAAAGATTTAAATAAAAATTAAAAAAAAATAAACATAAGAGTCTGGACAATACCTACCTGTGTCCTTTGTTCCTCTTTACTAGGAATATTAACTGTCCTTGAAATGTTGTACAGCTGGGCCGGTCAGTGCAGATCTCTTATTCAGGTTTACCCAAAAGCTGAAAAAGATTGGTGACAAGAAAGAAGCAATTTAATGGAAGTAGAGGCACAGTTTACATTTCTCTCTCTCTGGTTCCCAGGACAGGTGATCTGCTGCACTCAGGCCTCCGGCTAAAGCAAACTCACCTTGTTCTTACCCTTTATCTTGTAACATAATCTTCAGAAATGCCTGACAGGTACCTACCTCCTTGTGTAACCTGAGACATGACTTAATGAGGCTTTAGGTCAAGACACCTGTCAGATGACTCATTCTTTCTCTTGCAAACACAGCAATGAGGGAAAAAATATGAGCTGAGAAAAGTACAAGGGCACAGAAAGGCTCAAAGCAGGATACCAGAAACAGCACAGGACTGGAAGCGATGGGTGGGAAGCAGCCCCGCCTGTCGGCTGCGCCCGACCCAGCAGGGGCTGGCTGTAGAGGGGCACCCAGACCTGAAATGTTCCCAAGTTGGCAGCCAGGGTCGGGCCCGCTGGGCTGAAGACTCACTGCTTCCAAACCAGCAGGGAAACAGAAAAGGGAAAGGTACGTATCCGACACTATTGGCATGCCTAGCCCTGTTCTGCGTGCTTTACACGTACTACCGCATTGATCCCTTACACACCCTATGCAGTAGCTGGCATTATTACCTGCATTTTACAGGTGAGGAAACTGAGGCATAGAAAACATGCATTAGGTCACAGGCTGGCAGGCAGAGAAACCAGGATTCATATTTGACTCCAGAGACGCTTTAACTACCGCGCTGGGCCTCCTGCAAGCAGGCGGAGCAGAGAGAGAAGCTCTGAGAAAGAAAATGGGTGGTGAGAAAACCCAGAGGGGCCACCGGCGGCTTGTCCTCCGTCACATGCCAGGCAACAGCCACACGGGGGCTGTAGCCCAGCGTCCGGGGCCACCGCCCGAAATGCTTTCAGCGGAGAATGAAAGTCTGCTGACGGGGAGACTCACCTCTGGAGCAGTCTTGCTCCACTCCAACTTTTATTATTTCTGTGGATTCTGAGACAAATGAGCCACCAGGGACCAGGCTTGCTGGGGTGGAGACCAAAGAGCCAAGTCTCCAGCCCCATCAGAAGCCATGGCCTCTCCAGGGCTTCAGTGCCCACTGAAAGCACGGGCTGGGTCCCAGGCTGGTGGCCCAGAAGATGGGGTTGCCTTTGGCTGGTATTTTAAAATGTAAATTTATTAGCTGTCAAGTTATAAATGCTGGGAGATTTTAGATAAAAATCTGGATTCCTGGTTTCTCTTGGAAAAACAAAAGAAGGCAACAATGAATGTAGCTGAGTGGCAGCTGCCCCCGTGAGACAGGGCATGATCTCCAGGGTGCTGCAGTCCCCACCTCTGTCACCCTCACCAGCACTGACCCCTGGCTGGCCTCCTTAATCGCCCTCGGGATCCGGACAGACCCTGTAGGCATCTGCAGAAGGGCCCTCCAGCCCTGGACCAGCCTGCACTGACTGACTGAATCCTCAAAGCAGATGCTGTCAGGGTGTGAATAATGGTCACCCCAAAATTCCTAATGATGACAAAATTTTTAAAATTTTTATTTATAATTTTTTATTTATTATTTTTAGAGAGAGGGGAAGGGAGTGAGACATCAATGTGTGGTTGCCTTTCACCTGCCTCCAGCTAAGGACCTGGCTGGAGGCCTGGCTTGCAACCTGGTTACGTGCCCTGGCTGGGGATCGAACCAACAACCTTTGGGTTCGCAGGCTGGCACCTTATTCACTGTGCCACCAGCCAGGGGACAAATATTTTAATGATTAAAAAAGAAAGCTTTAAAGTAGGTGCTAGCAAAATCTAAAATATTAAGAAACTCGGAACAAGGAAAGCACCTACGTCAACACACAATTATCTGCGTCATCAAATCTAGATGGTGTCTGAGATTTCAGCTGCCTGGGGAAAAGAGGAAGACCCAACTGGACTCCTAGTTCCGCAAAATGGAAAAGAGAGGTAACTTCTCAGGGGACCTGGCTGAGATGCAGTAAGGCACCCGGGAACCTCGGGGCTCTTCATTCTCTGCAGCCCCAGGCTGGCTGACTACCCGGAACACTGGGATTGCCCAAAGACAAAGGTGATGGGCCCAGGAAGGAGGTTAGTGAATGAATAGCATGTGATACTTGGACTGTGTCATCTGTTAACTTAGAAATGCCTTGGTTTCACTGTTAACCCTCTACAAAAGACCCTGACCTGGGAGGGGTAAGCGTGCCTCACTCCCCACCACTGGAGGGGCTGCCTTGCCTGTGGGTGTCTGGTCTCCAGTTTCTCCTATTAAAGCTCTTGCGAATTTGCATGTGGCTATGTGTCAGTCCTTTGGAATCGATCCTGATTTCAGTTTTGGAGCTTTTCTCCCACCACATGCACTGTGTTCTTGCCCCAGAAAGCATGACAGATACTCAGGGAAGCAGGGCTTTTCAGGTATGGAAGAATAAAAACATCTGCGGGACTTTATATAAGAGGACCTTGAATAATGTGAGAGGCAGTGTCCTCCCACAACGTTTTTTTTTTTTAAATAGCAAATGCAACAGAGAATTCACTTACTCAGGCCTTGAAAAATGACAAGGGTTTAAAATTGAATTCAACTCAGTGAAGGCAATCCTAGAAGAGGTTTGTAATGATTATGGTCCAAATATCCAGCCGTGAGCCAAAACTTGAAACTGAAGTCCCGAGGGGCGGACAGGAAGAGACAGGGCACTGCTGGGACAGCTCCACCCTGGGGTCCTCAGACCTGGGTCCCAGTGCCAGCTCTGCCCCTCCCTTGCTGGTGGCCTTGAGCAAGTCACTCAACTTTTCTGGGCCCTAACGACCTCATCAGTAAAATGAGAGGGTTAGATTAGAAGTAGATAACACCAAAGGTCCCTCTCAGCTCAAAATTTCTGAGATTCTAGGGGTAGAGTTGCAGTCTTTGGCTGCAGAGCCAGGAAAGACTCAGCTCTGTAACAGAAGACAGGGCGTCCGGGTACTTTGGGGACCACTGTCAGCACCGTTCACAGGAACTGCAGCTCTCAGGGCCTTTGTTCTCCCCTCCAGTAAGTTAAACTACGATCTACTTGCAGCTGCGCTATTTATGCCAATAACGCCATCATGCTCACTCTGTCCACACGGAGCGTGGCACCTGCAGCCCTAGAACAGCAATGCTCCCCGGTAACCCAAAACTGACCGGGAAGAGGGAAGGAAATCTGAGACGAGACGTCAAACACAGAAAACTCACTACCTAGTGCAGTAGGGTGAATGGTGTTCCCCTAAAATTCATGTCCATGTGGAACCTGTGAATGTGCCTTATTTGGAAAGTCACTGACGATGTGATCAAGGTAAGACGGGGCGTGCTGACTGGAGTGGCTCTAGCCCCATGACAGGTGTCCATATAGGAGCAGGGAAATGTGGACCCTGACGGAGATGCACAAAGGGGAGGGCAGGTGAGTGTGGTGATCAGAGGGAACGGTCAGAAGTTAGGAGACAGGCCTGGGGCAGACTTCTGCCTGACGACACTTGCTCTCAGTCCGCTGGACCCAGCAGCTGTGAGAGGGTGTGCCCACAGCACCTCTCGTGGCTCAGCAGGTTCGCACCCTGTCCTTCAGAGGCTGAAGAAACCTGCCACATCTTTTCAAAAGGTCCCTTGTTACTCAGCAAGCTCCAACCACAGAGGCCGCAATCAGCTAGTGACGCAAAACACTCCCCAGGCTACTTGTTAGCACAGCTCGAGTATTCTGTGCGCAGAGATTTACTGATTTACTGGCTTGGTCTTTGCCTCTGTGAGTCAATGGTCAGAACCATCTCTTCCTCTCCTGTTATCAGGAGGTAAGGGAGCCCAGACCTTGGGGAAGGGGGTCTCTCTTCTTTGCAGGCAAGCCTCAATATTTAGGTGGGTCCCATGACAAATACCTCTCAGAAAAACATAATCCAAAACAAACACCTAAAGAATTTCTCTCTTCCGCCCTGACTGATGTGGCTCAGTGGATTGGGCATTTGTCCCGCAAATGGAAAAGTCGCCAATTCCATTCCTGGTCAGGGCACATGCCTGGGTTGCAGGCCAGGCCCCCTGGTTGGGGAGTATGAGAGGCAACCAATGGATGTTTCTCTCCCTCTCTTTATTCCTCTCTTTCCCTCTTTCTAAAATAAATAAATTAATTAATTCTCCTGGCTGGTGTGGCTCAGTGGATCAAGCACTGGCCTGTGAACCCAAGAGTTGCTGGTTCGATTCCCAGCCAGGGCACATAACCAGGTTGCAAGCCAGGTCTCCGCCAGGTTCTAATCTGGAGGCAGGTGAAAGGCAACCATACATTGTTATCTCTCTCCCTTTCTTCCTCTCTCCCTTCCCCACTCTCTAAAAATAATGAATTTTTTAAATCTTTAAAAAATTAAGTCTTTTAAAAATAATTTCTCTTTTTGAATTTCAACCTGGTTGAAAATATGGGTTTTGAGCAGGTTCTGGCCCTGGAGGGAGAGAGCCCAGGGTCAAACGCTGGCCTGTCAGTCACACTGTCTGTCCTTGGACACACTGCTTAACTCCTCTGGCCTTATATGAACACATTAGTATACAGAGTACTTTTTTTAAGTCCCTGGAATGCTAAGTGTTGTACCGAAACAGTTGTACCATCACCACATCCATGGTGCCTTAGTAAACACCCCAATCCCATAAGTAGAGATTACCCCAAATGATGCTCTTTCCGAAGAGAGACCTCACCAACAGTGAAGTAACTCGCTGATTAGGAGCTCAGATCTCCCCCCACCAAGTCTGAAATTAATCCCAGGACACACATGTGGTTGCTGTAATACAGAACCATGAGACTTAATAAGTTACCGAGTAGTAAGTATCTGTCATCAAGCTCTATTAACAGATGCAGGGTGTGTCCTGTGTCTCTGCTGAAAAGGGTCCTGGGAGTGCACAGTCCAGACCCTCCTTCCGATGCAACCCCATTTCCTGCCAAGGGGCCCCCCTTCCCATGGGAAGCTGGCCCCTCAGCTGCCCCCCGTCTTGCAGGTGAACCCACTCCTGCCCATGCCGCACCACACAGAGCGGAGACCAGGCCACCAGCTCACTTCACTGCAGCTCTTGCTCTCTGGGCCCAGTTCCCCAGGAGGGGAGGAACCAGCCACCAAGGGAGATGATTTCATCAGAACTGAAGGAAATGCTTCATTGTAATTGGGAAAGTGATCGCGTTTCCCCCAAATTGTCCAGGTTGGGAGCACCCTCATGGATAATGCAGTGGTTTGTAAACAAAGAGGACAGATCCCCTCCAAGCTGTTTCAAAACTGCTGGGGAGATGTTTTGCGGAACTACACTCCCTTCCTGAAGTTCCACCATGCTTCCCGTGGGTACCAAAGGTACCAGGTTCATTCTAAGCTCTGCTGGGGCTATGGCAAAAGCATAATACAGGGCGTTCATAAAATAATTAGAAAAAACAGCGCAAATCCATGCATATTTAAATACAAAATCCTGAAGTACTACTTATAAATACCAGAAGAATTCAAACAAAGGAGGCAGGAAGAAGGCGGGGGCCCCAGGCAGCTGGGGAGGCAGGGAAGAGAGGTGAGGAGTGGAAGAGAAGGTGACGAGACTTCAGGCGGCTGGCAGGCTGCGCCCAGGCCCAGAATGCTGGCCGGTGAGGAGACTGCCAGGCAGGACAAGAGGGACAGGTTTGGGAGTTGCTGTGGCATGAAGCTCCGGGGCTTTACTTACAGGGGAATTCCAGATGTCGGCCTGAAAAATGGAGCCATGTGGGTGTGTGCTGGGCTGGCAACCTGCGGGCTGGCGCTGACATGGGGTGTGAGCAGGTGTAAACTGCCCTGTGGATGCTGACATCACTGTCATCCACCATCTGAACATCTTTGCAAGCCCTCATGGTATCTGCATAGCTTTGTACAACCTGCTGACCTGTATAGGAACCTTCACCTGGGGACCCATCCCCTCCAGGCCCAAAAAATGATACCTTCCCCCACGTTCCCATTTTGCAAAGACCGTTTCATATCCAGAGAATCTGAAAGCCGTGTGTCTATATAAGAGTAATGATTCTGGTCCTTTTGATCTCTGTTGGGGATTCTGGACTATATTCATCTATTTCAATCCTCATGAGTGCACTCTATACCAGTTTAAATTTATGGCCTTGAGCACCCAGTGGACACTCTGAAAATATTTATTGACTGAGTCTGCGGGAGAGGCCAAGCTCATCACCACTCTGACCCCTGGTGCAGAACGTTCTTGCGGGCCGTGGCGAGGAACTGCCGCACTGCTGCAGGGGGCAGAGAATGCTCAGTGTGACCCGGGCTGCCAGCAGCTTTCCGGTGTTTTAAAGAACATCCCCAAGTTCAGTAAGTACTTGTGCAACTAAATGAAAGGTCTCTGTTTTCTCTCACTTGGCAGCAACTATTGCACAATGATGTATTTCCTCTTCCCTTTTCCTTTTTTTTTTTTTTTTTTAAGATTTTATTATTTTCAGAGAGAGGGGAAGGGAGAGAAGCAGAGAGGGAGAGAAGCATCCATGCATGGTTGCCTTTCACCTGCCTCCAGCTAGAGACCTGGCTGGAGACCTGGCCTGCAACCTGGTTATGTGCCCTGGCTGGGAATCGAACCAGTGACCTTTGGGTTCGCAGGCCAGTGCCTTATCCTCTGTGCCACCAGCCAGGGCCTCTTCCCTTTCCTTGTTTATTCAAAGCACCTCTTACTAGGTTCAAAGAATTATAAATCTGCTTCAGAAACGGTTCACAAATAAAAAGCATTCAAAGCACAACAGGCTGTCTGAGGCAGCTGGAGAAGGTAGATGGGATTCACCACTGACGTTCAGCATTCGGATTAATACTGCTCTCTCTCTCTGCTTCCTGCTCAGAGACACCCAATGCAACACATTGTCTATGGCATTATCCATCTGATGTGAACTTATGTGATCCAGAGAACATAAAATTGATGGCAACTAATCCTAAATTAACCCAGATTGAGATACACATGTTACTATAAAATAGGAATCCTTTTTAACATCCAAAGAAAAATGGGGAAATTCTTTCCCAAATATCTGTGGTACCTGAAGCAGGTTTGTGGAAATAGGTCAGCAGAACTGGTGTTATAACAACAACAATAAAATTAAAAAAAAAAAAAAAAAAAGAACTAGTATTACAATTTCTGCTTCAATGAGATGCTTCCCATCGGTGTGCACTGGGGTCTCGAGGTAGCTCATGACCAGGTGGGTGAATTCACAGGCTTTGGGGAAGGACAAATCTGGCTCAAATCACAATACCATTTACTGGCTGTGTGACTTTGGGCAAAATTAACCTCTTTGCATCTCAGTTTCTTTACTTATTAAATGGGGGTAATCGGGGCATCCTGCTATTATAATAAAAATGCAAAATACAGGCTCAATGCTAACTAGACAGTGGTGGGCTCACCAGCGAAGGCAAAGTTGGGGAGTCTGCTTTACTCAAGACTAGGGGACCCTGGTCTAGAGCCAGAGGTCTGGGTCTTCCAGCCTACTCAAGGCTTCTGGGCCTGCCTGTGAGTGATCACTACCAGGCCCACTGGACCACCTTCTACAGGTGACAAGTAGGTCACACACGTGCACATTCTCGTCCCCATTCCAGATTACCATTAGCTTCTCTATCAGACACCTAGGAAAAACATCAAGTGTGTGAACCACAGGTGAGGGGATCCATCAATGTTCTCTGGCTGATGCTGACAAGTAACTATATCTTTTAAAATGACAGAGCAAAGCTAGATGGTAGTGAAAATTCCTGTTTCTGTAACTCTGTAGTTTATCAAATGCTTGCAATTAAGCATATCATCTCAGTCACACCTCAAACATGTTTTGAAATGCCCTACGTTGTCAGTGAAGGCCAATGACAGAACTTACTGTTTACAAAGTACATCCTCAGACATTACCTCATTTGCTGCTCACCCCGGTTCTGTGAGTGATTATTAACGCCAACAAGGAAACTGAGGCTCAAGAACCGTCCCTGTCCCAGGCCCTGGGTAAGGCTCTAGGAATCCAGGGGTGATGCACCTCCCCATCTCAGGGGCCCCTAAAGACCAGGCTGAACGCCATGTGTCCATTTCCATCAACTCAACCTTTTTGTCAATCTAAATATGTTCTGTTGGGAAGGCTACTCTTTCTTCTGGGACACTGATGTTTCCTCATTTTGAGTATTACCTTTTCTTAAACGATGGCAATAATAGGAGATAGAGATTCTTTTTTTCTTTTCTTTGCTTTTCTTTTTTTTTTTTAAAGGTTTTGCTTATTGTTTTTAGAGAGAGGGGAAGGGAGGGAGTCAGAAAGGGAGAGAGACATCCATGTATGGTTGCCTTTCACCTGCCTCCAGCCACAGACCTGGCTGGAGACCTGGTTATGTGCCCTGGTTGGGACCCGAACCAGCGACCTTTAGGTTTGAAGTCTGGCACCTTATCCACTGAGCCACCAGCCAACACTCAGATTCTTTTTTTCTTACCTGAAAAAAATGAACATTTGGCAGCCCTATAATGGACTCCCTCATTTGTTGTTTACTGCTCCCATTGGTGTGACTAAGTCAACAGCAAGGAGACAGGGTGGGGCCCTTTTTCCAAGCTTCTATCTCTTTGATATTCCAGACAGACTGGACAAAGTGTCATTGATAACACTTCCTCCCTTTCCCCATATTACATAACATGGTATCTAAGGTACAACTGATTGATAATGTGGACACCCACCAATGAGCACAGACCAGAAGGCCATGAATCTAGATTAGACTGGATGAATAACATCTTAAAGATTCAATTTGGTTTCAAGGTGGCTCAATTACACTCAGAGGTAAATAAAAGTAGATTAAGGCACATTAAAGGAGAGAGAAACACACAACAAAAGCAAGATCGAGGAGCCACAGAAACTGTAAGGCCGTGTTGACATCAGTACGGTCATATCAACCCTCAATGCAGTTGTAGGAAATTCAGATATGACGAACCTGAAGCACTCTTCTTACAGAGTCGGCATCAGCGAAAGCTGAACAAGGCCAGCAAGTTCAGACCTTGGAAACAGTCAAGTCATTTGTAGAACTTGGGAAACAGCCTGAAGGAAAGCACTAGAAATTCTATTCCTGAAGGCTGGTTTGGGGAAGATGGTTCACAGAGGCACAGGTGGGAGAGCCAGTTTTCCTGAAGCAAGAGAAAAGAAGGGGTGGGGCATCTAACCAAGCTGCCCAGGCAGGAAGTCCCACGCTGAAGGGCAGGTTCCCAACGGCGGCAGCACCCAGAGCCTGCCTGGCTGCAGGACACAGGGAGAGATGCTGATGTGTGTATCAGATGGCCAGAGCCTTCTTTGGTGACCAGAGTACACTGCAGGCTCTCTTTAGTGACTCTGGCACAGAAGGCAAGGTGAGGGGCCCAAGATTCGGTTCCCCCCAGTCTCCAATGTCTCCCACTCTCCCATCATAGAATGACTTTTGGGAGAAGCCCGCCCCCTCCCCAGCCTCTTCCAGAGCTCAGAGCTGCAGGAGGCGGAGAAGAAAAGTATTTGCCCCCAAATATCCATAAAATGCTGGAGAATCTCCACGCAAAGTTGCTGTCCAATTAAGACTGGCTCTTAGCATCCTTAGAGACAAAAACAATGGGCATTTCAAATTGCCTTTATAAAAACTGACATGGAAGCTCTTTCCATACTGACAAGAAATATTAAGTGAAAAAGCAGGCTTCCCAACAGTAAGCTACCATTTGTATAAAAGGGAAAGGGTATTCATAATGAATTGCTATGTAGGAAATATCCTGCCTGTGCACGGAACAGCTCTGGAGGATGAGAAAATCAGTACCGCTGGTGCCTCTCCGGAACAACAACAACAAAACCCCCAAAAAAACTAGGCAGCAGAATCAGGTGGACAAAGACATAGTTACTGTCTAACCTTCTGTGCTTTTCGAATGTTTTCTTTCATGTCGTGTATTACTTAATTGAAAATCACTTTTGAATGAAAAACAATAAACATTTTTATATGTAAAATTCAAACAAAATAGTCTTTATGCAGCAAGCCAAACACAGTTGTTAGCCTGGGCAGCTGTGGTGCTGGCACGCAACAGATGCTCGGGTTGCTGAACCTAATGGACCGCACCAACACGTAGAGAGAACAAAGGAAATCAGACGCCAGGCAAACCCGGGGGCCTCCGTGTTCCAGTTCCCCATGAGCTCTTCACCTGTATGCCGTCTCACTACAAAAGACCAGAGGGTGGGTGGGTCGTTGTGCAGCAAGGCCTGCACTCACTGCGTCCAGGGCAACAACAGGTCTGGTCGCAGGTCCGCAGCAGCCATTTTAGAAACAGAAAAATGCTGAATACAAAAACATGAAGCCCTGGAACTAAGACAATGAAAATGTAGGTGCAGATAGGCCAATGAGCCCACACTGTGCTAGAAGTTGTAATACTGTAAGCAGTAGCCCACGGCAGAGTTCTGCCACATAGAGTTCCAGTATATTGGAAGTCTGTCTTAGCTTTAGCTTTTCAAAGAGCCAAGTTTTAGGCAAAAAATAAGACAGACTCTGACCCTGTCTTCTATAGAACCAAAGAAATGTTATGTGTTCTGGACAAGGGCAGTGGGGAACCCCATCCTCCTTGTGGGCACTGCTAGAGATTACCAGGAGGAGGAAGGTGTAAGTCAAGAATGAAAGAATAGTTCTGGCTGGTGTGGCTCAGTAGATTGAGCAGTGGCCTATAAACCAAAGGGTCATTGGTTCGATTCCCAGTCAGGGCACATGCCTGGATTATAGGCCAGGTCCCCAGTTGGGGGCATGTGAGAAGCATTTGGACATTGATACCTCTCTCCCTCTCTTTCTCCCTCTAAAAGTAAATAAATACAATCTTAAAAAAAAAAAAAAAAAGAATTAGAGAATAACAGTAAAGGAGAAGACCTTTTAGCAAGACGTTATGAGAAAATGGAGCAAGAGAGAGAGAAAGGGACCCATTATTGGTACACAAACAATGGAAATGAAGCAATCATTCTAAGATGGCCAAGCTCTAGAAAGTCTTAAACAAAAAACCGAAATGCAGAATAACTCTTAAGTAGGTGCCAATTAATGAATAGTGATAACCTTTGGTTTATTCTAGAAAACGTAAAAAGAGAAGGAAAAACCAAAGGTGACCGGATACCTGCAAGAAATAAAGGTGACGGGTATCTCTCCTAATTAAAATTAGGGAATTGGTTGGCACACAGGGTAGGTAGTTATCAAAACTGTGAAGGTGATCGAGGAAATGGAGGTGAAAGTAAAAAGGAAAGAGAGGGTACATCCCCAAATAAAGTGAGAGGAAAAGACTGTCGTTCCATGGCACATGCCATCTGGTTTATTTCAAGCTGAAGAAATGAAGAGGAAAAAATGCATAAAAACCAGTGAGCAAGCTGGATGACCGGTAGGAATCAGTCACACACTTGTGTTTCTGCCGGCAAGGCCGCACTGCCGGTGCCCCCCCTGCTCGGATGACTAAGTAACTGGCTTAAATGCATTTGACACATGATCCCTGAACTTCCGAAAAGCACTTAATACAGTGGCTCATGAAATCTTAATCTAAAAATGTCCATCCATTTATAATCAAGCTGCATTACACTGCCAACTGGGGAGGAGGGCCGAGCAAGGGAAGAGATATATGAGAGAATGTGTGAAAATTGGTATCATCTGGGACTATCACTTTGAGGGAGTCCCCCACCCCCCTTTTTAAAGACAATAAAACAGATCTGGAGTCTAAAAAGAGTGTAATCACAAGGAGAAGACTAACAGAGAAAAAAGAATGCCCTGCTTTAATAAAAGACAGAAAAATAAAATAAAACGTGACTTGCAAAACCCCACAGATGTCTTGTCTACAATAAAATCTAAATATGCTTAATGAATTCTAGGGAAGCAGGCAGGGAGAAAAAATAAGCTCCTGATAGAAAATATTGGGTGGTCGATATGAAGAAAAACTATAAAAGAACAAGAGAACATCATATTTAGCCAATCTATTGCAATAATTCTGTTGTGCCAGGCACCGTACAAGTGGTTCAGATACAGTAACTCCCATACTCCTCAAAATAACCTTCTCAGTACCATTATTGCTCCTGTTTTGTAGGTGAGCAAACAGAGGCCTGGAGAGGTTAAGTAACTTGCCCAAGGTTACAGCCAGAAAGAAGCAGGGCTAGTGTTCAAACCCAGATACTATGGCACCAGAATCTGTGCTTCTGACCTCTCTGGACTCCTCTAGAATGTAAACACCAAAAATGAAGCAACTAGGCTAGAAGGAAAGCACAAGCCATTAACTTGACAGGTCCAGGATCAACATACCATTCTTTCCTTGTGGCTCTGTGATGATCAGTCAGCCCTGTGACCTCCCCAGGACTTAGTTTCTTCTGAAATGCCACAGGTCCAGGCTGCATATGGACCCATCTGCTTTCTAACTGGTTATTCAAAGATCAATTCATCCTAAAACAGGCAGCAAGTGGTATTCAAGTTCCCTGCCTCTGACCTTCAGAAGATGATTATGTCCTCTCTGTTGAAGCACGTGACAGAGGGTGGTCAAGTGGGATGTATGGTTTCTCTTTTGGCCTTCATGCGGTTGTAACAAAGTGGCCCTCAAAAAGCTCTGGGTACAGGTCACATTTACTCTGCTGCACCGGCAGTTTTTCTAGGCCCCTCTCATGAGCCTGTTCTCGGAACCCATTCTCTTTACTAACACCTACTCTTGAGAGTTGAGACTACACAATCCATTAGGGCTGAATGCAATATCCACTTCCAAACCAACGTGCCTAGTAAGTATCCTCCTCAAACTAGGCATTAAAGGTCACCGAGAATGCGTCTGTCAGTGAAGAGGGGCCTCACAGGTGGGTCATGCTGTCCTCCCTTGGGGGTTCTTTCTAAGCATCCCTGAAGGTGGCTCTAATCTGGCTCTGCCTGGACACTCCCAAGGTCGAGGCGCTGGACAGCTCTCCTCCTGCGGAAAGCGCACCAAGCGCCTAGAACAGTGCCTGGAGCAGAGAGAGCTCAGGAAGCGCACCTCCAAGTGGGTTAAAAGCTGCCTTCCTACAACTCGAACTCATGAGTCCTGAGTACACCCCTGGAGCCCCAAAACGCTGAGGCCCTGAGGATATCCGGGGCTGTAATAGGCCATGTGGCTCTCTTCTTCCAGGTGCGGATCCCAGACCTCCATCACCAAGCGTGGGCCAGCCGACCCCCTTCCCCCGGAGGTCTCACGAGCACACACCGATGGAGGGGTGGCCGCCACAGTCGGGTATGTCCCCAACCTCGGTACCCGGGGCAAGAAGGGACAAAGGGCTTTCAGGAACACGTATTCCACACGCTGCGGCCCTGGCTGCCTCTCTCCCCGTCACTTTGCAAATCGGCCCTGGGGACCCCCAACCTCACCACCCCCCGCAGCGCCAGGTGACAGGCCCCAAGGTTTCCCCGGCGCGCGGTAAGCCCAGCGAGATGAGAATCAAGGGGCTCAGGGGTTTGGCCGGACGGATCCGGGGCGTGATCCTCAGCTGTGACTTTACCTGTCTGTGGATGACTTCAGAGGCCCAGCTCACCCGCGGTGGGCTCCCACAGTTACTCGGCGCTCATGGAAATGCAGCCGGAACCCCTGGCCAGTGCAGCTCCCACTGCTACCGGCCCCGCCCAGGCAACTGCCACCACGCCCCTGACAACGCTTCTGCCACGCCCCCAACCACGGAGCCCGCCAGCTCATTGGGCAGCCCTGCCGCTGCTCTACGAGCTCCGAATGCTCGTTGTACTCAGAGGATAACCCATTGGTTGGAGGAGCTGCTCCTCAGCGTAAAGGCGGAGCCTTAGCGAAGACAATTGGTTACTTTTGACGTCTTTGGTGCTTGGGCCAAGACCTTATTGGGCAAGGCCAGACGCGGGGCCGGGGGATGGGAAAACGGAGGCGGGCCAAAAGACGGATCGTGCTTGATGCTGCGGGGGCGCAGGTTGAGAAAGAGAGACGCGATTGTGATCTCTAGCTGGTTTGGGAGCTGTGTAAGGTCCGATGCCATCCAGGCTTGGGAGGGGGGAGGCCAGCTGGTAGCTCATCTGCGGGATCTGATGGCCCCAAGCCGAACGACTGACTCTTCACTCATAGCCCCGGACACTGGGGCAGAACTAGGTGTCCGGCCGGGTGAGAAAAAGAGAGAGAAAAGGGGGTGACCAAACCGCAAGGATAGGAAAGCTGTGGATGGAGGCAGAGGCCTCTGGCCCCTTCCTGCGAAACTACGAAAGAGTGATGGGGACGTGCTGGACAGTGTGGACCTCAGTCAATTGTCCCACGTCCTTGCAGCCCCTAAGACGACCCCCGCTCAGTTGGAGGCAGCCTGAAAGAATGCAGCCTTTGTTGTCAGACCTAGATTGAGCCCCCTGTTGGTATACACAGGTTGCACGGCCTTGAGCAAGTCACTTTAACCTCTGTGCAGGCACCCTTATTTCATCATTTGGCAACTGGGAGTAACAATAGCAGTTAATAAAATGAAGTAACTCCATACACAAGAATAGTGCCTGGTACTCAGCAGGAATTCAGTCAAGACTGGTTCCCCACCCACTAACCCCCATAGGTCTATGGAACCAGGCCCAGTGCTCAAATACTATGGGCCTGAAACTGCTTTTGCAATGGCATGTGCTTCACCAAGAATAGAACACTTGACTGACTTGACACGCAACCCCTTTGGGGCATAACACCCTACCAGGGCACAACAGGGCTGGAAAAGATGGGAGGAGCCACTTAACCAGAGAAGGGATGCGGTATTTTAACAATGTTAAATTTTTTCCAACATATTTTAGAATGATGGCAAAGAAAAACAGAGCTTCTTTCATCATGTTCAACCATTCAATCGCCCAACAGAATGACTAAATAATCCTTTGAAGGCCCATCAGCACTGGGCCAGAAACCAGCACTGCATGAAATCTATCTATCAGGGCCTCCTGAAGCCCATTCTCCATTCTAAAGGTGTGGAAGTCCTAGAGGCTGAACAGAAACAGCCTCTCTGGCCTGAATTTAGTCCCAGACCATTTAGGTCTCCCTTTAACAGAGCCCACACCCATGGTGTTCCAGGATGAAGGAGGAGAAAGAATCCTTTGCCATTGCTCTATGTTTAATTCAGTTGTCATGTTTATTTTAAAAAGAAAAAAAAAAAGCACAGTGGACAAGGCGCCGGCCTGCGAACCTAAAGGTCGCAGGTTCGATTCCCAGTCAGGGCACATAACAAGGTTGCAAACCAGGTCTCCAGTCAGTTCTGTGGCTGGAGGCAGGGAAAAGCAACCATACATTGATGTCTCTCTCCCTCTCTGCCTCTCTCCCTTCCCCTCTTTCTAAAAATAATGAAAATAAAATATTAAAAAAAAAAAAAAAAAAAAGATCATCTCAGTATTTATTTCATCTTGGGAAAGAAAGATCCAGGCTTTAGTAGCAAAGGATTTTAGTGAGGGAGGGACTCCTATAGCTCTGACTGTCTGTGTTAAAACAGTTTGGGTTTCCAGAAAACTGCTTTAGTTTCCCTGCCAGCTGAATGTGCATATGTCCTCATAACTTGGTTGTGCTCTACCGTTTTCCAGTTCTTGTGTCTTTAAATAGTTCTGTTTAGTAGATATGCATATGTCTGCCCGCATGCTAGGTAAACAGGCCTTGCCCAATACAGGGCTGCCCCTGCTTGTGCTTGCTAAAGGAGAGTGAGATATCTTGTTAGAAATGCATGGAGAGGCTCCCAAGACCTGGGAAGGTTGCTCCAGCTTGACTCGAAGCCACAGAAAGTAGCTGTGAGGAGTAAATTGCAGCTGGACTTAGCATTGTGCATACTGATCTCTTTCCCGCAGGTCAGGAACACAGGTTCAGCCACGATTTCCAGAAAGGGATGTGTCTGTCCAGTTCATGAATTCTAAAACACGAGGTGTGTCACAGAGGCTGCAAAAGCAGCACAGGATGAGCTCAGACAGAGGAGGAAGAAGGACACATGTGTCTTCTTTACAGCTCTGCTGGCTTCAATAATGATCCATGACCACCTGCAATACTTAGAACTGCTTCTTTATTTGTCTCTAGTATCTGTTTCCTCCCCTCTATTTTGGCTTTTGTCACATTCTGTTGAATCACATTATTTCATTCTATAAAGCATTTCTGTTTAGGAGACAGAATGGACTCATAATTGTACCTTCAAGTTTAGTGAGGCTTGGCATGGGATGACTAGTAGTTAGGACAAGGCTATGAAGTACTTTTCTGAAAGCATGTGAGTGCCTTATTCTGGGGGGACCCCTGACCCGCAGAGATCCCCTGGTGCCATGGATGAAACAAACCTTCCCAGACAGCTTGTGCTAGGATGGAGAAGGCCAGCTAGTGTCTGATCGACAAAAAGCCTTAATGGCCCCCCTCCAAAGTTATTTATTTATTTATATATATATTTAAAATATTTTACTTATTATTTTTTTAGAGAGAGGCAAAGGGATAGAGGCAGAGAGGGAGAGAGACATCAATGCATGGTTTCCCTTCACCTGCCTCTAGCCACGGGCCCAGCTGGAGACCCGGCTTGCAACCTGGCCATGTGCCCCAAGTGGGAATCGAACCAGTGATCCCTGGGTTCGCAGAATGGCATGCTATCCACTGTGCCACCAGCCAGGGCCAAAGGTTTTTATTAACTACACAAGGTTGGGGATGCACATACACACCACAGATTATTACCACAGCAGGGTATTCAAAAGAAAGGGAGTTTTAAAGTTTAGATAACAATTGAAGGAACGCGATGAACTACTTCAAGCTATGGACCGTTAGACAAGGTGATGCCAAGAACTCCAGGTGGCTCATAGAATTTTAGGGAGGTGAGATGACATGTGGGCTAAGGTTTAACATCTGCTGTGGGCGCAATACACGAGTCAAGGAAGTTGCGGTCACAGGGCAGGCTTCAGAGGACATACGGAATATTCCCAAGGCCAGATCCCTAATGGGACCCCCTGGCTACATCATCAGGGCCTGTACACACCCAACTTTCCCAGCTTTCCGGTCAGGTCTTACAAGCTTGACCTGGCCTGCACGAGGTTCCATGCCTCAACACCTTCCCAGGGGGAGCCCAACACCTTGTGATAAAGAGAACTAAGGACTTGACCAAAGTGGATCTTGCTCTAAACTATCATGGCCCCTCAGCGGGATTTCCTGACCCCTGAAAAAGTCCTTGAGGTCCCCTGGGAGACAGCAGGTAGAAGAGGCCACAGCAGGTTGTATGCTCTGTTTATTCTCTTTGTACAAAATTAGTGATTCACTTAGCTTACTTGCTTGTGTCTGTATCCTTAAGGAACGGCTGCGAACAACCAGCATCAAAGCCTCTGCCATTGGGGCTGGAATCCTGGCTCTGCCCTTCTAGCCTTGTGACCTGGGTAAGGACCTCACTTCTCTGTGCCCTGCTTGCTTCTGCAACATTCCATTGACAGTGAGTGTGCTTCCCTCTTGGGGTGCTGTGAGGAGCAAATGAGTTCAAGTGCATCCAACAGAGCCCAGAACACACTTAGCTCTTTAATAAATGTTTGCCATCGTTATTCCAAGAATCCATTTAAGAACCTTTCCCTAAGGCACTAACTTATTTTCTAAGTTGTTACCAGAAGTTGTGATCAAAGGACTCAGGATTTATTTACATATAGACCTTCTTTTTAGAAATAGTTTTGGATTCACAGCAAGATTGTGGACACAAAGCTCCTATTCACCCATGGCCTCCAACACACTGAGGATTTTTTTTTTTTTTTTTTTTTTTTTTGCTAGCAATACCTACCGCCTGATGAGAGAAACTTTTCCTTTGGAATGTCTTCATCAGAAAGAGGATGCAGAAGACTGAGTTAAGATATTTAAGACTAGACCTATTAACTTAAATCTCTGTGAGGGAAATGGGAAAGGATGAGGCTGGGAAAACAGAACTAAAAGCTACAGCCTGGAAGTTCATGAAATATCCCCCTGAGGGTCAGAGGTGGCACTGGCTCTGAGAAATCCAAAACTGTCACTTTACTGTCACACCCAGCGCTGCCTGTGTGCAAGCAGGCACTGAGTTCAGAATGACCGATGATGACCAGGCCTTCTGGCCAACTTCCTATCACTAGTGGAGGTAGAGTTTGGAAGTTCTAAGTCTCAGCATACAATAGGCCTATAGGGGTAAACTATATGATGAAATTCGAAGGTTTGCCTCCTTTTGTTACTGGAAAAGCTTCCCACTGGCTATTCAACACAGTGATGAATAATCATCTTATCTATGATTTGAGCTGCTTCCTTAAGCCTGCAAGTTTAGTTATCTATAATAAAACCATAGGGTGCTTTTATGCCCACAATGGCCTTGGTTTAGGCTTACTACCTTGGCAAATTTTTTTTTAATTTTTTTTTAAGACTTTATTATTTTTCAGAGAGGGGGGAGGGAGAGAGGCAGAGAGGGAGAGAAACATCAATGTGTGGTTGCCTTTCACCTGCCTCCAGCTACGGACCTGGCTGGAGACCTGGCTTGCAACCTGGTTATGTGCCCTGGCTGGGAAATCGAACCAGCGACCTTTGGGTTCTCAGGCTGGCACCTTATCCACTGTGCCACCAGCCAGGGCTCACCTTGGCATATTTTTAATGGTTGACCCCTTTTCATTCCCAAATAGTCTCTGAGTTTGGATGATGAAATATGAGTTATATGGTGATAGTTATATTTATATACAGAGAATTTGGCACTGAAAATGCTTATAAACACACACACGCACACACACACACATGGGTGTTAAAAAGCTGCTCCAGTGTCTTCT
Organism: Noctilio leporinus; assembly: GCA_004026585.1. Lineage (NCBI taxonomy): Eukaryota > Metazoa > Chordata > Mammalia > Chiroptera > Noctilionidae > Noctilio > Noctilio leporinus. The sequence goes on along the minus strand of PVIW01000343.1, from coordinate 286,367 downwards.
AATCAGGTACATGCTGGCTAAAGATGACTTCTTAGTCATCACACATTCCTCTTTCTGACGTCATCCTTAATTACAGCAATAAAAATTGAGTTCTTCATGCTGTTAACTCAAAAGGGGTCAATAACACCACCACCACCACCACCAC
>PVIW01000343.1:58621-286122 GCA_004026585.1 Noctilio leporinus | reverse complement strand
AAGAAGCAAAGTCCCATCCCTATACAGGTCAAAGGGGACACACTTTGAGAGACAGCTGAAAGGGCAAAGCATTACACAACAGAGAGTAATCAATGTTATGAACAATCTATTCAGTGGTGGGAACAACTTTTTCTGATTTAGATTCTTAGGGCTGAAATGGGGGTGGGGTGGGGATGGCATGGCATTGCAGGCCATCGGTGAGGACACCAGAAACACAGGCCTCGAAGGGGAAGACTACAAACTGGTTTGTGTAGGCTGGAGTCCAAGTGCAGCCCCAGCGGCACAGTGCACAGCAGGCTCCAGGCATCTGCCTATCACCTTCATCGTTCTGACCTTATCTTGTTACTACCTGGCTTATTACAGTCATGTGCCGCTTAATGACGAAGATAGTTTGGAGAAACAGGTGACTGAGGCACTTCATTACTGTGCAGACATCAGAGTGCAACCTAGATAGTACAGTCTCCTACACTCCTAGGCTCTGTGATACAGCCTGTTGCTCCTATGCCGCAAACCTGTACAACATGTTACTGCAATGACTACTGTAGATCATGATAATGCATGGTATTTGTGTCTCTAAGCATATCTAAATGTTGAAAAGGTTGAGTAAAGCTACAGTATAAAAGACAAACAATGGTACACTTGTATAAGGCGCTTGCTATAAATGGAGGTATAACACCACCTGACTTCAAATCATACTACAGAGCGACAATAATCAAAACACCATGGCATTGGCAGGAAAACATGCACAGACCAATGAAAAAGGATTGAGAGCCTAGAAATAAAGCCACATGTACTTGAGCAAATAATTTTTGACAAAGGAGCCAAAATACACAATGAAGAAGAACCTTTACAATAAATGGTGCTGGGAAAAACTGGAAAGCCACATGCCAAAGAATGAAACTAGACTACTAGACTACTTACTACCTGTCTCCATCTACAAAAATTAACTCAAAATCAATCAAAGACCTATAATACAAGCCCTGAAACAATCAAGTATATAGGAGAAAATATCAGTATGAAACTTATGAACCTTGGTCATGGATGAAGACATTAACTGGACCCTTCCTGAACGTGGGCACTGGTGGTGCTGGCTTCAGGGCTGGCTTCAGGTGTGACCTGGGACTGCAGAGGAGGGAGCCCCATTGGCCATGAAAGGTGTTGGATGGAAGAGGAATTTTCCACTTGGAGTTTCCAGCTCCTTGCCATGTCCCCAAAGGACAACAGCTTGGCAGAGCTGTCTGAGTGCTCGATCCCTAGTCTTCCTTCATGAATTTTTCATGTCAGGCAAAGGGCTCTCTCTCTCCCTGGGGCTGCTCTGGGGACCTGCTTTCCCATCAGCTGCAGCCTGGGCAGAAGAGTTGCACTAAGGCAGGAATTACCTGCCCCTTGAGAGAGAAAGGGCACTTTGTACTCTTGAGAGGACAGCTCATACCTCCACCCCTCCTTACTGTAGACCTCTAATTATCCTAGGAACATGGGGCTGCTGCTTTTATTGAGATGTTGTTGAGAGTTCAGAGAGAAAGACTTTGGCCACTGTGACCTTGCCTGCAGGTAACATCTTCCCTGGTGCCAATCACGGGACATGAGGTGGGTCCACAGCAACAGAGGGGACCTAGTTCTTGTGCTCCCGTCCCTAATGGTCAGGAAAAGGGTGGTGAGCTACAGGAAATAAGCCAGACCTGGTGAGCTTGGGTTTAAACTTATGGTGCCCCGAGTCCATTATATTTTTGTTATTCTTCAGCTTTTAGGACATCTCATTGGAAAGTTCCGCCTGGGTTTACAGCTAGCTGAGCAGCATTGGCTGTGATCACAGCCGTCACTGGAGAGGGAGCAGTGCCACCCTGAGGCCAGGGTGGGAGCAGCCGCAGCGGTCACTGACTGGGGTGGGGTGCGGCTGCCTCTGGGTCTGAGCACCAGGCGGCCCCCTCCCTGATTCCACCACCTCAGCTACGTGTTTCTACTTTTTTTTCTCTCTTGTGTGTGTCTGTGTCCAAATTCCCCCTTTTTGGAAGAACACCAGTATATTGTATGAGGGATTTTTTTTTTTAATTTTTATTGTTGTTGTATTACATCCATCCCCTTTTTGCTCCCCTCTGTCCCCCCACCCACCCACCCATTCCCCCCAAAGTCAATCCCACCTGTTGTCCATGTCCATGGTTCCTTTATACTAGGTTCTTGTCTAAGCTGCTCCCCATGTATGAGGGATTTGAAGGCATTTGTATCATAAATGTATGTCAGCTGGTAGCTCTGCTATTAAACACAATTAAAACCAGCTTTATGATCCTCCAAGTGAAATCCCCTTCTAAACCACACCAAGCCCCAGACAGAAAGACCTTGCTGGGCCCTAGCAGGCCCAGCCCACCAGAAAGGGCCAGGGCCACAGAAGTCCTACCTTGGTGAACCTCCACCTAGGAAAGGATGGTGAATAACGTCGTGGGGTAAATCAGCTTCCACCCACTGGCCTAAAAACGTGGCCTCCATTTACGGTATCATTCCCATGGGAAAAAGCATTCCAAATTCCAAACAACTGATCTGCACAGGAACCTTCCCTCTGGAGGTTAGAGGCTTCCAGAATGTGTTCTCTTGCTGCTCAGTCTTCCCATAGCTTCCCACGCCAGCCACTGGCCCCCTCCCCTCCCACCTCCCCGACACACTCAGCCCTCACAGGGCGCCCCTCCTGGGACGCCCCAACCACTCCTCCTCTCTCCCTCCCTAGAAGCCCGGGTCTTTGGGCCTGGGCGGTGTTTACCTTGCTCTGCCTCCCTTACGCAGAACTATGCACAAGGGTCCTGACCTCTTACAGGATCTTAAGATCCTTGAGGATCAAGCTGTTTTGTTCGTCTTACATCCTTTCAGGGAGAGTGCAGGCCTTTGTGAAGCCCTCACCATGAGCCAAGCCCTGCCGCGACCCAATGCTCTCTGGCCTCCTTTCTTTTACTCGTCCCCCAGCACCAAGCCTAGGACCTGACACATGGCAGGTGCTCAGCAGGTAATTCTAAAACCGACTGAGAATCTCCTGCTATGATACCTTTATGCGGCTTCCTTTCCCTCAGTCTTCTCCTGGACCCATGGATGTCACATGCTGCTTGCTGCCCTGACCTCCCTTGGGGCTGAGCTCCCCGGAGGACTGTCACCTGGTGCCTGAGTGGAAGCCTGCCCTCTTCTCCACCTTCTACCCTCACAGGCAGGACTGGTGAGGTCTCTGAGGATGGGAGCAGACTGGGTCTCCAGGACTCCCGATGTGAGAACAGGTGCACAGGGTGGAAATCTCAGTCCGCAAACTCAGGTGCACAGGAGGATTAACCCGCTTTTCATAAAACAACTACCCTGCTAACCTGGGGAAACCACCCCGGCTTTCATGGAGATAGCTGCTTACTCCCCCGCCTTCAGTGCCCAAATCCCAGCTGTGCCAAATGCCTACCTGGTTCCTGCTGAGCGGCCCAGATCCCTGTCCCCAGACCGGAGGCCCTGCAACCCTGCGCATTTCATCCAAATCAGCCCCCCTAGCCAGACAGACGCACTCTCCTGCCCTCCTTCCCTGGGGTCCAGTGTGTGGCTTAGGGGTCTGTCAGGGAGCCAGGCCAGGTCTGTGCTGCTCCTGGGACCCAGGCCCCAGCACCCAGCACCCAGCACCCAACCTTCCATGCCCAACTGTGGGGAGGAGGCGCCTGGCTCCCTTTACTTTCTCGGAAACATTTTTTTCTCCTCCAGGGAATATCTGAGGGAAGCTGGTCAGGCCACGTTTGTTTTTCCCAGCTTCTCAGCCCAGGAGACCTGAGGGGGCCCGGATATCACCCCACCAACATCCAAATCCTGAGTTATTGCTCTGGCTTCTGTCACACAGCATGTCCCAATCAGTGAGTGTCCCAATCAATGGGGGAAAGAAGCAAGAGAAAGCCTTAAAAGCTCTGCCAGCCCAACCTCCCGCTCCTGTCTCAGTCCCCTCTACCCCCATGGGGATGTCCAGCCCCCATCCTCTGAACCAACACCACACACACACTGGGTCACAACCACCTGGGTCCTCCAGGGAGCACTCACAGTTTGTAGATTTGTTTCTCAGACCCAAGCTTCTCCGGTTTCTCCAGAGTTGATTTCGTGGACAGGCTCTGGTAGTGGTTAGCCCACACTAGCTCGCCATCTTCTGAGCAATCAGAAGGGCTTCCAAACCCGCTTCTTTCCTCTGAGTCTCTATAAAGTAATGAAGGGTAAGTTAGATTTGGGTCCCACACTCACCAGCCCGCTGGAATAGATAACTCTAACCAATGAAGGGGGCTAATGGTGAGGCAATAGGGAATGGCGAGGTCTAGGGTGAAATGGCGTGTGCATATGCATGCTTCATCGACTGAGGGCAGTGATACCCACTGCCGGCAGTGGGCAGTGACACAGACCAATGTCATCAAGCAGGGAGGGCAGAGTTGATGGGAAATGTCTGAGGGTTAGGTTCAGCTGAGGGGTCGCTATGTTGCCACCCCTGGTTTTTTAATCCCTCAAGATTCTTTTTGGATTTAACAGGACAGAAGTCTTAAGAGTCCTGCATAGTACCCCCAAAGAAACCTGCCAGGGTGGGAACTTGCTGAAAAACAGAAAGGAGGCCTGTCTGGAACGACCTGTTCTTCAACACCCATTGGGTCTCCAGTATGTCATTCCTACAATGAGCATGTTCCTATTGGAGGAGCAGACCATTTACCCACCCATTCTTAAAAATCCCTCAAAGATTAAAAACAGTAATGGGGACCTGGAGCTTAACCAAAGCAGCTCTTGTTGACTTTAGAAGTTTCCTTTTGTTTGTTTTAAATAAGCTTCATCTCATTCTATGTTCTCTTCTTATGGTACTCTGTCACTGTTTTTAGAATGTTTATCTTGACTCTGATCAGGTTTTGACCCTTCCTTCCTCAGCTTACATCAGATCAATATGGGATGCCATCATAATTGTGTTATTCTAGGCGAACCACCTAAACCCTCAGCACCTCAGTATTCCCTTCTACAAAATGGGGGAGTAGACTCTGGTGGCCACCGAGGTTATTTCTAGAGCCAGGCTTTTGAGTTAGGGATCCCTCTGACCATTGGTTGAAATTGTGACTCTAATTCCAAAAAAAACAGTCACATGGCTTATGCTGGTTTAGCTTGCTTTGTCTACCATGACCACCATTCCCCTTTCTATTGGGGATATTTCTCCCTCCTCCACCTATTCGGCTCTAGATGGTTTACTAATAAAAGTACCCCACCCTGCTCTGCCCAGAAGGGTGAGCACATCAAGTTCCCCTCTCTCTCTTATGTGTGTGTGTGTGTGTGTTTCTTTTGAGTGGAAACAGAAGGAAAGATTTATTTCCTTCTTTGGTAGAGAGCCAAAGGTATGGGTCCAGAACTGCCTGGGGCCCTTTTCCTGCTTTGTCCACATATCCCTTCTGTGTAAGTCATGGACGGAGAGAGAAGTCAAGAGATTAGGGGGTTGGTGGAAAGGGGAGATTCCTCTTGGTATTTCAGTCCTGGATACAGCTATCCTTGAAACTAGCTTAGTCCTACCCTTTCTAGCCTTTCAATGACCCAATGAATACTTTTTATTTTTTAATGCACTTGAGTTGACAAACTGGTATTTGCAGTAGAACGTCCTGGTTAGTATAGGCATGACCTTAACTTACTTTGTACCACTGACCTTTATATTTTATTTATTAAAGATTTTATTTATTATTTCCAGAGAGAGGGGAAGGGTCAGAGGCAGAGAGGGAGAGAAACCTCAATATATGGTTGCCTTTCACCTGCCTCCAGCCATGGACCTGGCTGGAGACCTGGCTTGCAACCTGGCTATGTCCCCTGGCTGGGAATTGAACCAGTGACCTTTGGGTTTGCAGGCTGGTGCCTTGTCCACTGTGCCACCAGCCAGGGCCTTACTTTCTTTTTTTTTTAATAACTATTTTAAAGATTTTATTTATTTATTTTTAGAGAGAAGGAAAGGGAGGGAGAAAAAGAGGGAGAAAAACATCAATGTGAGGTTGTCTTTCACATGTCCTCAACTAAGGACCTGGCACGCAACCCAGGCATGTGCCCTGACTGGGAATTGAACCGACAACCCTTGAGTTCACAGGCTGGCACTCAATCCACTGAGCCACACAAGCCAGGGTGACCTTAATATTTTAATACTGTCCCATTCCCCATTATTATCCTTACAAGATTCTAACTAAGCTCTTTTAAGACAACTTTAAAATGCCTTATGCAGTTTCTTACACCAGTGCTCCACTGGTTTTGATGGACTTAAACAGAATTTTAGCTTTCTTTTATGCACTCATGTTATCACATTTCCCCTCACCCCTGTAAGACTATTTTTTGAAGACAAAGATACTGGTTTCTACTTCTTAGAAGTTTCTGGAAAGTGTTCCATACATAGTAGGAAGTTACAAAATGCAGGATTGTGATGATCGTAATGACCGTATCATGAGAGAAGCCCAGTGACCTCATGCACTGTAACATTTTTAAACATGCTGCCAATGCTGCCACTACCCAGACTGTGAATCACACGATGACAAGGATGACAGGTCACATAACAAGAGACCCTTCTGCCAGAAGCCCTGGGGTCTAGCCTGGGAGTACAAATGACTTCCCACAGCCCTGCCCCCTCCCCCAGGAATTCCAAGCAGCCCTGGCTAAAGAGGAGACAGCTTCTGGACCTTCCCCAGTGAACAGAGCACTGGGCAGTGACAGCCTAAATACCGGCAGCCGAAGTCAGCATTTAACACAGCCGGCCCACCGAAGACCCTGGAAAGCTCCTGAAAATACAGCGGGGGGCCTGCGCACACACCTGACACAAGCACACATGCCAAGGACACTGAGCAAAAAATAACATGCTTTATCTGCTTACATAGATGCAATTTTTGCAAGTTTCCTCAAGCAATGAATGTTAAAAGCACACGGACTGTACTGAGTACATGGCGAGGTGGCATGGATGTGTGAGGGTGTGACACCACCAAGGGAAGGGTTTGGACTTAAAAAAGGGTCCTTTGTATCCTCAAACCAGAGCTGGAGGTGCTGCAGGGAGGCGACAGAGCAGGAGTTCAATCAGTCACTAGAGGGCACTGAGGAGCGGGGCATCTCTAATTGGGATGCCTTCTCCCCGCATGCATCCGAAGGCCAAAGGTGAGGCCCCTCGCCCCCCTCCCAGTATTATGCTGGGGCATTTCGCGATTTCCGCTACCAGGAAGGGCCAGGAAGTTCCAGCCACTTCTGTGGTTAAGCTTCAGCAGCCATACAAGGATATCTTTTAGCTTCCTTAAAATTCTAAATTGGGCCTCTTTGTCCTAACCGGTTGGCCAGCACCTAAGGCAAATGTGTTCCTTCTGCCCACTTTGGCAGGAAAGCAGGTGCCCAGACCGTGAGGGGTTAGGTAACTGCAAAGGAGAGAGGCGGCCACTGCTGCCTACAATGGGCCACTTGTCCTCTCTGCAGGTAGCAGCAGTCCTGCTTTAGGACAGGAGCAACCTCAGCTTTTCCAGGTGGGTGGGTGTCCAGGAAGTGCCCAGAGCTGCCTCCAGGATAATGAGTTACTTATTAGGAAAATGGCAAAAGAACTTACTCACCAAAACCATGGAGACTTTTTACCCAGAAAATGGAAATATCTTTTTGCCCGGCGGTCCTAATGTTGTCCCTGGCAGGGCAACTCCTGGTAGGAGCCAAGAAAAGGGTTGCTGGCCCCTTAAAAAGCCTTCTGGGCACCAGATCATGGCCTAGGATGCTTAACACACCAAGGGCACTGCCCTGAACTTACAAGGGTCAAAAATGTAACCTCCCTGCCACTCCCCAACCCCACCATTAAATTCTCACCATTCCATCTTCTGAAAGAGCAGAACCCATTGCCTTCTTGTTAAATGAGCAACTACAGAGCCTCTGCTGAGTCAAGAAGCATTTATTAGGTGCCATACACACAACTCATTCTGTGGGATGAATGTCCGTTTCATAAGGCAAAGGGCCTAGTTGAGTCCTGAGTTTCCTTCCCTTCTCCCTCACACTTTTCCTTTCTATTTTCCTGTCTTTCTTGCTTTCTTCCTTTCTCTCGCCCATGCTTCATTTTCCACATGCCCTGGAGTTTACCCTTTTAAAGTGTACAATTCAGTAGCTTTTAATATCTTCACAGAGTTGTGCAATATCACCGCTAATTCCAGAATATTTTCATCCCCCAGAAAGACACCCTGTACTCATGAGCAGTCACTCCCCACTCAGCTCCTGGAAACTAATCTACTTGCTGTCTCTGCAGATTTCTTATTCTGAACATTTCATACAAATGGCATCATATAATACGTGGCTGACTTTTTATAATGTATTTTATTTTTAGAGAGAGGGGAAAAGGAGACAGAAAGAGAGGGAGAGAAACATCAGTATGCGGTTGCCTCTTGTGTGTCCCCAGCTGGGGACCTGGCCTGCAACCCAGGCATGTGCCCTGACTGGGAATCAAACTGGTGACTCTTCCGTTGATAGGCTGCTGCTCAATCCACTGAGCCACACCAGCCAGGGCTGACTTCTCTCATTTAATGTAAGGTTTTCCAGGCTCATCCATGATGTGGCATGTTACTTTATTACTTTTTTTTTTTTTTTTAAGATTTTATTTCATTATTTTTAGAAAGAGGGGAAGGGAGAGAGGCAGAGAGGGAGAGAGACATCAATGTATGGTTGCCTTTCACCTGCCTCCAGCTACAGACCTGACTTGCAGGAGACCTGGCTTGCAACCTGGTTATGTGCCCTGGCTGGGGAATCGAACCTGCGACCTTTGGGTTCGCAGGCCGGCGCCTTATCCACTGTGCCACCAGCCAGGGCCACTTTATTACTTTTTATTGCTGCATAGCATCACATTGTGTGGTATGCCCCTTTGTTTATCCATTTATCAGCTGATGAACATTTGGGTTGTTTCCACTTTTTGGTCACCGTGAATAATATTAGTATTAACATTCCTGTGAACATGTTTTCATTTCTCTTAGGTATACAGTGGATTTGTTGGGTCATATGATAACTCTATGCTTCGTTTTCTGAGAAATTCCAGGCTGTTTACCAAAGTGGATGTACCATTTTATATTCTCACCAGCAATGTATCAGAGTTCCTCACTAACTTTTTGTCTGTATTTTTGGTAATAGCTATTCTAGTTGGTAGGAAGTAGTATCACAGTGGTTTTGATTTGCATTTCTTCAATGGCTGATGTTTGACATCTTTTCATGTCCTTCTTTGAAGAAATATTTATTAAAATCCTTTGCTCATTTTTAAATTCAGTTGTCTTTCTGTTGAGTTATAAGAGTTCTTTTTATTCTGGATATTAGACCCTTATTAGTCATGTGGGTTGCATGAATTTTCTTGCGTTCTTTGGGAAGCCTCTTTTCATTTTGATAGTGCTTCGTTCTAAGAATTAAGGTCAAATGGACTTTATTTATTACATTTCATCTATTTCTCAAAATGAGCTTGTTAGGTCAGTGGCTGCTTTGGGGTGAAGAGGATTTCCTGGGAAGGGCTATGAGGAAATTTTGGGGGGTGACCAAAATGTTCATCCTGATAGTGGTGTAAATGAGCATCAAAACTGACTGAAGCCCTGGCTGGTGGCACAGTGGATAAGGCACTGGCCCGAGAACCCAAAGGTCGCTGGTTTGATCCACAGCCAGGGCACATAACCATGTTGCATGCCAGATCTCCAGCCAGATCTGTAGCTGAAGGCAGGTGAAAGGCAACCACACATTGATGTTTCTCTCCCTTTCTTCCTCCCTCCCTATTTTTCTCTCTAAAAATAATGAATAAAATCTTAGAAAACAAAACAAAACTGATTGAAGCCCTGGCTGGTGGCTCAATGGAATGGCACTGGCCTGTGAACCCAAAGGTCGCAGGTTCAATTCCCAGTCAGGGCACATAACTAGGTTGCAAGCCAGGTCTCCAGCCAGGTCTATAGCTGGAGGCAGGTGAAAGGTAACCACACACTGATGTTTCTTTCTCTCGCTTTCTTCCTCCCTCCCTATCCTTCTCTTTAAAAATAATGAATAAAATCTTAAAAAAAAAACCCCAACAACTGTCACTGGTTTGATGCCCCAGCAAGGGCACATAACCAGGCTGCAAGCCAGGTTTCCAGCTAGATCTATAGCTGGAGGCAGGTGAATGACAATCATACATTGATGTCTCTCTCCCTCTCTGCCTCTCTTCCTTTCCCTCTCTCTGAAAATAATAAATAAAAAATCTTAAAAAAAAATAACTGATTGACTGGTCATCTTAAGATCTGAACATTTATTTATATGTACGTTATCTCTCCATTTTAAAAAATAGATTGGTTCATGTACAGGTCACAACTTCCTAACATAATGTTCTGTTTTTCTTAGTCCTTTTTTTTTTTAGTTCCTTCTTTCTTATTGAGGGGAAAACAAAGATCATTCTCTGTCATAAATATTATCTGTTGACAAAGGTTAAAGGCAGAGAATCTTAAAAGCTGCAAGCCAAAAAGTTACCTGCAAGGGAGCTCCCATAAAACTGATTTCTCAACAGAAATGGGTTTTTTCCAACAGAAATTCTGCAGGCCAGAAGGGAATGGCAAGACATACTCAAAGTGATAAAGCAAGGACCTACAACCAAGATTACTCTACCCAGCAAAGCTATCAATTAGAATAGGAAAACAGATAAAGAGCTTTCCAGACAAGCAAAAGCTAAAGCCGTTCATTAACACCAAACCAATATTGTAAGAAACATGAAAGGGTCCTCTTAAAGAAGAAAAATTAAATATATGAATAATGAAATGGCAATGAATACACATCTACCTTTACTTTAAAGGATGAAATCTTGCCATCTGCAATAATGTGGATGAACCCAGAGGGTTTTGTGCTGAGTGAAATAAGTCAGACAGACAGAGACAAGTGCCATATGATTTCATTTATGTGTGGACTCTAAAACAACAAAATAAACCAGCAGAACAGAAATAAGACCCATAGACACAGAAAACAGTTTGATGGCTGCCAGATGGGAGGAGGGTTGGGGGATGGGTAAAAAAGGTGGATGAGGAGTACAAATTGGTATTTACAGAATAGGCACAGGAATGTAAAATACAGCATAGGGAACACCGTCTAAGATACTGTAATAACTACTACCCTGGCTGGTGTCGCTCAGTGGATTGGGTGGCGAACAAAAAGGTCACAAGTTTGATTCCCAGTCAGGGCACCTGCCTGGGTTTCAGACCAGGTCTCCAGTTGGGGGCATGCAATAGACAACTGATCAATGTTCCTTTCTCTCCCTTACCCTCTCTCTAAAAATAAATAAATAAAATCTTTTAAAAAATATTGCGATAACTATATATGGTATAAGATGGGTACTGGATGCATCAGGGTGATCATTTAGTAAGCTACATACTGTCTAATCATTGGGTTGTACACCTGAAACTAATGTACTATTGTATGTCAACTGTAATTGAAAAAGAAAAAATTCAAGTTACATATGTACGTATATATACAGGGTGTGCGCAGCAAAAACTGGCAGTAACGTTGCATCTCCTTATTTCATGCACTTATTAATTTCGAAAAACTATGTTTCTAAGGTTATGTTTGAACATCATTGTTTCAGATATAAAGTATTAAATTCTGTCATGTCCATGTGGAAGGAATGCAATGTGAGAGCAACCATCACTTCTGGACTGCGTGCAGGGTGAACTGCTAAGGAAATTGTGGACTTCAACAACATCCCTTTATGTACAGTTTACAAGGCGAAGAAGGTGTACGATGCTGATCCTGATGTCACCACACCAACAAGGAAAACGCATAAGGTACGCAAGGATTGCACAAGTCCACATATTTCACAGAATCCAGAAGATCATCAATGAAGATTCAGGAAAGTCAATGCGCTCCATAGCAAGAAAACTGCCAGTGTCGGATGCAACGGTTCACAAGAGTATTGCTGAAGATATTACATACAGATCGTATGTTCTTAAAGAGGCCAGTTTATCACAGCAGACAAAGGAAAGGCGCTTTGAAAAGGCAAAAAAACTGCTAACGAAATGGAAAAATCCTAAAGGAAAAAACCCTCTGATTTTCTTTTCCGATGCAAAGAATTCTCAGCAGGACCAAATAGTCAACAGAAGACACATAGGATGCTCAGTGAAAATCTTAATGAAGTCCCAATTGTCATGAAAACAAAATTTCCTGCTGCAGTGATGGTGTTAGGTGTTGTCAGCAATGAAGGATACCATGACCCTGCATTTTTCCCTGCAAGGCTTAAAGGTGACAGCTGATGTTTACCTTGATGTCTTGAGAGAAGTAGTTGTACTGTGGATGAAGCCAGTTGCAAATGGACATCATTTCATCATCCAACAAGATGGTGCACCAGCACAGAATGCCAAAGAGGTGCAAGAATTTCTCAGTGTCAATGTCCCTGAATTCCAGTCAAAGCAAATCTGGCCGCCTAGTTCGCCAGATGCAAATCCTTTCGACTAATATGTATGCAGCATGTGTGAGAGAGAAGTTAATAAACAACCTCATTCCAAAACAGAGGCTATCAAAGCTAAGATTGAAAACATGATGATGTCATGGATAAAGAACAGTTAATTAAAGCGTGCTCAAGATTCTGAAGTTGAATTGAGTCTATTACTGCAGCAAATGGAGACTTTTTGGAACAATGTGAAAAGTAATAACTATGTTGATGTATTTACAGGTAAGAATACATTTATTTCAAAATATAACACTTTCGTGGTATGTTATTTTACTAAAATTTTGCCAATTGATTGCACACACCATATATATAACACACAAACATACCACACATACACAGTCTGTTGACTGGAATCCACTTTCTCCTTGAAAGCATTCTTCACGGAACTCCCTGACTTCCTACTGTAATTGAGCCACTGATGGACAGCTCTGTGGACAACTGCCATTCTGGGATCCCCCCCTTCCATTGTGCTCCTAACTTAGTTTCACTATTTCTTTTTCCTGAGTTCCCTTTTCATGTTGGGAGTGAGTGTATGTTGAATTTTTTCTTTTCTTTTCTTTTTTTTTTTCCAGAAAAGGCACATGGGAAGTCTATGTTCCAAAAAGTTGTATTTGATCTTTTGGGTGTGCGTATAATTGTAAGATCAACACAACATTCACTGGGTACTTGAAAGGCATTGTTTCAATATCTTGTAAAGTCTAACTTTGCTGATGAGAAATGTGAGGCTAGCTGGGTGTTTATTCTTTACCAGGTGACTTATTTCCCATCTCCATAAACTTCTAGGACTTTAAAAATATTATCCTCAGAGTGCTGTAATGTCATCAGGCCCAGTCTAGTTTTGTTGGGGTTTGTTTTGTTCCTTTATCTTGCTTGACACTTGAGTTCTTTTGATGTGAAGAGTCATGCCTTTTTCAATGTATAGGTATTTGCTATTATTTCCATTCTGTCTCTTTCCTTTCTCCTCCATTTCTGGAACTTCCAAATGAATGGCACCTCGTGTCCCTTATATATTTTGTCTTGTTTGGAATCTTTATCTGCTCACTTTTTAAGTATGAGAATTTCCCCAGCAGCCCGTCAAGAGTACTGCTTGTCCTCTAGACAATTACATTCACTCCTACAGCCTTACCTCTCTCCTGTATTTTGAGGCCTATCCAAACCACAATGCCTCTCTACAACTCCATGAGCTTGAAATCCAAACTTCCTTCTACCTGCTCAGACTCTCCACGCAAGTATTTCACAGATACCTTCAATTCAGCATCTGGACTCTGTTGTGAAAAGCTCAAAACTTGGGCAACAGGAGCTCTCTTTCCAATTCATGATAATGGAGCCAGTGTGTTGGAGGGAGGCCAACTGCCCTCAGGGCCACTGGCATTTCCCCTTGGCACAGACTCCGGGCATTTGCCCTCTCTGAGGTTATAGGTTCACCCTGTCTGGACTTTGATAGTTGGTATTTTTTTTGTTTTTTTCCTCTAATAAACAAAGCGAAAGGTTAGCTGGGATGAGCTGGCCACACTGTCTGAAAGTTAAGGAAGTGCTGTGGTTTCAGCTGCTGTAAACATCTGGATGTAGGAGGTGGGGTGGGCAGACACAGGCTGAGAGGGGGACCACGCTCTTCTTTGGAAGGCACAGGGTCTGATTTCTCTCTTGCTTCCCTCATTTGGACAAAAAAACTGGATTATTAGAATAGGGGAATTTCAGCTTAAAAACAGAATTATATAAACACAAAAAACAAGATTTGAAAGGGACTCTGGAAATCATCTGGCCTCTGATGATTTAATAAAAGAAAGCCCAGATGTGGTGATGAGTCCAAGGTGCCCTGCGGAATACCAGGCACATTAAGTCCTTTCATCGCAGTGCCCAGCACCCAGTAGGGACTGTGGTGTGTTCATGACACTGAGAGAGGAAAATGGAATGGTCTCCTCCATGAACTCCACTCCAGGATTTCCAGATGGCAGCGCTCCTGCTAAAGGGTCAGACAGCAGTTCAAAGGTGCTCAAGGTGTGGGATCTCCTCTATTCAGCCTGCAGTGGGGGAGGTGCACCCAAAGCCTCCCCTGGTTTCTGCCTCCAACTTACTAAGGTTGCATCAAATCAACTTCAAAGTTTTCCTGGATGTCCTATGAATCATCGATGACCCACACACTGAGCCAGTATATTAGGGCACATAACTCTTGGGGCCCGCAGGTCTGGCAAATCTGCTGGGATCATGACAGCATTAGCGGTGGAAGTGGGACTCCTCAGACTTTGTTTCTTCATTCCCCCAAACAGGTGAGATCCCTCAGAAGGCAGTTGCTTATAGGTATGAATGGGATTTATAAAATGCCAAATTAAATACAATTCAATAGGTCGTGTTAACAGTACAAGACCAACCTTTATGGAGCCCCTGCTACCTGCCAACCACTGTTTCCACTGCTCCTGTAAGGAAGTCCCCCTTAACGGCCTTGGCTAATCCCCCTCAACGGCCTTGGCTCTTGGGAGGTCGCCAGCTTGAGTGATAAGAAACTCGCCGAAAACTAGGTCTAACATCTGCTTTTGCTTCTTCTTCTTCTTTTTTTCAAAGATTTTATTTCATTATTTTTAGAAAGAGGAGAAGGGAGAGAGGCAGAGAGGGAGAGAGACATCAATGTATGGTTGCTTTTCACCTGCCTCCAGCTACAGACCTGACTGGAGACCTGGCTGGCCTGCAACCTGGTTATGTGCCCTGGCTGGGGAATCGAACCTGCAACCTTTGGGTTCACAGGCCGGCACCTTGTCCACTGTGCTACCAGCCAGGGCTTGCTTTTGCTTCTGTACACCCGCTTGCGCCACGTAGGCTAAGGAGTAAAGCTTCAGCTATAAAAGTTGCTGCTTGCCCCGGCTCGGGGCCCAGAATTTGGAGAGCTTCTCCTTTGGGACCGCGCGCGAATAAAGGGTCGTACTCCTGTACCTCCCTGGTGTCTGTTTGGTTTCCTTCTGAATTCTGATAGAACACGCCTAATGTCTGGAAAGGAGCAAAATATGCCAATCCCAAAGGTGCCACTTTGGTTTATTACTCTGAATTTAAGTTATTGAGAAACAGTATGTACAAAAAGGACACTCTGAGCCAAGGGGGAGGTAAGGTACGTTGAGGCTTTAGAAAAGAGGAACTCCTTTCTTTATCCCTGAAAAACAGGAAATAAACCTCTCATGTGAAGGTACCCTCCCTGTACCAGAGACAAGAATTCAGGCTGAGAAAACTATAAACAAACCTAAACCCTTTGTTGTCAATTCTTCACAAATTTATTGTTCTCTTGTCTAAGGTGTATAAAAGCCACCTGCTTTGATCCCAAAGATATGATCGCTAATCTCTTTGGGACTCCTTTCTGTGCTAAATTAAATGTTTTTCTCCTAGTAATCTGTGTCAATTTCATTTTTAGACCAGCTGAACAACCTGGGTGGGAAGAAGGGAAAAGTTTTTATAACCAAACACCCATGTGGTAGGTACTGCTATGAAAACACTGGGGAACAGGAGACAGCTGGACACTTGTCCAAGGTCACACACCTAGGAAGCAGTGAGAAGTGGGATCTGAACTCAGAAAATCTGGCTCCAGAATACACACACTCTTAGCTGACACCCTCTTGCTTCCAGCTATGATTGTTGCCATTGACTGGGCCTTCATGGCGGTACATGCGGCCAGTGCTTTAGAATTACCTTATTTCATTTACTCCAGAACAGTCCCTTCGGGTTGGAGGTAGAATTCTCACTTAATGCTTGAGAACAGACTCAGAGAGACTGAACAACCTGCCTAGGGTTTGGCACTAACTAGTGGTGGGATTTAAGTCCAACATCAGGTTGCTGCTCAAACCCTTAATTAAGTCTTCCATGTCCTTAAATGTTGATGATTGTTAGAGGTGAATGACGCAGTTGAAAGTGTTAATATTTACTGTATTTGCGTGCATTTGAAAAAAAAAAACACCCAATCCCAACTATGCCCTTAGTCACTATGCGGTTCCAACTCAGTGGGTTGCATGTTTCCTGGATGAGTAGGGGAAGACAGTAAGGTTACACACAGGTCAGCAGAATTCCCCAAACTTTTTCAACCCATAGACCCTCTTTTGTTTTCCTTAAAGCACTCTGTGAGACAGGGATTCTGGGACCTTTTGGTGAGAAGGTGACTTCTGACTGGGAAGAAAGACGGCAGTAAATGGGAACGCTAAGAAGACAGTGAGTGAGAAGAATTCATTTGCTAAGACACAGTGTGAGTTTGTAGCAGTGAACCTTAGAAGGTAGGTACACCTTCAGACTCCTTTAGGACCCAATGCTTGTGTAAGGAAAACTGAATCCAGACCTGCTTCACGGCACCTCTGACCCCAGCCACATCCTTGGCTCTCAGCCTGACTCCACGACAACTTTGTCAAGTAACATGGTATATAGAACCAGGACATAAAATTGGATAAATTGTGCCCTGAAGATACAGGGCGGTGAGTTTATCCTCACAGCAATCCAGTGAGGTCTCATGTTTTGTTTCCCTAATTAAAAAAAAAATTTCCTCTCCTCTCGTTCCTCAGCCCATTTCCCTTCCTGGAGGCCACCCAAGCAGCCCATTTTCTTGTTTATGGTTCCAGGAACACTTTGGGCACACATGAACAAGCATGTGTAAATATTATGTCTCCACTTCCACCCTCCCCAAGTGCACACTATATATGCATTCTGCACCTTCCCTTTTCACTGAACAATTTGCCCTATTGTCATGATTATAAACAAGAGGACCCTGAAGTTCCCAGAATTACGGAGCCTGTATGGTGAATGCAGGTCTCAGAATGCAAAGTCCATGAGGCTGACTACAGCAGGAAGCATCAGCTGGCCTGGCCTCCTTGGATGTGCCTATTCAGGGCCTCTCCTCAATGGGCCACACCTCCTGGTGCCAAGAGAGCTGGGCAAGAACCAACCAATGGCTGGCCCTGGCAGAGGGTTCGCCAGCCTGGAGAAAAAAGGGTTTTGTTCTCCACTCCCCCAAGACTGGCAGCAATTGGCCTGCCTGGCCATGCGGCCTTTCTCTTTATAATGTGTAAGAGCAAAACGTTTTCTCTTCCTGCCAAGATCTGATGGCAGCCCAGCAGGTCTTGTGGTGGCCCTCCAACAGCCTGGCTCCCAGGCCTCACTTCCTTTTGACAGACTTGCTGGAGACGGGCAGCTGTTGTGCTCTCTGCCAAGGCCTGGGGACCTGGTCTCCCTGAGGATATGCATCTGCTCCCATGTCTGTATCTAACTGGGAAGGAACTCTTGGTTCCCCTGCTCATGCCAAATGGCTTTCTGGGGTTGTCGTGGGGGTGGGGCAGGGAGAGCTGGCCAGCCTGGGCTGACGAGGAAATGCCACTGAAGTGTGGGGAGGGAGAAACTTTCCTCCACCTTCCAAGGTTCTTTTGGCTGGTCTAATAATTAATAGGACATGAAACAGGTTAACGGACAAAACGACCAAACTTAACTATACATATAAGCACAGGAAACCTCCATACATGAGAGGTTTAGAGACAGACGGAAAAATGAGGCACGTCAGACGTTAAGGATGAGGTAAGGTGCCTAGGGCTACAGAGGAGAGAAAGGTCTTTCAAGACACAAGAAGAGCCCATGTTCCTTCCCCATGTTTATAGAACCGAGGCAAAACAGGTAAGGAAAAAAAAAAAAAAGAATGAAAGATACGGTGTTACGTCTCATTATGAGCAAGACCCCAAATTTAAATTCTTTGAGGGAGAGGTGAACATTTGAACGCCCGCGGTAATTAAATGTGTGCTTTTTTTCTTTTCCTACAGAGGGCTCCTTGCGGCCTACCTGTCACCTGCTCTCCCCCAGGATCTCTTCTCAAAAATTACTGGGTCCGAAAGGTCCGCGAGGAGGCTCTGCAGGCAGCTTTCGGGGCCACAGGCATCCCCGGGCGCCTGCCGTGTCCCAGTCCAGGCTCCCTGGCTGAGCGGAGTGCAGGCGTCAGTCCACGCGCCCGGACGCTGCCCGCAACTCCCAGCTCTGAGATTTCGTCTCAGGGGAGCCAGGAGGGTGTCAACAAAATTCCCAAAAAGAATCCTAAAAACAAAATGAGAGACCTTAGGCCTATAAACAGGTGGCAAACCGAGACTACACCCACCCCTGCAGGGCAGAAGCCGGAAGTAAGCTCCCGGAGCTGAGCGGAAGCGGATCTGTCCCCGTTTAGAGATGCCCAGGTTCCGGTTGACCAGGTAAGGGAGGTCGTGCGCCTCCCGGTTGGTTAGCATTACGCGATCTGATTGGTCGCATGGAGTCGTTCTGATTGGTCGGTTTAGATGCAAGTAGAGCTGTAGTTGTGCAGTTTTGATTGGACACGGCACGTCGAAGCCCATTGGTCAAAAGAGAAAACCCGGGCACTTCCTGGGCAAATTGACTCCAAAGCTCCGAAGGAGAGGGAAAATGAGAGTTCAGAAATCCAGGTAAACGGAATAGGTGAGAACCCCCTGTCTAGAGGCTCATTCTTTATAAAATTTGGGTCTTCAGCCCTGGCTGGTGTGGCTCAGTGGATAAGGCGCCGGCCTGCGAACCTGGGTGTCGCTGGTTCAATTCCCAGCCAGGGCACATAACCAGGTTGCAGGCCGTATCTCCAGCCAGGTCCGTGGCCGGAGGCAGGTGAAGGGCAACCAGGCGCTGATGTCTCTCTCCCTCTCTGCCTCTCTCCCTTCCCCCTCTCTGAAAATAATAAATAAAATATTTAAAAATAATTTAGGGGTCTTTAGTTGACCATGGGGAAGTTTCATCTCAGCAGATAAATTCTTCCTCCAGGTTAACATCAAATGAATCTGTCTTCTTCCTGTCCACAGCACAGTAATGAGATTTGAAAATGAGAGTGCCTAGGTGAAGCTGGGAGAGAAGGAGAATACAGCCAAATCTCCAATAGGAGAAAAATTTTTGGAAGAGCAGAAACAGAAGGGCCTGAGGCAGGGTGGGAGGCTAGGGCTTTGTGATGCTGGCGTCCACGCTCCTCCTCTGGAGGAAGTAGGCCCCTAAGCCTGGCATGGAGAGACATGGCCCAGGGCATCTTCAGCAATTTCAGCAATGTCTCTGACTTTTGGGAGACGACAAGGAGGGGTACCCAGTATTGTGGATGTAAGGCCTGCACCCTGGTGATTGAGCAACATATTAGAACCCACTCCAAGTGGGCAGCTGGTGGCAGCCTATTGGAGATACTGCAGGAGGGAAATTTCAGTAGCAACTGCAGCAGGGACAGAGGTCAGGATGCTTGGAATGAGCAAGAAAAAGGCTGTCAATTCTCAGAGGGCAGGAGAGGGGCATTCAGGACAGAAGTTGGGAGGTTGCTGTAGAAGCAAAGAGGGCAGGCACTGTCGCTCCAAGTGGGGATGGCCTTGGGCAACTTCCTGTCCCCACATACCTCAGGGTGGTTAGGCAATAAGGGGGTCTCCACTTGCTACTTCAAGGAAGAAGTGGGTTTTTAGAGTTCTGCTTGAGATCCCGGAGTTAAAAAGTACTAGATTTTTTGCAGCAAGGCACGTGAAGAGAGACACATGGAGTATGAGGTGTGCAGTTCCAGCTGTTGGTCCTGTGTCTGACTGCCAATGGTGTTTGTTAGAACACGTCCCAGGGCCCTATCACTGTCGTCCTAGATAGCCCTCCCTGCTTCCCTGCTTTACTTTGAGTTCCTTTCTGGTCAATTGTAGGTCCCTGTTGCTTGGCAGATATTAAATGCTCAGTATGAGGATGGAGAATTTAATACATCATCAGTATTTTCTAAGGCCACTTTGCAAGTGTAGATTAGTAATCTGGATCAACTGTGGTTTGTAATTTGAAAGGTCTGACTTGTTTTGTTTTGTTTTGTTTTTTAATACCTCCCCATTTTACTTCCTTCCTTTTCCATCCTAGTAGTTAAGAGGTCTTTTAGCATAATAATTTAGCAAAGTCAAGTTGGAAGAGGTGATGAGAAAGGTCTGCTGCCTGGCTGACTTTCACCTTGATGAATCTGAAAGGCCTGATCCTCTTAGTGCCACCATCCCCACCTACTCTCCTGGGATGGAACTGGGAATAAGATCCCAAGTCCCCGGAACCCACAGGTGAGGACTGTGGAACCCCAACAAAAGCCTGATGTGTATTACTAGCATTATTGAAACTAGGAAAGGAGGAAGCTTATTTAATGACCTAGTTAAAGAGCTGCGCAGTCGCTCTGCAGGGGACCTCTGCAGGGACGAAGGGATTCCAGGACCCCTGGAGTCCATAGGCACCGAGCAAGAAACCACCGGTGGGAAAGACTGTTGACCCAAGATAAGCTTGTGACACTAATTAGGGCAACCAGACAGCCCTGAGACAGGCTGATTAAGGCCTCAGACCACCTCAGACCCCCACCCTGATAGCCAATCGCTAACTACCATCTTATAGCAAGCCCGGGCTTGCTTGCTCTAAAAAAAGCCCTAGCTGTAAGCGACAGGGCATGTCTCATTAGATTGAGGTCGCCCCTGTGCAGGTCTGTTGTTTGGCCAATAAACTTTTGTGTTTGGTGACCCGAAAAGTCTCTGGCGTTTGGTTCGTGCTTGCGCACAACAAGGACACACAAAAAGGACCACCTGACATGCTCTAGGGAGGCCAGCATGGCAGGCTCTACAAACTCAGAGACTGAAAGTCCTAACTAAAAGCTGGTCATGGTGGGTGATCTACCCTAGACCTGTAGCTTCCTTGACAAAGGTCAATCTACCTTAAGTGAGCCTGTCTGTTTTCTTTTTGCACCTACAATAACGTGCCTTTGAAATGTCAGAGTAATACTCTTTTCCAGACTCCGCGGAGCCCAACCACGCACTGGAGCATGAGACCAGGGAACCCCTTGTTACAGGACAGGGGCCAGGCCCCAAGCAGGTCTGCCTAGGGCTACTTGTAGAATATGAAGTCTTGACTTTGTGTAGGAAAGACTTCACAACATCAGTCCAGGCGACTATGAGGGTACATTTATTAAAGCTAGGGACAGTAAAACAAGGAAGGGCTTAGCATAGAGGAAGCAACAGGAGAGCTTAGGCTGGGCTGCCTTAGCCTGCTGGGAAGTCAGAGAAAAGGGGGCTTTGTGGATGGTTCAGGGCAAGAGCCTGGGACAAGCTGCCCACTGCCTTAACGTTTAGGAGATTGCATGCTTGGGAAAAGTGGGGGAAGAAGAAGGGACAGGAAATGACACAGGCTGCTCCCCATTGGGAGAGCATGGGCCCTGGATCCTTTGTCTTAAGGATTTTATCTCTTGCAGGTGGGGATCTTAGGGGAGGTCCCAGGGGAGGGTCTCAGTAGCATTTTTTTTTTTTTTTAAGATTTTATTTAATTATTTCTAGAAAGAGGGGAAGGGAGAGAGGCAGAGAGGGAGAAAGACATCAATGTATGGTTGCCTTTCACCTGACTCCAGCCACAGATCTGACTGGAGACCTGGTTTGCAACCTGGTTATGTGCCCTGGCTGGGGAATCGAACCTGCAACCTTTGGGTTCGCAGGCCGGCGCCTTACCCACTGTGCTACCAGCCAGGGCCTCAGTAGAGTATTTATCAGTTCTCTTAAGTGCATTCTCACAGGGTTGTGGTCTCCACTAATCAGTCAGGGACAGGCCAGGGGGTCTTCAGTCATTGCAGTTGGTTCTGGCTTCACCCACCTGGTTTTGCTGCTTTTCTGGGTCTGGAGCTGAAGCACAATGCAGGCCCAGATGTTCTCTCCAGGGAGGAAAGGCCAGGGGAGAAGAGGTTACCCTGGGGAGTGAGGTCCTTGTTTTTCTAGTTTTGTCCCCTGCCAGGCACTTGAGGCCTTCTACCCTCCCTGGTGACCATAGGCACCTGACTGAACTGCTTGGCTATTGTGTTCAGCTCTCTGTCTCAGTTTCCCCACTATACTTGCCAAGGAATTTTCTAGCTTCTTACTGCCCCGCGTCATCCTCACTGTTATCTTGTTCCCCAAAGACCATCTCTTGTGCTATGAATGTTAACTCTCCTCCCCACCCATGTCAAAGAGGTATGTATCTGTTTTATTCAATCTCAGAGATGTCCCTGCTTTGCTTTTTCCCACTCCCTTAATCTACCACCAACAGATTTTATGTAATCCTTTTGTCTTCTTTGATTCTAAGGTATAAAATAAGTTGCAAAACTGCCTTTCTCCGGAGCATCTTCTCAGGCCGGTGAGATTTTATTTCCTGGCAGCTGTCATCAGCTTGGCTCAGATAAGCTCATGAAGATTCCCTGCGTGTTTGGATGTTCCTTGTGTCCACCCCGGGGTGGCTGCCAGGGTTGAGCCAGGCATGCAGGGAGGGTGGGAGGTTTCCATCCAAGCTTGCCCTTACAGGGAAAGTAATGTCTTGCTCTGGCCTCCGAAATTCATGATTGACTAAGAAGGATTTTTGCCAGGTTGGGGAAAGGATCTGTAAGATCTTCTTGAGAATTATAACTGGAAGGGAATACATGGCTAAGATTTCATCCACGGGAGAAAATGCGGGAAGTGAGTGGTCCGATCCCTGGGGCAGAGGTGGGGATTCTGGGAGTCAAGGCCCTTGGGCTCTGTGACTTGAAACGGTGTAAAGTGAAGCAGCTGGAAGACCAGTCAGTCTTCTGTGAAAGAGAGGCAGGTCTCAAGTTAATGAAGAGTTAACTCGAAACTTTCTGTAACGTTCATAACAATCTTGTGGATAAAGAAAGGGTATGGGAACAAAACAATTTTAGCTCTTTCTAGGTACTTGACCCTGTGCAGGTCGCAGATACTTCCTTTAACATCAGCTTTTTGAGAAACAAGAGACTCAGGGGAAAGGAAAGGAACTTTGAGGTCACCGCAGGCTGGCCTAACGGGTGTGAGGGCTGCACAGCCTCGTGGGGCCCCTGGCTTAGAAGGCCAGACGCCTGGTTTACAGTTCTGCTGTCATCGCCTGGAAATTCGTAATAATTCTTGAGCACGGGGCCTTGCATTTTCAATTTGCACTGGGCCCCACACATGATGTGGCTGCTAGTTGCCCCACTACAAAAATGGGAGAGCCAGGTTCAGTCCCAGTCCGGAGGCCTCAGGACTTTTTCATGTCCTGTTTCCATACAGCTAGTAGGCGCTCAGAACCTCTCCGTTCTGTGGATGAAAAAGGGGCTACATACTAAACCTGACAGGCTCAGGGGAGGCTGCACGGTGACCTTACAAACTCAGAGACCAAAAGTAACCCTGCAGCGCGGTCTGAAATGAAAACCTAACTGAAAATGAGCCGTGGTGGGAAGTCCTGTCCTGGGCTGGCATCTTCCGCAACAGAGGTCAATCTTGACCTTAACTGAGCCTGGCTGTTGTCTTCTTCACCTGCAATAACCTGTCTTTGGAACGGCAGGGTAATTTTTTTCTCTGGACCCCTCAGGGTCCGACCTCCGTACCAGAGCAGAGACACAAAAACCCTCATTGTCATTGTGATCATGTTAATTTGTTAACTAGCCTGTCCCCCCAGATGCAAAAGAAGTAGGTGTCTGTTTGCTTTTACTTTTTACCTAACCCCCCTCTTTGTTTTCTCTCCAGTCCCTGATCTATTCCAGTGGATTTCTTGCGACCCCCTTACACTTCCTCCTTTGATTGGAACGTATACAATAAAATGCAAAACTGCCATTCCTTGGAGCATTTCCTCAACGCATTGAGGCTTTGCTTCCAGGCAGTTGTCAGTTTGGCTCAAATAAGCTCATAAAAATTCTTACAGATTTGGATATTTCTTAACGTTGACAGTTCCGTCCTGCCCTTTGTCCTTCAGGTAACGGAGGGAGCTGGGCGGAGGTGAGGGAGGGCCCCTCCGCAGAGCCTGCAGGTGCAGACGCAGAGGTTCTGCCTTCTCCCGGTGCCCCCATTTGCCGGGCCTCAGCGGCCACTGGAAAGCTGAGGATTTTCACACCTATCTATCTGTACGGATCTGCTTGCTCCCAGAGGAGTTTTACTTCCAGCTGGGTGGACGTCTCACACATTCACACATCTCCGCTTTCCATTTCCAAACACAGGAGCTCACCAGCGGAACGCTCCCCTCCCCACCCTGAGCTCTGCCAGGCAGAAGGGGAGAGGAGGTGGGGGCCGGCCCTCAGCTAAGCAATTGATTGCCCCTTTTCAAGTGGTCATTTCAAAGCCTTTTCAAATGGTCATTTCAAAGCTTCCGCTGGTTCTTTGTGCTGGTAGCCCAGAGCAGCCTTTCAGGACCTGAGATCGTAGGGGCCCTGTCTGTCCCTGCAGGCCTTAGGGGCTGGGGGAGGGCTGTGGTGTGAACTACCAAGTTGGTCTCTGAGGCAGCCTGGCGAGTCATGGAGTCCTGCCCTTAAGGGTTGGGGGACACTGTCTGAGAATGGATGTCTGTCTTTTGGAAATGTGGCGCTGTCTGCTTCAGCAATGCTGAGCTGGACCGTTGGAGAAATGAAGAGGCTCTTCTGCAAATCACCCTGCTGGTGCGACTCTGAAGGGGTCTGGGTTTGGTGTGCCACAGCCCCCTGGCCAAAGACCACCACTGTCTGGCAGAGGCCCCCAGGGCATTAGCCCGCATTCTAGATTCTAGAAAGACAAAGAGACTGTAGAATCTAAATTCTAAGAAGACAAATACCTTTGACCTGTGGATGTTCTAGGGAAGGAGTGGGTTCTGGCTGAAGGCCCATGTGCCAGGAAAGTCCCCTGCTGTGGTTAGTGGACACTTGGAGAATAAGGACAAGGACCGGGGCAGGTGGGGGAGCAAGGATAGGAACTGAGACACCCGCAAAGGCCAAGGTTGGTAGTGCTAGTTGAGGGGACTAGGGGATTCCCACCCTGCTGAGAACTGGAGGGTAAAATAATTAGTACAAACCACTGTTGCGGGATTGGGGTGGGGAGGACTGTTTCCTCTACTCTTAGGTTCTGTATCTGAGGGCCTGTGAATTAAATATACAGAAGACAGATTAACAAGAGAAGAGACTTCGTGTACACACAGGATCGCTCAATGATGAGTAACTCCAAGTAGGGTTTGGAATTAAGGGCCTATATATCTAATTTAGTGGGAGAAAGGAGGGGAATAGAAAGCTTCTATGGAAAGAACAATATGTTTCTTTCGGAGGACAAAAGGGACGGGCGAATGGGGTAATGTTCCTACCTCTAGCGTGGTCTTCCTGCCATTGTCAGGGCCATAAAGTGACTCCCCAGAAGGGATTTATAGTAGATTTTCTCTCGGCTTCTTTCCTGGGAGCAGACCCACCCCAAAGAGAATTGATGGCAGTTCTCATTTCTTGGAGGTTTCTATTTTATTTTGTTGTTGACGTTATTACAGCTGGCCCTCTTTTCTCCCCTACTTTGCCTGCCTCCACCCAACCCCTTCCACCCAGAACTTTCTGTTTTCACTCAGACAGGGAAGGCTTTCTGTATTTGTTGACTCTCAGATGTCTTTAGCTTAACATATTCTTTTTTTAGAAAACAATTGTTAAGGATCTAAATTTTTTTAGAGAGAGGGGAAGGGAGAGAGAAAAAGAGGGAGAGAGACATCAGTATGTAGTTACCTCTCACGTACCCCTAACTGGGGACCTGGCCCACCCCCCAGGCAGACCCTGACTGGGACTTGAACTGGGGGCTCTTTGGTTCCCAGGCTGGTGTGCAATCCACTGAGCCACACCAGCTAGGGCTAAACTGTTCTTTACACCGACTCTGGGTTCTGAGTGGGTCCTCAAACCGTACAGTTTGGCAGTTGCTCAGTGAGTATTTTTGAACGAACGAATGAATGAATGAACACAGTAGGGAGGGTTGCTGGTTAGCATAGCACACGGCATAGGATTGTGGCAGGAGGCACATGTTAGGTCTCGGGGGTCGGCAGAGAGAGAGGAGGCTGGCAGCCAGATGCTGAACAAGCTGGTTTATGGAGTATGCGACGCGGTGGCTGGGGCTGGGCAGATACCGGCAGCTAGGATCAGGGCGGACTGAGTCGTAAGGACCTCTGAGACTTGGAAGACGTAAGCAGCACAGGATAGGCTACGTTGCCCCCTTGTGCAGCCAGCAGGTTGGCAGTTGGACCATTGCCATCTCCTGATAGTGGCCCGAGTTGAGGGCAGCTAGGGGCAGGGGGAGTTGGAGTTGATTCTCAGAACAGAGAAGTTGCTAAATTCCTGCTGCAGATAAGGATACCTTTGGAGGACACAGGCAGTCGCTGGCCCAGGGACAGCGGATTGATTGGGGGTCAGGCAGTCCCCAACACCAGCTGATACCATGGGGGCTTGCTAACACCAGGCCTGGATTCCCTTAGCCGGGTCTTGTGCCTAAGAGGGAGGTCGCCGCAGATGGCATTTGGATTCCGGCAAAGGCTCAGAGAGCTGACCTGTTCACCGGCAACTCTGCAAAAGTTCATCTGATACCTGCTAGGTCTTGGGAGTCAGGTTTTAAGAGGCTTCGGAGCTGGAGCTACAGGGAAGTTGGTTTGGAGCAAGAAGTCAGAGATTGTAAGTTTGCAACTCAGTTTATGGAGAGGGTGACTTTTCCTTGAAAGACGTGGAGAAACGAATGACAAGGTCTCCTAGACTGCTGGCCTGAGAGCAGGCCAGTGGGTAAGAGAAAGACGACAACCAGCTCCCAAACTGGTTCGGGATTTTTGCAGGGGAAAGGCTCCCAGACCCTTGAAGAGAGTTTCTTCTGTCACCAGAAAGGGACGAGGCCCAGAGCGGGTCAGCCTCGGGCCAGCCTGTGGTGCGTGGGTTCTTGACCTCGTGCAGGGAAGATTTCACAGCACGAGTCCAGGTGATTTTGAGAGCACATTTCTTGAAGCTTGGGACAGTGAAGCAAAGGAAAGGCTTAGGGTGGAAGCAGCAACAGGAGAGCTGAGACGGGGCTGTTTGGTTCTTAGAAGTGTTGTAGGAAAGAAGTGAGCCATGTGGGGCTCCGGGGACTCACTGAGAAGTAAAAGTCACGATACAGAAGTGAGCCAAGGAGGAGCTGGCTGAAAAGTCAGAGGAAAGGGGGCCCTGGAGACAGGTTAGTCTGGGATGACCTGCTGCCTCCATCTGCGCCTCCCAGTTCCACATCTTGTGGGGAGCCTTAGAGGTTAGGAGAAGGGGCTGCGGAAGTGCATGCCTGGGGAAAGAAGGGGCTGGAAAGCATGCATCGCTTTCTTTATCTGGTGGGCTTTTCCTTCTGATTTCTAAAGGCGGAATTTTAGGGATAGTCTCCATGGAATAGTCGCCCGTGCTCCAGGTGTGTCCTTCAATATGCTGATGCATCAAGATGCACATCCAGAGGGGTCAGGGTCATTCTCTGGTCAGTGTCTCGTATGAGGGACTGGGACTAGGCCAGCCTGCCCTGGCTCGGTCTGGAATGGGTAAACCATTTGCTCCTAAGCGTCTTTGGTGAGGGAAGATAAGACCTTGTGATTTATCATCTGGCTTTTGTTCCACTCTCTGTCTCAGTTTCCCCACTTGACTTGCTAAGGAGTTTTCCTAGCTTCCTGCTAACCTGTCTCACTTCCAGTGAAGGGGGTGGGGATAGGAACTGGAGGGGCTGCTGCTGGTTGAGGGGGGATTGGTGGGGTTAGCCAGTGACGGACTCTCCTGGCCTGTATTCTCCTGACCCCTCTCAACCTGGCCCGGCTTGGGGCTCTTGCTCCCGGCCTCCCTGTATTCAGTTTCCAAGAAAGGACTTGATGTTCTTCCGGAATGGCCTCGCTCTGGACCCAGGCATGGGATGGGTTGTCCAGATGTCCAGCTGGCCCCATTAGAAAGGCTTTGAACAGAGCCCTACAAAAATAGATCTTTCTGAGGCATTCCTTTCACTTCCTTTCTTACTCTGAGGCCAAGAACCCAGTGCAGGTGTTGGCGTGTTTCTTCCCCGCAGCAGAGGCAGGCTTCTAGAACCGTTCTGGGCCAGTGAAGCAGCTCACCTCATGCCCGCGGCTCCTGGGGAAGGAAGAAAGGAGACAGACTGAATGAAGAAAGTAAAGGTGCCTGAGTAGAACTTGGTGGAGGCAGGTAAGATGGAAGCTGGGGCTTTGGTCCCCGCCAGCGCCAATCCTCCCTGTGCAGCACTAGCTTGTAGGGTGAGATGATACATCAGGATATCACTCCGGCAGGAGTAGGAGACTGCTGGCTGAGTATCTGGCTGGCTTCAGGCATCAGAGAAGGGAAAAGGAGTCAGGGTAGGGGGAGCTGCCAGAGAAATCAGGGACAGTATTTAACTGAAGCCCCAGCTGAAATGAGAAAAGCCACAGAAAGGAACCTCAGAATTGGACCCACCTTTCTGGTTTCCATGAGAAAACACTCCTGCATTTTTAAACTAAAAGCATATTTATTCCCCGGCACTGGCCCCTGGCCCTTGGCTTGTCAACAAAAGTGGGTTGTTTGGTCCCTGGGCAGGGACGTTTGCTCACAGACCGTTCTGTGTGCTCAGAGCGGCTGCTTCGGGAAGAGGGCGCACTGTGCATTTGCGGGGGGTGTGTGGGGCTGCTGCCTGGTTCTGCGCGAGCTCCTACTACCTGGGCTCCCAGTGCTGGAAAGCAGGGGAGCCAGCGCCGGCTGGGACAACCTCTTTTCCTCTTCCCATTGATGGGGTTGGACAGTGTTGCCCAATAATTGTAACCCAGCCTCTTGGAGACAGTGCTGGCCTTCGAGATCACCTTACCTCGCTGGTCCTCTCCTGCGGGGTCCTCCTGGCACATGTCCTTTGCTTAAAACCCTCCAGTCACAGCGAGTCCCTCCCACCCCCCCAGAGCCCACCCATTACATGTGAAGCTGCCATCATGGGAGACCACTGCCTTCTCTGGTTCGCAGCAGCTTTACTATTGACTCCACAGTCCGGGTCTGGCAATGGTTCTGCCCAACGGGGACAGTCACTTCATTCATCACACAGATATTTAGGGGTGCTTCCTGGGTGCTGGTGAGATGGGTAGTAGGAGGCATTTGTTTCACTAAGTTATACCACCGTGCGCTTAGTTGCTCAGGCCAGAACCTGGGCGTCATCCTTGGTTCCTCTACCTGCACATCTCGCTGGGTCCACCTCTAAAACCTGCCTTTGCTCTGCAAGTCCATCCCAAGTCCCTAGCACGCCTCTGCGGTGAGCTCTGCTCTGCTGCCTGTATCCGTGCCCTTTGACACGAGTGGGTTCTGTAGAATGCACGCCTGCCAGTGGGACTGTGAGGTCTCCTGGTCTCAGCACTTGTCCCTTGGACAGGTTCTACCAAGTAGCTCCCAGGGGAAGTTGAACTAATTTACACTCCCTCCCACGCCACATGCTCGGGCCTGTTCCCCCGCGGCCTGGCGCGACCAAGTGTGCTCATACTTTGCTACTTGCCAGTCTGATAAGTGAGCCCTGGTGCTCATTGTACATGTAATTTTCATTACTGTTACGAGGAAGGCTTAGCTCTTAAAGTCGAAGGAAAAAAACAAAAAACTAAAAGCCCACTCCATCGAAGCTATTCCTTGTCTAGCCTGTTTAGATCTCTGGGGCTTGGTCACCGGCTCCAGTTGGGATGTCGGGCGTGGCCCGCAGGAGGTGGGAGGCTCGGACCCCGGGGTCCCCCCTTCGCTCCGCGCGGAGCCCCGCCCCGAGCCCGCCTCCAGCCGCCTGGGCGGAGCGCTCGGGCCAGTGGGCGGCGCAGCGCTGCCCGATTTATTCCTGTCCAGGAGCCGCAGCGACAGCCCCGCGGTGTGCACGGCCGGATCCCAGCCCGCGCCGCGTCCCCCAGCGTCCCCCAGCGTCCCCCAGCATGCCGGGCCCCCGCCTGCTGGCGGCGCTCTGCGGAGCGCTGCTCTGCGCCTCCGGCCTCTTCGCCGCCTCCGGTGAGTGATCGCGCCGCCCTCCGGGCCCTCGCCCCTCCTCCGCTGGAAGTTCGGTGCGGCGCCCTCCCTCCGCTCCGCTCCGCTCCGCTGTTGACAAACTTGGGCAGAGAGCCGCGGCGGGCCGGAGGGGCGGCTTCCCGGGCTGCGCCCCCGCCGGCGGCCGGGATACGCTCGGGCTCCCCCGCTGTCTCCGCGCCCGGGCGTTTTGGCTGGTGAGAGAGGCTAGAGCGTTGGGTGGTGGCTCGGGACACTGGGTGACAGCCCAGGCATCCCCAAGGAGGGCTGACGCATAACAAAAGACTTCGCTGTGTAGGGCCTCTCTTTTCCCATCTGTAAAATGAGGCCACTGACCTGGGACCGACTCACGTGCGCCTTCCCCGCTGTAGATCTCTAGGACTCTGCGGCTGCATCGCTAAGTTTTCTCCAGACAACTTTCGCTAGCAAGTTCCTCCCCAGCCGTGGTCGCTGGTCCGATTCCCGCCCGCGCTCCTGGCAGTGTCCAGGGGCCAAGAGGAGGGAGGGCTGGGAAGTGGGTGGGATGTAAGGGCGCTCGGTGGGGCCCAGGAGGGGGTTCCTGAGCCGGGGGATGGGCCTGGAAAAGGGCTGCCTCCTGTTGCGGCCAGTACCGGCCCCTGACGCCTTCCGCGGCCTTGGCCTTCCTCGGGCCTCCTTCCTGCCCAGGAGGCCTTCCCACCACCAGCTGGGCCTCCAGCAGGCGTGGGGGGATCCTCACCGCCTTCCCCGTGGGGCCAGCAGCCCTCCTCCGGGCCTGGGAAATGGGGTAAATGGGTAGTACGGATTCTTCAGGCACCCCTCCATCATGTTCGCACAGAAACAGGATTGACTGAAGCAGGGGAGGGTTGGATCACAGCTGAGGCCTGGCTCCCCCCCCCACCCCAACCCGGCCATCCTGACCCTGGGCCGGAACCTTCTAGAGGCACTCCATGCTCCCCTGCACTTGGGAGAAGATGGGTGGGTCTTACCCCTTTCCATTCCTTCCAGTCCCCACAGCCTGAGCCCTGACAAAGTGTCCCTGGGGAAATTACCCAAAGGGTAGGGCCCTGACATCCCAAATGTGCTTTAGTAAAGGGGTAGTGGGCTTTCCTGGAGAGGGGAGCACACAGGCTGCGGTGCGTCATGAGTCAGCCGAACGCCCACCAGGTAGAGGACGCCTTTCCCTTTCCCTTTTCCCGGCTGGACCGCGTTGCCCGGGAGCAGCTGGGGATAGGGCGCTTCTGGAAGGGGAGGAGGAGCCTTTGGAACTTGTTGGGATAGGAGCCCAGGTCCCTGGTCATTCCCAAAACACCCCGTGGCCACCGTCAGCCAGGTCAGACGAGGGGATTAACCTGCTATTTAAAGCCGGTGACTAATAGCTCTTGGGGAGCCGCCTAAGCCCCGGAGCCCATGCCGAGTGGAGTTCTGAGGGCTCCACGCCTCATTAACGGTATCCTCTTCCCTGGAGTCCGGACCCAGCTCTCCGGGGCTTCCGGGTTTCAGGAGGGTCCTCCAGCCCGGCATGCCAAAGCTGCAGGGAGGAAAAAAGATTTCTGGGGTCTTGCCCAAACAAGTGTGGGGGCTGGGGCAGTCCCCAGGGATGCTCAGGCCAGAGGACCCTCCTGCACCTGCCACCAGCTCTCCAGAGCTGAGGGTCTCTGTGCCACGGGGCACGTCCCCCACCCAGCCCCCAGCAGACCCCACCTGGAGCTGTGATGTCCCCCAGCCCTCCTTCCACCTCCAGCACCCTGGTCCAGTGTTTCTCACATATGCCTCGCTCACCTCTTCCTCCTCCTGTCCTCCCGGACTCCTATCTTACCAGGAGACCTGGGATGGCCTCCTGCCTCCCCAATGCTGTCGCATTGTTCCACCCCATAGCCAAAGGGACCTGTGTGTCACCACAAAATACCTCCCCACCCCAGGCGAGTCCACCCCATCTCCACAGATGACAGTTTCCTTCTCAGAACTGGAACCAGGTTCCACGTTCCCACCTCCTGCAGGAGAATCTGGTTTGTTTTCCTGGTGGTAGGTAGGGCAGGGAGGATGGAAGAAGGCGACCAGCTCCTGGTCGGTGGAAAACCTAAACTTGTCATTCCTACTGCCCCCACCCCACCCCCAATCTGGCCCGCCTGCCTGTTCTCCCACGCTCCCTGTGCTTCTGCTTTTCTTTAGGTCGCTCTTCCCTCGCTCCCCAGCCTGGCACGCTCCCGCTGTGTCTTTTAGACCAACTCTCACATCGCCTCTGCGAAACCACACACGGTCTCCTTGGCACAAACCCCTCCTCCAGGGGCCCCTCTTGCAGGCTTCTGTCAGAGCTCCTGGCGCTTGGCACCCCGTGACTTGTCCGCCTCTTTCCCAGGTTTCTTGATCTTGAGGCCCAGGCTCTGTCTGACTTCTCTGTCTTGGGGGCCCAGCGCATACGAATGTGGTAGTTGTGCCCCCCAAATATTTCTTGCGTGAACGAATTGTTCCTGCAATAAGTTGGCGTTGCCGCCGTAGGTGACTTCTGTGACCCCGGCGAGTGCCTGAACGGTGGGACCTGCTTGTTGAGCCTGGACGACATCTCTTTCTATTGCCTCTGCCCTGAAGGCTTCAAGGGTCTCATTTGCAATGAGACTGAGACTGAGACAGGTACCGGCCCTGGGCTGCACCTGCTGCTCTACCGCTAGCCCCAGCAATCGTCCGTGGTCAGCCAGCATTTCCCTGGAAGCTTCCCAGCCACTTGAAAAGCTGGGTGCTTCCTTTTGGTGGACCAACCCACCTACACTGGACGCCAGGCTGGGCCGATGTCGTCCGGTGGAGTCGGGGAGGGGGGCGTCGGGCAGCCGGCCATTCGGGCAGAGGGTCCTTGGGGGCGAGGTCCAACTGCTGCTGTCCGTCTCCGTCCCCAACTCTTTCCCGATCGCCCTCGCATCTCATCCGCCTTCTCCTCCCCAGGTCCCTGTTTCCCAAACCCCTGCCACAACGATGCGGAATGCCAGGTGACTGACGGGTCACATCGCGGGGATGTCTTCACACAGTACACCTGCAAGTGCTCCCAGGGCTACGCAGGCATCCACTGTGAGACCGGTGAGTGCGGGGTGCACGCTCCGGTGAGGGGACAGACCCCGAGCCACAGCCTGACAGCCGGGGCAAGTCTGGCTTCATTATTCCCCTTGTCAGGGCCTCTTGGGCAGATTAAGGGTGGGACGGAGCCTCAGGGGGGGCCACGGAGCGGGCGGGGTTTTGTTGTTCCTCCCACGCCTCTCAGGCCAGGCGTGACGTTCCTGGGGAGGCAGGAGGGCGTTGGTGGCCGCTGCAGTCACAGGAGGGCCCGTGAGCCAGACAGGTAGCATTGGGGTTAAGTCTTAGGGTTTTTCTACCAAGAGGGGAAAAGCAACATTTTTTTCATCTTTTGGGGCCCAGGAGGTCAGTAAATAAGATGTGTGCCCCAGGGTCTGACAGCTGCTGACCTGGGTGTGACCTGCAGCCCCCTGGCAGAGGCCGGCGGGCCGGAGGGAGAGGGCTGGGCTGGCGGGCTGTTCGCCCCCAGCCAGCGGGCGGAGGGTGCCACGTGCAGACGGGCTGACCTGCCTGGCCGCCTGGGATCCCAGGCCATGGAAGGGCCCCGAGGACACGCCCATTGCAGTGGCTCTCGCCTGGTTCAGCTGAGTCCCTCCCTCCAAACCAGGACCCTTTGGAAAGGCCCACCCCTAGGCACAGGGAAGGGTGAGGGCTGGGGCAGGCTTCTGTAGGCCTTCGGGTCTGTCACTGAGCATCTCAGGCAGAGAAGAAAGGTGGTTCCCCTCAGGCCAATTTGGGGACATTGCTGACCTGCAGGAATGGGGGAGGGAGGCCTGGGCCAGCTGGTGGGAGCTGGGCCTGGGGCAGAGCAGGTGCAGTGTGCCCTTTACCTCACTGGCATGTGTCTTGGGCCCTGGGCGGAGGCCAATGTGTTTGACCTCCTGGGTGGAAGAATGTGGGGGGTTGTGGGGGGCTCTCGCCAAGGCAGGCAGCCCTGGGTGGGGCCAGGTGGGCCCACTAATTACTGTGCTGGGAGCCGAGGTAACCATGGGTGTGCCCGAGTTAGAAGGACCCACTTGGCCTCCTGTGCTGCTGGCCTGGTGTCTGCTCCTGGCTGGTGGCACCTGGGGCAGAGGCAACCACAGAGGCACCCAGAGAAGTCTTTGCAGCCCTTCTTGTTATGTGCTGCGTTTCCTGGGAGCCCACAGGAATCCCTTGGGCCTAGAGGACGCATGTTCGGGCCCCGACGGGTGCGGACATATGGGGCGTGGGTTCAGATCTCTGCTCAGCCACCCACCGGCCCTGACCTTAGGCAACTTGGCCTTGAGGTGCACCTCACTTTCCCTGCATGAGCCTGGGGAGTAGCAGTAGGGTGACCTGACCCTGGGCTCCTGGCCTGGGAGTCAGGAGAAGGGCTCACCCTAGACCACGTCACTGGGGTGATGGTGAAGATGACAGGGCCTTGGTCAGGGGCAGCCCGCGGTTGGCTGGGTCAGGATCAGCATTTGGACAGGGCAGAGGGTCCAAGAGAAAACAGAATGGCCTTCACGCCCCACCCAGAAAACTCCTGCCATATGGGATTCTAGAAAATTCCAGAGAAGTGCTTATTACCTTCTTGAGGCGCCCTTCTCCCAGAGCCATCCTGGGGAGCCGGGGCTGGGCTGGCAGGTGGCCCAGCTGCCAGTCACAGCCGCACCGGGGGACAGGCCTGGGTCCTGCCCCATGATTTCTCGCCGCCGCCGCCTCCTGCTGTCTCCTCTGGGCCTCCTGTCCCTATGGTCCCTGCCCTGGGCCCATGGCAGAGGCTACACTGTCTTATTCTCTGGGTGCCACCTGTTTGGGTGGCTGCCCGACTGCCGTCTCTCTCCCTGTAGCCTGCACCATGCCGCTGGGCATGGAGTCCGGGGCCATCGCCAACTGGCAGATCTCCGCCTCGTCCATGTACTTCGGCTTCATGGGTTTGCAGCGCTGGGCCCCGGAGCTGGCCCGCCTGCACCGCTCGGGCATCGTCAACGCCTGGACAGCCAGCAACTACGATAGGAAACCCTGGATCCAGGTGCGGAAGGGACAGGCCTGGAGTGGGCAGTGTGATGGAGGGGAGAAGGTGTGATAAGAGTATCTGCATTCGGGGATCACCGTGGGAGGGTTCATCATGGGGGTCCCGGTAGCAAGGCAGCAGACTCCCTCAGAGGAAGTGTCTGTGAGTGGAGGGCAGCCTTGGGGGCCCTGGAGTGGGTGGGTGGGATTAGGGGGAGAGGACCCGGCTGTGAAGGGGCTGGGTGCCCTGGGTGAGGCCTCTGCGAGGGCCTTGTCTGTCCTCATGCGCTTCCGGGGGCCCTGGGCCCATAGCTTTATTCCTTCTCTGGGTGGGGGAGGGGAGAGGTACAAGGAGCGGGGGTTTTACGTGCACTGGCCTACCCATCCTCCAGGTGAACCTGGCGCGGAAGATGCGGGTCACGGGTGTGGTGACACAGGGTGCCAGCCGTGCAGGCAGTGCCGAGTATGTGAAGACTTTCAAGGTGGCCTACAGCCTCAATGGGAGGAAGTTCCAGTTCATCCAGGCAGATGGGTACTCAGGAGACAAGGTGAGGCTGTCAGGGCCCGAAGGAAGGGCTGTGGTCAGCACACCTGGGGCTCCAGCATTGTTTGAGGGGCCCCCGGGGTGGGGGGTGAGGGTACCCTGGGTGATTGGCCATGAGGTGTCTCTTCAGGTGAGGCTTGGTCTCCAAAGATTGGGAAACCCAGATGGTTAGATGCTTCGTGATTATAAGTAATAGCCTCACTGGCTGATGTGAATAGCGAGACGCAGGAAAGCTGTGACCTGCTGCGGAGGCTGGAGTGGTGAGTGGGCGGGTGTGGCCTGAGCCTTCGGGCTCCCACACGTGGGGTGCAGGCTGTACCCCACACGCGGGGTGCAGGCTGTTCCTGCCCTGGACACCATGAGTAGGCAAGCACTGCTCCCCATGTAGACATCAAAGGTTGTGGAAAATTATTATCATAAATGTGTCTTGAGTAAGGAGTGCCTTTTTTTTATTCAAAATATTTTATTTATTATTTTTAGAGAGAGGGGAAGGGAGGGAGGCAGAGAGGGAGAGAGACATCCATGTATGGTTGCCTTTCACCTGCCCCAGCTATGGACCTGGCTGGAGACCTGGCCTGCAACCTGGTTATATGCCCTGGCTGGGAATCGAACCAGCGACCTTTGGGTTCGCAGGCTGGTGCCTTATCCACTGTGCCACCAGCCAGGGCCCAGAGTGCCTTTTCCTAACTTGCACAGAGGCACCCTGTAACAGGGGTCCCCCAGCTGCGGGCCGCACAGCAGGAGGTGAGCTCGGATGTAGTGCTCTTGAATTATCCCAAAAGCATTCCCCGCCCTGGTCTGTGGAAAAATTGTCTTCCCTGAAACTGGTCCTTGGTGCCAAAAAGGTTGGGGACCGCTTTATAGGCGGCCCTGTGTGAAAGGCGGGTTTATACCCAGGCACCGTGATGGCCAAGGAAGGCGTGACAAGGGGACTGTGGGCGGTTGAGGCCTGTGGGGTGGCTGGCGAAGGGCTGAGCCCCCTCCCCAGACCACAGGCCTGAGGAGGAAAGTGGCGACCCCAGGGAGGGGCCGGCCCACACTGACCAGCCCTCCTGGCTGCCCCTCCCTCCCAGGTGTTTTCGGGCAATCTGGACAACAACGGCCTGAGGACCAACATGTTTGACTCGGCTCTGGAGGTGCAGTATGTGAGGCTGATGCCCATTACCTGCCACCGGGGCTGCACCCTGCGCTTTGAGCTCCTTGGCTGTGAGCTGAACGGTGAGTCCCGGGGGCTGCGGTCCACCCTTCTTCTCGGCCAGGCCCAGGGGCCTGAGCTCACAGCAGAGGCCCACGAGGGGTCGCCGGGCCGCCAGCAGCCCTGCCCCGGGGTTCTCTCTCCGCCAACCCCTGGCCTTCTGGTGGGTAGAGAACAAAAGGGACACCACTTCTGTTTTCAAAGCATTTTCGCTTCCTGGTTCCTTGCGCTTCCAGACCACGTAGCAGTCATTGCGTGGCAGCTGTCAGCTCCAGGAGAGCAGGCAGGTGGTTGGATTTTTGTCCCCGGTGCCTGGACAAACACTTGAACGAATGGCTGGATGAGGGAGGAAAGTGAGGCCCGGACAAGTTGGGCACACACCGGTAGGCAATAAAGTGTGGCCTAGATCCCAGGGCTTCCGACACCCGCCCATCTGGTACTTTGTCCCTCACTGCCTGTCTCCAGCCCTGTGTTGTCCTGGGGTCATAGGGCTGGCGGTGCTGCTTCCTGCTACCGAGTCCGGGACAGCCCCAGAGAGAGGCACGGGAACCAACTAGAAGGGGACGGGCGCCATCTGAGCCATTGGGGGAGGTCAGGGTGCACGGGTTGGGCCTTTCAGCCCAGCCTGGCTTCCTCTGAGATCTAGGGAGCGGTGCCCTCTTTTTTGTTGTCACAGTGCCACCTGCCGGTCGTTGGTGGACCTGGAGGGCACATTGCAGAGATGCGATCACACTGCCTTTCTTCTACAAGACCCACCCTTGGTGCCCGGGCCCCTTGGTGGCACGTTGTCCTGTTCCCCCACTTCCAATACCACCCAGAAGCACTAAGAGCTGAGTCCTGTGTGCTTGGCTGGGCTTAAGTCTTTTTATTTTTTTACAGTAGGAACTCCAAGGGCCAATGCCTTTTGAGCCTAATTATTTAAGTGGGGGAGTTAAAGAACTGCCTTGTGGGTAAAAAGGTGAAGGGATTAAGTGAAAAATTAAAAAAGAAGAAAGGAAAAAAGTCGTAGACACAGATAGCAGTGTGGTGATTACCAGAGTGAAAAGAGGGTGGGGTCCTATTCACCGTTGGGCCACCGCCAGGCAGGCCCTCACAGCTCTGGGTGGGATGTGTTCCGGTGGGGATGATGTCACAGCATGGTGTGGTGAGCAGGGCTTTGTGTGTACCATTTGGCACAGCATTTGTGTCTCTGCCTCAGTTTTCTCATCTGCAAAATGGGGTTGCTCATCTCTTCATGCAGGTTTTTGTGTGGTAGATAAATGACTAAAGTAAGCACCGAGTTGATGAGAGGGTGGTTACTTGTGTTCTGGGCAAGTGAGGTGGTCAGGGCAGGCTTCTTGAAGGAGGTGTCTCACAAGTCAGGCCTTGAAGGAGGGTGGGAAGTGGTGGATCAGGGCCTGCCCTGGGGCAGAGGAGGTGAGTCTGGCAGCAGGTGGCGGGCAGTGAGAAAGAGCAGGGTGGTCTGACTATAAAAGGCAGAAGAAGCTTCTGGCTGTTGTTCGAGAGGATGCCAAGGACTGGTCAGATGCACACAGCTCTTTGTCCCACATCGAGTTATGCTCATGCCCCTGGGAGGCTGTGGGTCCCAGATCTAAGTGACAGGACCCCTTGTTGGCAGGATGCTCCGAACCCCTCGGCCTGAAGGACGGCACCATCCCTGACAGGCAGATCACGGCCTCCAGCACCTACAAGACCTGGGGCCTGGGCTCCTTCAGCTGGTACCCTTTCTACGCGCGGCTGGACAAGCAGGGCAAGTTCAACGCCTGGACGGCTGAGCGGAATTCCCCCTCCGAGTGGCTGCAGGTGGGTCAGGCCGCTGCGTGGGGCTAGGTGGGGCTGCCTGGCATTTGACCTCCTCCCAGCCCAGGCCTTGGCTCCCCAAGAGGGAATTTCAGAAAAGCCTGGGTTTTTTGCTTTCTTCTTGCCATGGGCCCCACCTTCCTCCTGGTTCTGGAATTCTGAAGGGAGAGAAGGGGAGCTGAGTGCTGCTTTGAGGCCTCCAACCCAGGCGGAGAAAGGGGGTGTGTGTGTGTGTGTCTGTGTCTGTGTCTGTCTGTCTCTCTGTCTGTCTAGGGAGGGGGTGAGCCACCTCCACTGGTTGCCATAGGGTGATAAGACTGAGCACACTGACAGCAGGCAGGGTGGAGGAGGGATACCTGAGACAGGTACCTGGGGATTCCTCTGCTGGAGCGCATGCTCTTTCTGAGACCGCACCAGGGGGACAGCCCCTCGGTGTTGCAGAAATTGGGAAATAAACACAAGAGAATCACGGAGCACCAGGGCGTCTGAGGAAACAAGAGTCCTGGCAGGGTGAGGATATGCCTGGGGCTCACTGGCTGGTTGACAGTGAGTTGAGTTTGCTGCCTGGGCCCAGGATGGTCAGGGACTGGGAACAGAAGGTCTGTCTCTGGGCCCCACGAGGCACATTAGCCTATGGAGCCGGCTCCATGAGGAGCTGCCTGCCTTTGGATTCTGGGACCAAGACAGGCTGTGGGTGGCCCTGCAGGGGTCTGGGGAGCAGCTCATGTCGAGCGGTGGGCCAGGTCCCTGGCTCTGGCATCGGAGCTCTAGTGTAGTGAGTTGCCTCATTGTGTCTGGTCTGACAAAGTTGGTGGTATTTATGCCCATTTTACAGATGATGAAACTGAGGCTCAGCCAAATGAAGCAGCTTTCCCCAAACTACAATTGATTCCTCAGAGTGTCTGCCTTTTTCCACTTTACTGGAAAAGGGTCCAAGCAAAGAAAATGTGATTTTTTTCCCCCTGTAGATCGATTTGGGTTCTGAGAAACAGGTGACTGGCATCATCACGCAGGGGGCCCGGGACTTTGGCACCATCCAGTATGTGGCAGCCTACAAGGTGGCCCACAGTGACGATGGCGTGAACTGGATCGAGTACAGGGACGAGGGGGCCGAAGACAGCAAGGTGAGTGTCCGCCAGCTGCCCACCCTCACCATGCCAGGGTGCCCTGTGAGTCGGGCCTGGGGCTCTGAGTGGTACGGGGCCAGCACAAGCACCAGCTGACTCACCCTCTCTGCCTCCAGGTTTTCCCAGGTAACCTTGACAATAATTCCCAGAAGAAGAACATGTTCGAGACGCCCTTCCAGGCGCGCTTTGTGCGCATCCTGCCCGTAGCCTGGCACAACCGAATCACTCTGCGTGTGGAGCTGCTGGGCTGTTAGTAGGTCTGGCTGAAGGGGCCAGGTGTCCGTGGGGCATCTGCCCTTTGCCTGGTCCTCCTGACCTTCTGTGTGCCTTCTGCCTCCACCCCACCCCCCACCCTACCTGATTGTAGTGTCTGTTGTGTGTGGGGGGGTAAAGTCACCTTTCCCTCCCTCTGTCCTCCTCACACCTCACCTCCCACAAGCCCCACCTCCCACCTGCCCCTGGTGCCCAGCCCTCATGCTGTCCATTGTCCCAATTTGTGAGGTCCATTGTCCCATTTTCTCAGGCGCTGTGGGAGTTGAGTAGGTCTGGATGGACAGGAGTGAGGTCCGGTATATGGGTTGGCCTACGCCTCTCCCGATGCCCGATCCCCACCTCTGTGTCCTTCATACCTCCCCCTCCCCTGGCCCAGGAGCAAGGCCCTGAGGCTCCGGGCTGGAGGTGAAGCCTCCTTTCCCTCTGCCGAAGCCTGATGCCACTGCTCTCCCTGCTGCCACCTGGCCCTCTGACACACTCCTTGGAGACCCCTCTGACCCTGTGCTACAGCCTAGAGACAGAGGGGGCTGGGCAGTTCTGTGGAGAGTAGTTGGGGTGGGGGCGGGGGCGTCCTGAGTGCACTGGCAGCTTCCAAAATATATTTATGTCACTCCCTGGAGCACTTGCTGTGTGGTTCATTGTCTTTACGTGGAAATGGCCTTTGTTTTGTGCTGGTCCCCTACCCTCTATTCTCCAGGCTGCGGGGGGCGAAGGGCGGCACTGCAGGGCCTCCTGGCTGAGCATGCTGGTTCCTGGGTGGCCATTGGCACAGTCACTCTGTGACTGGGAGAAATGCTCCAGGGGTCCCCTAGGCCCCCCTCCAGGCAGGGGCCACCAGGACATGGCTGGGGGGTGGGGGCAGTGGAGGCCAGTGCCCGGGTGATCTGGGACAGTCTGGCTGTAGAGAAGGGACTGAGGAGCTGGAATGAGACCTCTAGTGTTGGAGGCCGTGGGACACGGCAGATGTTTGGGAACAAACTCGGGGAGCCACACCATGATACACACACAAGCGCCTCTGGGCGGCAGATCTGGCCACGTGGCTGCCAGCAGGAGCGTGTGGCTTTGCTGGAGCCGAACCAGGGGACTCATCTGGAAGTGGTTCCATCCTGAGAACTGCCCTGCCAGGGCTTCTTGGCTGGGCAGGGACAGGAAGGGAGGCCCAGGCTGAGGTCTCCAAGTGCGCTCGGGTCGTGGGGCTCCCACACTGCAGGGTCCCTCAGCCCACTCCTTGTTTCAGGCACTACACAAATTATTTGGAGCCAGACTTTCTGGGTGGCTGCTGACCCAGGGACTCCCTCCAAGGAACATTCCCTACCCCCAGCCCTGCTGGGCCTCTCCTGGGGACCAGAGGACAGGTGGCTCTGCCCCCCACTAACGAGCTCCATCCTCGGTAGAACCCAGGAGTCTCACCTGTACGAGGGGAGACCACCTTGCCCCGTCTGTCCACAGGCCCCTATTCACGGCACTGATGTTTTCTTCAGGCCCCTCTCATTGGGTGACTGGCCACGTGGGCTGGTGAACAGTAGTGACAGAGACCCATGGTGATTGAGTAGCCTAAGCCACCTTTCAGGTCCTCCTCCTACCCATCTTGGCTGCCTTGGAGGGGACCCTGGACTGGGTTCCCCTCACTCCTGACCCCTTCTGACCTTGGCTGCTCTCCCTGGGCAGCCTCCTCCACTCACAAACCTCTGTCCACCAATCTCCTTTCTGCTGGCCAGCCCTGCCTCAGGGTGGCATGTTGGACTCACTTTGCTGTCACAAAACCTTCTCTGCTGCCCAACCTTCTCCTGGGGCTGTCAGCCTTGGGGCCTGTGGACCTACCTGTCTCCTTTCTGGTCCTGGTTTCAATATAGTGGAGCCATTAGGGGCCCCGCGTCTCAAGGTGGACAACCGGCTCCGAGTGA
This sequence comes from Noctilio leporinus, assembly GCA_004026585.1. NCBI lineage: Eukaryota > Metazoa > Chordata > Mammalia > Chiroptera > Noctilionidae > Noctilio > Noctilio leporinus. The sequence continues at coordinate 244,117 of PVIW01000343.1, read as the reverse complement.
CCTTCGACTATTGACTTAAACCTCTGGGCTTCAGAAATAATAGGCCAACTGCATGGCCTCCTAGGGAAGGACTCGGGGGGAGTAGCACCTACGCAAAGCCGGGCTTATCAGAGACCTCAGACACTTGGGCCACCTCTGTCAGAGAAGCTTGCAAGAGTGTCCTACTCTGTACTTGAGCTCTGTTTATCTCCCTTCCAATCCGTCCTGCACACGGTGGTGGTCAGACGCCTTCTTTGCAGTGGAAGCTCCATGGGCTCCCTTTCGCCCATCAAGCATGGCCTCACCCTGGTTGCAGGCCTTTAGTCCCTGCGGCTCTGCTCTGATGTGCTCCCGGCTGCGTGCTCGTGTGTAGCACGGGAATGCACATGTGTGCACACACGCTGCTCTGGGCTCAGGGAGGCTTTTCTGCTGAGGAAACTGTCCAGCCCAGGACCCCTGTTGGTCTGCACAGGAAGGAAAATACCCTGTTCAGACAGGTGTGCTGGGAGGTGGCTGCCCGAGTGGCTGCGCCTACCCTCACCCCAGGGCCACTCAGTCAAGCGCCACCTATGAGGGGGAGTATCTGTGTCTCTGGCATTGAAGACTGGCTGGCCTTTTCATGACGGCCAGTCTCCAGGGGGCAAAGGCAGGCCACCTTTCTCCTGAAAGGTGTGGAACAGCCATTGCCCACCTGCTGGGGGCCGGGGAGGGGCTCCCCTGCTTAGTCCCACCATTTTGAGCAAACTGGAGTATCCTAACGGGACCTCTGCTCCCCGAAACACTCAGCCTTATATCGGGACACTCCCTTCACACCTCGGCAAGCAGGCCCGCAAATGTGGGGGTGGTCCCCAGCTCAGTCTGGAGCGCCCCCGAGGTCCTGGCACCTCCCCCTTTGGGCCCGGCCCTTAGAGGGGAAAGGGGCGTGTGTTCCTTTAAGGGGCAGGCCGGCGGGAGCTCGGGGTTTGTCGGCAGCCGCTTCCTTTCTGGCTGTTTAAGGTCCCCCAACCCCCCTGTTTGGCCACACTCAGCCCGCTCTAGTCCGCAAGCTCGAGCCCTTGGGCGTCGAGGAGCTGCGGGGAGTGGGAGGGACACAGCGCGTTCCTCCCTCCCACCTTCGGGTCTCCTGCCGGCCGCACACCTCTGGGGGCAGGGTCCCTGCGAGCGGCGGGCTGGACCTTGGCTGCGGACACCGGCAGGGGCGCTCGGGCCGCCAGCGAGGTGAGAGCCGCCAGGTGCGGGACCCACGTGCGGGCAGCCCCCGGGCGCACAGCGGGGAGGCACCAATGGAGCGCAGCGCATCCCCGGGCCTCTGGGACCACCACCCGGGTCCAGACTCCTCCCCGCTGGGGCGAGTCCTTCCATCCCGCCCTGGCCGGATCCTGCAGCCATCAGTACACGCGCCCGGCACGGCATTGCCCCGGGGCACCTGGCGGATACTTAGTCCGGGGCCACGTTGGGGATACCTCGAGGAGGCGGGGTGGGGGGCGGGGCGAACCTGCTTAACAGTCTTAGGGTGAACGCCGTGCGTGCCCGTCGTTTCAGGCCTCTCATTCACTGGGACTTCTGCCTGGGAGCAGCGAGACCCCAAGGGGCATGAAGGGCAGAGGGTAGACCCCTGGGTGGAAGAGGGGTTGCTCTGGGAGGAATTGAGGGCTCGCGAGGTGCCTAGAAAGAAACGGCAGGGGTCTTGGACTCCCTCAGCTCTGTCACCAGCCTGGGACCAAGTCTGGACAGCGGGTGGCTGGCGGTGACCCTTGGGAGTGCCTCTACTCTCTGCCACAGGGGGCGGTGATGGAGGGCGCCCTGGCCGCTCCCCCGCGCCCTGCAAGGGCCAGAGGGTTGGGAAGGCTGGTAGGAAGCACGTTAGGCTTCCACTTTCCAGAGGGCACAGGTTTCAAAGGAGCCAGTAAGCCTTGTCTAAATGGGGGACACCAGAAGTCCTAGTCCACGCGGCAAGGCGTCGGGAGACCCGTGGGGCAGTGCTGCCCTCTGCTGGTGTCCCGGGGACTCCAACGCAGGTGGAGCTCCACCTTCCTTCCAAGTCGGGGTTTCGCTTATTCCAGTGTGCGCAGGGGTCCTTAGACAGGCAAGCAGTGCTGGGAAAAGCTAAGGCTGCACTATCAGGAGACCTGAATGCTCGCTAACTCTCACTTATTTACCGAAGAGAAGGCCTTGGCCTCAGTTTCCCCAACTGTAAAGAGAAGACCATGGTGGCCGCTTTCTCGGTGTGGTAATGTGAGAGTTGACTTTGGAAACGGTTCACAATAGTCATAAAAACTAATATTTTTGAGTGCTTGCCCCGCCCTACCTGGCAGTTGTCTAAGTGCTTTCAGTTGAGGAAGACCACTCAGTCTTCCTCAAAATAGTTTGCAGGTGAGGAAAGTAAGGCTCTGTGACTTGTCATGACAGACTGTTAGCCAGTGGGTGGCGCCAGAACAGAATCCACGTGGCCGGCTACCTAGTATTTCTGAACCTCAGTTTTCTTGTCTGTACAATGGGAATAATAATCGTCACTCTGGGAGGGTCATGGGCAGTGATGTCCATGAAAGTGCATCAATAAGCAGGCAGCAGTCTTTACGTAGGACAGATCAATGTAGTACACGAATCCCAGTGGGAAGGCTCCACCTTCATGACATAAGCACCTCCCACAGGCCCCAACAATGCTCAGGGAGTCCTGCCACTGTGGCCTCCTGGCTGTGAAGCCTTGGCGTGGTTGCTTCATGTCTCTGTGTCCCTGTTCACCTCTGGGTTAAATGGGGAGAATACAATTCCCCTCAATGTGGGAACTGCTTTAGGGCACCAGTCTGTTGTGCCTCAGTATATGTTTCTGAGCCATAAATGACCTTATTTGTGGCTGGTAAGGAAGATGGAGTGCCAGGGTCAGGATGACACGGTCCATAAGTCACTTTTCACAGCACCATAGGTAATGGAGGGACTGTAGCAAGACTTCTCACAATTGAAGGTCATTAGTGATGTATGAATTCAATTCCTTAAGGTAAATATTGACATGGAAGGAAGTCCTGGACATGCCTTTCCTTAGTGTAACAACAGGGGCCCCAAACTCTTGCTCTGCACTGTCCAAAGCTCAGGAACAAAACAGACCGGACAGTACACCATCTCTTCCTCCCAAATTCTCCCAACTCTCAATAGCCACCCTGATTCAAGGATGCGGTGCATTTGGTGAGGGCTGGCTGCCTGTGTGCAGCTTCGTAGAACTCAACAAGTTTTCCGTAAAACTAGGAGTCAGGGCCTGGCAGGGTGGCTAGGTTGGCTGGAGTGTCATCCAGCACACCGGAAGGCTGACTGTTTGATTCCCTGTCAGGGCACCCATCCAGATTGTGGGTTCGATCTCCAAGTAGGGTGTACAGGAGGCAGCCGGTGGATGTCTCTCTCTCCCCCTCTTCCTTCTCTCTCTACAATAAATAAACATGCCCTCAGGTGAGGATTAAAAAAAAGACAGAATAACTAAGAGTCAGATGAAGTTGCAAAGACATTTCCCCTGTGTTAAGAAGAAGATGGCTTCACCCCAGGGTCGGATGTTTAATTTTGGTTAATCTGGTTTCTGTTGGACTCCTGTGCCCCTCAAGATCTACATGTTGAAGGAAGAGACACTTGCCCAGCAGTGAAGAGCTGACTGATGGGCATCGGGTGCCAGGTTTCAGTTCAGAGTTAACTGCACTGTTATTTTTATTAGGCTTCTCCTTGGTTTCTTTTCATGCTACGGTTATAAAGTTGCATGTTTTGCATTGTCTGCCCCAACCTTATTTCCCCCACTAGCCTTGTTATTATTTTTTAAAGATTTTATTTATTTTTTTAGAGAGAGATGAAGGGAGAGAGGCAGAGAGGGAGAGAGACATCATCAATGTATGTGTGGTTGCCTTTCATTTGCCTCCAGCTATAGACCTGGCTGGAGACCTGGCTTGTAGCCTGGTTATGTGCCCTGGCTGGGAATCGAACCAGTGACCTTTGGGTTTGCAGGCCAGTGCCTTATCCACTGTGCCACTAGCTAGGGCTAACCTTTTTTTCTTTTTTCTTTTTTCCATTTTTTAAAAAATATTTTATTTCATTATTTTTAGAAAGAGGAGAAGGGAGAGAGGCAGAGAGGAAGAGACACATCAATGTATGGTTGCGTTTCACCTGCCTCCAGCTATGGACCTGGCTGGAGACCTGGCTTGCAACCTGGTTATGTGCCCTGGCTGGGGAATTGAACCTGCGACCTTTGGGTTCACAGGCTGGCACCTTATCCACTATGCTACCAGCCAGGGCTAAAAAGATTTTATTTATTATTTTTTTTTAATTCAATTTTATTGTTGTTGTATTACATCCACCCCCCTTCCGCTCCCCTCTGTCCAGGGCTAACCTTTTTAATGCTTGATTTTGCAAAAATGTACATCTTCCCTCCATGCATACAGACATCACTCTGTGCCGTCAGCCCATGATTTCTGCCTTTGAGATGGGACTAGGTGGGCCGGTATGGTGGCCAGCAGGCTGGGGAAGGGATACCTGGGAAACGAGACCCCCTAATGGTTTTAACTGCAAGACGGCCCATGGCTCATGTTATTTCCACTCATTGCCACTGTCAGCTCTGGGTCATGTGGTCTCCGTAGGCTGCAAGGGAGGCTTCTAGTCAACTGGTCATGCACCTGTCTGGAACTCTATTACTATAGGAGAAGATAGACCATGTAGGTGAGAAATGTCCCTGGGTGTGTCCTATTTTTATTTCTTAAAGACTTCATTTGTTTTGTAGCGAGAGGGGAAGGGAGGGGGAGGAACTTTGACGTGGAAGAGAAACAGCGATCAGTTGCATCTTGCTGGGGATCGAAGTGGCAACCTTTTGGTTTGCAGGCCGACACCCAACCTGCTGAGGCGCACCGCCAGGGCCCTGGGTGAGTTTTATGGTCTCCATTTCACAGACAGGGAAACCTGCCCAGACTCACACAACTAGTAAGCTGCAGGCTCCGAGAACAGTGCCTGGCACGCAGATGTGCTCCACAATGACCCATTGAGTGAGTGAAGGAGTGGACGCTGGGACCCTGGGGTCCCGGCCCCCTGAAGATGGATCCTTTAACTGGCTTTTTCTCTTCCCTCCTGTTTGCTGGGCCACAGCCTTGCCTGAGACACACTGGTGCTACTGCTGTGCCTGGTGCCATGGGCCTGCTGCTTCTGGTCCCGCTGCTCTTGCTACCCTGCGTCTCCAGCCTGCCCTTCTACAATGGCTTCTACTACTCCAACAGTCTCCACGGCTGGAACCTGGGCTACAGTGAAGGTGGGTGGCCTCCTGCATCTGGCTCTTTGCTCCGAAGGGCGAACAAGACTTCTGCTGACCCCTGCTGTGTAATGCAGGTTCCAGGCTGGGACAAGGGGACTGGGCATGGAGCCAGCAGCCTTTCCCTCATCTGGGCGCCTGCAGTGGACTGGCTTCATTTCTAAGACGAGCAGAAGAGATGGTCTAGTGACTCTGTGCTTATCAGCCCCTCAGAGATGGACCCTGATTCATTTAAGGACAACCACTTGCACTTTTTCTACTTTCCCAAAGTCCTGCCAGTTGGTCACGATCCAGCTTTAAAAGGGACCTCCCCTGGTCTCCCCAGTGCAAAGGGGCTTTAGGGTTTAACAGATGGGAGTTTGAATCAATTTAGCCACTTCCTAGCTATATAGCTTTGGGCAGGTGATTTTTTAGTGGTTTTTGCGCAACTATGTGTCAGGCATGCTTCAAGTTTCCTTACATGCACTGTCTCATCTAAACTTCACCAAAACTGTGACACAGGCAAGGGTGAGCATAAAAATGTTTGTGAGCATAAGACAGGCACTGACCAGATTGAAGCTGACTGTCCTCATAGCCCCGGAAGAAGATACAGTGTCTTATTCTACCTCATAGGTGAGGAAGTCAAGGCTCAGATGGTTGAGCCAGGTGCCCACGGCACACAGAACTGAATGAGTCACACCGAGAATGTTTGTGGAAGGGTTGAGAAGGTGGCCAACACCTAGGGCAGCCTGCTCATGGCAAGAGTGTTTTCTTGGAGGCTCTTGGGGAAAACCCATCCTTGCCTCTTCCACGGCCAGCATTCCTTGGCTTGTAGCTGCCTCACTCCGGTCTCTGTAGTCACATCTCCCTCTGCCTCCCTTTAAAGGATGCTCGCTTGCCCTGGCCGGGTTGCTCAGTTGGTTAGAGCGTTGTCCCAATACACCAAGGTTGCAGGTTTGATCCCTGGTCAGGATACTGACCAATGAGTGCATCAATAAGTGAAATGGCAAATTGATGTTTCTCTCTTGGTCTCTCTAAAAATCAAAAAGTTATTAAAAACTGAAAGAGAAAAGATCCTTGTGACTGCAGTTAGGGCCTATCTGGAACATCCAATCTAAATACACTCTTTTTCTCAAGATCCTTCATTTAACCCCATCTGCAAAGTTCCTTTTGCCTTCTAAGGCAGCATTTAGGGGTTAGGACCTGAATATCTTGGGGAGCTGTCATTTAGCCCCCAGACCCCTTTTGCCTGGAGCTTATTTGGTTGTCCAAGCACTTTGAGGCGATTTAAGGAAATTACTGAAAAACTTAGTGGCTGAAGATGACAGGTGTTTACCTGGCTCTTGTTTCCATGGGTTGGCAACTTGGGCTGGATCGTGCATGTGCCTGCAAAGTCACAGGGCAGTGTGTGGGGACATGGGGAGGGGTGCAGCATTGTGGTCATTCTTGTCACCTGTGGCACCCGAGTGTGGTGGGAGCTGGGGCAAGGGCGGGTGGCCCTTGCAGGGGTACAGATCAGCCTCAGCCGGCCCTCATCTGCACCACCTCTCCCCCAGGCCTCTTCAACGGAGTAAAGCTGGTGGTGGAGACACCGGAGGACACCCTGTTTTCCCACCGGGGGGCCAATGTGACCCTGCCCTGCTGGTACCACTACGAGCCGGCCTTGGTCTCCCCAAGGCCCGTGCGCATCAAGTGGTGGAAGCTGTCGGAGAACTGGGCCCCGGAGCAGGACGTGCTGGTGGCCATTGGGCGGGAGCACCGCTCCTTCGGTGACTACCGAGGCCGTGTGCACCTGCGGCAGGTTGGGGAGCGTGAAGTGTCGCTGGAGATCTGGGACCTGCAGCTGGAGGACTACGGGCGCTACCGCTGTGAGGTCATCGACGGGCTGGAGGATGAGAGTGGCCTGGTGGAGCTGGAGCTGCGGGGTGAGACCCGAGTGGGGCTGCGTGATGCTGGGACCTAGCAGCTGAGGGGAGGAATCCAGGGAAAGCAGCCAGACCTTAGTGCTTTAGGCAGATAAACATTTAATTCTCAAAACAACCCTGTGAGGGAGCTGCTAGTACCACCACCCCCATTTTACAGGTGAGGAAACTGAGGCACAGAGAGGTGAGGTATCTTACTGTCAGTCACCTAACTCATAAATAGCAGAGCAGGTGCCTGACCCTATTCTGAGAGAGGCAGGTGGGAGTTGGTCACACAGCTTATTAGAGACAGAATAGGGTTGGCAGGACACATGGATGGATGAGGTAGCCCAGTGTGAGGCAATAGGGAGTGGTGGGGACTGGGGCATGCTGCTGAGGCTGAGCTCTCCTTTCTGATGGTCCCACAGCCTTATTTCTCACAGCTCTGCTGGTTGAAAGTGTGAGATCAGGATCCAGTCAGGTGAGGGCCCCCTGCCAAGTCACAGACTTCCCGCTGTGCCTTCATGTGGCAGAGGAACTGGGAAGCTCTCTGAAGTCTTTGACAAGAATGCAAATCCCAGCACAAGGCCTCACCTTCATGATGTAAGCGCCCCCCACAGGCCCCAACAATCACCTTGGGAGTTAGGATTTAAACAGGGATTTGTGAAACACTTTGCAACCATAGTGTTGGGATTCTTGGCAGCAGCCCTGTGAAGGCGGTATTATTTGCGTTCTACAGTTGGGGACCTTAGTTGGCTGATTAGTTCATTACCTTAACAGTGATTTTCAACTGGGGTACTGCAATACTTTTTAAAACATGCTTACCTGACAGTTTAGTCAGGGGTACTGACCTCTTTTTCCTTAGATTCTCAACATGAAAAGAAAATGACAACAGCCAATGCAACAATAGCTGTTGGTGTGAATGTCCCGTCTTGAACCATAAACATAGAGGTCATATAATAGAGTTACATCTTATTGGTCACGTTGCATAATAAGATTGCACCTGATTGGTTAGTTCTTGGTACCAGAAATCCTTATGTACACATAGAGGCACCTGAATTTTAAAATTTGTTATTTATTGATTTTTTTAGCAAGAGAGGAAGGGAGAGAGCAAGAGATGGATTTGTTGTTCTGCTTATGGATGCATTCATTGGTTGGTCCTGTATGTGCCTTGACCAGGAATTGAACCCGTAACCTTGACATATCCGGATGAGGCTTTAACCAACTGGGCTACATGGCTAGGGCTCTGAACTTTTAAAAAGTTACTTTGTGGTAATGGGAGAAAATATAATAACGGAACTTTGAAAAAGGCTTGTAAAGAAAAGTCACTTTGGAGCAAAGAGGGTAGGTAATATTATTATTATTATTATTATTATTGGGACTCAATCAAAATGATACCTATTCTTTTTTCAGACCGGCCCAAAAATACGATGTATTTTTTTTTTTGTGCCAGCGGAATTTTAGTAATTAGTTTGTGTGCCATGAGATGACAGAGGTTGAAAACGCTGCCCTAACAAACTGGTAGAAGATGGCTGAGCCGGGAGGCTGTTTGCCAGCCTGGTGCTAGAAGGCAGGTGTCCCGTCACCTCTGCCTTGGACAAGAACAGGGGACAGGTGATGGCAGGTTTGCTGACTTCTGAGGGACTGTGTGCGTGTTGGAGGAGCATCTGTCTCTGTGGAGCTGGGGGCAGCAGACTGTGGTCTCCAGCCAGGGGTCCCCGGCGTGCCCCTGCAGGTCCCCTTTCCTTCCTCCCCAGGTGTGGTGTTTCCTTACCAGCCCCGCCGGGGGCGGTACCAGCTCAGCTTCCCGGAGGCGCAGCGAGCCTGCGAGGCCCAGGACGCCGCACTGGCCTCCTTCCAGCAGCTGTTCCGGGCCTGGGAGGAGGGCCTGCACTGGTGTAACGCCGGCTGGCTGCAGGATGCCTCGGTGCAGTACCCGGTCTCGCTGGCCCGGCGGCCCTGCGGTGGCCTGGGCCTGGCGCCCGGCGTGCGCAGCTATGGGCCACGCCATCGCCACCGGCACCTCTACGACGCGTTCTGTTTTGCCACTGCCCTCCAGGGTGAGTGGGGTGGCTGAGCACGGCCTTCGGGTGGACAGGGAGCACCTGGGGGGCTTTGGGGCACTTCTGCCTGCCCTGGGGCACCTCCACCTGCAGCGCCGCTGACGCTGAAGCTGCTTGGCTGAGTTCACGCCATTCGTCAACACGGCCTCAGGTTGTGTGATGGGCTGGGCATCCCGGACAAGGAAAACCCACCCTGTCCTCAAGCGGCTCATCTCCCGAGCGAAGGCTCAAGGGAAAACGGAGGGAATGGGAGCCATACCCCAAGCACGTAGGAAGCTGTCTGGCACGTTTGGTGCTCAGTACTGGACTGAGCCAGCCGGAGACCCTTGATTGGTCCAGCCTAGGTGGGGTGCCCGCCTAGCATGCAATGATGGAAGGGCTGGGGAGTCCAGATAGAACGGGAGGGACCCCAGCCCCATGGCAAGGTGGGGTGAAGCTCTCAGAGAGGGTGAGGACTGGGAAGGCGCCCCCCAAAATGTCTAAGCAGGTGCCCACAGGCAGCATGGTGGCTCCCTGGGCCCAGGCAGATCTTTGGGGACTGGATGGGCTGACATTGCTTCAGGCCAAGCTGTCCCCTCGTCTGCCCAGCCACCCTCACACCCCGCTCCCCCACAGGGCAGGTGTACTACCTGGAGCACCCCCAGAAGCTGACACTCGCGGAGGCCAAGGAGGCGTGCCGGGAGGACGGTGCCCAGATCGCCAAGGTGGGCCAGCTCTTTGCCGCGTGGAAGTTCCGTGGCCTGGACCGCTGTGACGCTGGCTGGCTGGCTGATGGCAGTGCCCGCTACCCAGTGGTTCAGCCACGTCCCAACTGTGGGTCCCTGGAGCCTGGCGTTCGAAGCTTTGGCTTCCCAGACCCCCAGAGCCGCAAGTATGGTGTCTACTGCTACCGGGCTCACTAGAGCCCGGCCACCAGCTCTCTGCCTGCCCTCCCGGCCCCTCCGGGTGGTATTGAGCCGTTCATTCATCCTGTTGGTTGGGGCAGTGTTCCTATTTTCATGCATCTTAACTGGAAAAAGGTTTAAATTGCTATTTTTGTAAATCCAGCAGATCCCAAGTCTTCCCTTTGCTGAAAGAGACACTGCAAGGCTGCCCTAACCAGGGATCCCCTCTACCCATCCTCCGGGGCGTTCGAGGTTCGTGAGCTCACAAGTACTCTGCCGCCACTCCCGGCCCTGCGGAGGCTGGCGTCCAGAGGGGACAGTGACAGAGGGATCGGGGCATGGTGGCGGCAGCTCTCCCTCCGCCTTGGCCTCAAAGCGGGTGAGGAGGACATTCAGGGGCTCTTGAGCTGGGCTTTGGGCCTTGTAGGCTCCTGCTCCTCTGAGGAGGCAGGGGCTGCAGGCGTCTGTGTGAGACCCCCAGGAAGGGAGGAGGCCCCTCCCATTCTTCCCGTCTCTCTGGTTGAAGAGTCTCAGTTTTCCCAATTTGGTCTTTGTGATTCATTGGACCGTGCTTGGTGCTGTCCAGCCCAGCCTTCCTGCCCCTCCATGGGAGCAATGTGTGATGCAGGGTCCCATCAGCTGTCACCACACACACACACACTCCGCCAAGCCCACCTGTACCCTTGTAAAATTAAAGCACGTCAGGTGTGACCGTCCCGGGTTCTCCGAACAGCCAGGATTCATGCCAGTCAGGGGTTGTTTGATCCAAACACGTCTCCAGGACCACCACTCCCCAGAACCCTTTGGGTCGACCCTCGACCACGGTTGTTGCCCTTCTCGAATCAGAAAAGTTAAAAAAATAATAAAATAATAAAATAATAAAAAAAAAGAAGAAGGGAAAAGAAATAGATCTCTTCCAATGTCTTTATTATTATAATTATCATCATCTTCCATTTTCAAAAATATAAATAGGTACACGGAACGCTGGTGCCTGCACGGTCCCGAGGGTGGGGGAGGGGGGAGGGGGGAGGGGCTTTCCCTCAGGTCAGGGAGTGCCCCCCCCCACCCAGCCCTGCCGAGAGAGGTGACACCTGTTAGGGTGGCAGACCAGGGGAGAGGACCTGGAAGAGGGACCCTCTTGGAGGGAGCCCGACCCCCGTGCGCCGGAAGACCCCTTGATGGCACTGCCCTGCCCCTTCAGCCTGGGCTGCAGGAACGCCCGCCTCTGTCCCAGGCTCCTTACACAGAGGCGGAGGGGGCAGCCCCGGTCCATCCCATCCCCGTACATTCATCTGTGGCCATGGCCCCGCTCTTCCCACCCCGGCTTCTGCCCCTTCCAGCTTCTCCGCCCCTCCCTCCTCCGCCCTAGGTCTCCCTGCAGGTCAAAGAACCAACGATTGCACTGCTCTTGGATAACGTCAGCAAACAAAAAAATAATCTTCTTTATTTAACTTAACCCCTCCCTGCTCCCCCTGTCCCTGCACTGGTTCCCTGGAAAGGCACGACGGGAGAATGAAGAAACGTCTCTAACCTCGGTCCACGGGTTACAATACGCTGGCTTTGCTTTGGCATTTGTGGGGGAAAAATCAAGATGCATTTTTGGCAATTTGGGGGGTGGGGTGGGTGGGTCCGTGGGTGCGTACACAATGTGGGATTTTGATTTTTTTTTCCTTCTTTAATGGAATTCCTTACATGACAGAAAGCGACAAGAAGGGACACCGTCAGAGTGGGACATCAGCCTGGAGAGGCTCCTGGGCTCAGCATCCTGGGCGCGTCCTGGGCGCTGCTCTCAGTGGGCTGAGCTGGGACGGCTCCTCTGCAGGCCCCGCTTCTGCAGTCTGCGCTTGTAGGTGGTGGCTGGTGGAGGGACAGGGAACGGCCCTGGTGAGCCCTGGGAAGGAAGCAGGCCCGCCAGCCTCTCCCCGTCTTGCCCCGCCTCCCCCAGCTCCCCTCCTGCAGAAACCTCGGTAGTTCTGCCTCCTGATTTTGATTTTTCTTGAACCAACTCGGGCTAAGGGGCTTCGGGTGGGTGTTGAAAAGGAAAATGGGCTGCCTGCTCTCTCCGTCCTCCCTAGGGACAGTGACAGGCGCCCTTGTCCACAGACAGTGCTGATGGTGTGGGTTCAGGCTCGCCGGGTGCTCCGGGCACAGCGAGGAGGCACGTGCGTGAGCGGCAATGCTGTGCGCAGGGCAGGGTGGGAGGGGCGATGCTCACGGTCTGTGCAGGTGATCCGAGGCTCCTCCCACTGCCCGCTGGGCAGGCACCGGATGGTGGGCACGTGGCGTTGGACGAAGCCCTCTGTGCATTGGTACCGCACCAGGGAGTTGATCTCATACCGGTCCTTCTTCTGGCCGAACGTCCTGGCGTGCTCCACCACAGGGGGGTCTCCACAGGCCACTGAGGGGCAAACACCCTTCAGAGAGGGACCTCAGGGGTCTCGTGATGACCCTTGATGATGAGCCAGTGTGGTCCCCTCCAGCTGTGAGAGGACAGCCTGCAGCCTGGGGCACCTGGACAGGGGCATGGAGCCCGGACACCCTGCCATGAGCCCTGGCTGCTGACCAAGGGGCTTTTTCACACTGTGCTCAGAATCTGGGAACCATCTGGGTTCCTGGATGATTCAGAGCAGGGAGGGAATAAAAGGAGGGTCTTAAGGGGATGAGAGGAAGACAGAGGGAGGGAGGGAGGGAGGGAGGGAGGAAGGAAGGCAGAGAAAGAGGGCGAGAGCCAGGCAGACCGTCTGTGCCTTATTTATGAAAATATCCTGGTCTCAGGGGAAGGTGGGACCTACATGGTCCCCACAAGTGGACTTGCCCGTGCTTGGGACAGTTCCCGTCTGCTTAGTAGCAACGAAGTGACAACAGCATTCGGGAGAGAAGATTGCTCCCACCTGGACACCTTCCAGGCCCACCTTACCTGTGCCCTTTTTGCAGGTGAAGGGCAGGTGGTAATTGCAGGGCACATCATTCCACTCGCCCTTCTCATGCCAGATCATCACCACGCAGTCCTCTCCACTGGCAAAGAAGTTGTCAGGCTGGTTGGGGCGCCAGTTCTCAAATTGCTGTGTGTAGGGGTGGGGAAGGGGTGAGGAGTGGGGGCAGGAGCCTCACGGCCTGGCCTGACCCCCGTTTCCCCCATTTCAAGCCCCGCCTGCCCCCCACCCCCATCTCCTTTCTCTTCTGGCAGCGGCGCAGAGGCTGCTGGGAGTCTGGGCAGGATGGTCCTAGCTGTAGGTCCTTCTCAGCAGCCCCTCAGAAGGACGAGGTGTCACGGTTCCTGTTGGGGTCACCAGCTTTGCCTGGAGCCCCTGGCAGAACTCACCAAGGAGTGTCCGTCTGACCAGCGGAAGTCCCCTTCAATGGTCCTGTCGTTCAGGCCGATCCACTGGTAGTTTTGAGCATTGTCTGAAGAGAGGATGCGTGTGTTGGGTGTGGTGTGACCCTGCACCCTGGGGAGGGGAGGGGAGGCCTGGGGAGGGATCTCACAGAGGCAGAGGGGGTAGAGGGGTGTGGGGCAGGGCTCTGTGAAGCATGCCGCCTGCTCTTGAGGTCCAGGCAGGGGTCTCAGCACATCCAAGCTTGCAGTACCTTCGGACACCCTCCCCAAGCTGACACAGGCTAGTGACAGCCCCAGGGACTGACTCTAGGTGCAGTGGGAGTCATGGTCCCAAAGACGTCTCCCCGCTTCTTCCAGGGAACTCAGGCTGCTGAGTTCCCTCCCTCTCTGCCCCCAGCCCTGCAGCCTCGCTGGGTCCCAGTCTGCTGGCATCCGGCAAGTGACCTCCTTTGCCCATGTGACCACTCTCCTCTGGGGCCAGGGCAGCCCCACCAGACTCACTGTTGACAAACTCCTGCTCCTCGGGGGTGACGATGCTGCTCAGGTGTGACTGCTGCTCCCGACACCGGCTCTCAGCGTCCACCCAGCTCTCGCGGTCGGGGAAGTGGCGGTAACAGTGGCCCTGGAACTTGGTCCAGCCCTCCTCGCACAGCTCCTGGTCTGCAACACAGGTCAGGGACTTGACGGGAGGGGCCCCGGCCGACTGCGCGTGGGAAGGCGGCCGTCTCCTAGGGCAGATTCCTGCATCCTCCCTGCTTTTAGCGCCATGCCCTCCTAGGAGCGGACAGGCCCAGCGGCATGGAGGCTCAAGTTGGAAGCAGGGAGGCCTGGCCCCGGCCCCGGGGGGCCTCTGGGCAAATACTCATCCTCTGGGAAATGCCAGGGACCCTGTCTTTCCCTGATGCCACCTCCCCTCTTCCCCAAAGCTTTCTCCTGTTGGTGCCTGCTCTGCAGGGCACCAGAGTTCAGCTGGCCGCCCGCAAGAAGAGGTGAGGAGGCGAGAAGTGTGGAGCTTTATGGCAAAACGTAATTCAAAGGCTCTGAGGGTCTCTCCGGAGAGAGGGGGTTTCAAGGAGGTGTTGGAAGGTAGCAGCAGCAGCCGGAGGCATGAAATGGCACCCCTAGGTGGGCACAGAGGAGCAGAAGAAAGTCTGCTTTGAGTCCAAAGAGGACGCAGTGCTCAATGGGTCGCCCAGTGGGGCCGGCTCTGGCTAAGAACACTGCAGGGCCAGGCAGCTAACTCCGGGGGTCCTGGCCTTGTTCTTGTATTTCTTGGTGGCGGGGTAGGAGAGAGGAAGAACCTGTCCTCCCAGAGCTATACTGGCGGCGGATTCTGAGTTCTGGAGGGGGGGTTGGAGCTCCCAGGGCAGCCTAAGGAGGAACAGCGGTAAGGGCTGTGCAGAAGCAGCGTTTGCAGCCTTGCGAGAGCTGTTATGTGCGGGTCTCTCCAACCCTGCCTGCAGCGACAGCACAGTGGTGGCCTGCAGTTGGCCCGCGTGGGAGCATGAGACCCCAGGAACGTGCAGATGCTCCCCGTTCCTCTCCCAGAGCCCGCTGTTCAACATTTGCCAGCACGGCCCAAGACCCTCTTCCCCTGGGGGGCCCTCAGCCTCCTGGTGGTCAGGTCGTCCCAGGGAGGAGGGGTGCAGGCATGGCAGGCTTGGAGAGACACTGGGAAGACTGGAGAGAGGGAGGCTAGCAGGCTGAGAAGAAAGGGGCGGAGCGGCAGGTCTGAGGGGGGCACAGCCAAGGCCTCCCAGGGCGAAGGTCTGGAAAGAAGGGGTAGAGGCCTCAGAGGTGGTACGGCTCCCCCATCACCGCGGGGCTGGCTGTGGGGTTCATTCTCGGGCCCCATCAGTGTCTGAGGGCAGGGCCGGGCAGGATGGAGGTTCTGGGGGAGTCAGCGGTGGCATTCCAGCGGGGCTGGGGAAAGCAGAAGGACCAGAGCCAAGGCAGGAGGACCTGCAGGGTGGCGGGGGTGGAATGGGCCCTGGTTAGCTGGGCGTCCAGGCCCAGGGCCCGGCTGGATGGCTCGGGCACCTCTTTCTGCTCCACCCAGAGCACAGCCTTGGGAGCACCCTGCACGCATGCCTGCAGGGCACCTGCTCCCCAGCCTGGCGCTCGACAACTCTGTCTGCATGGACCGTCTCCCTGATGACAAGGAGGTTGGCATCCTGGGGAGAAAATCCTTATAACTCTCTTTTCCCACCCCAGCCACGATCCCACGCACCCATTTCTTGGGGGTGTGGGGGGAAAGCGCAGGGGAGGAGGAGGAGGACTCGGGCCTGGTCTCGCTGACACCTTCCGTTCCTCCACCTGTCTGTGGCCCCAGCAAAGCTTCCAGGGAACAAGCCATGCAGAACTGCCTCCCGCACAGCTTAGGACCACAGCGGGGCTTCCTGGGGGCCTCAGCGGCTGCCTGGAAGTTCCCGGCATGTCCACCCTGAGGGTTCCTTAAAAAAACGGTTTCAGCCCCTGCACACTTCCCGCTCTGTGTGGGCCACTGCTACGCGCAGCTGGGGCTCTCAGCTCCCCCATTCTGAGGTGGGATCCGGGAACGGGGGCTCCTGGGGAGGGGCTGGCAGCTCTGCGGGGCACCCAGCTGCCCTGGGCAGAGCCAGGCCCAGATGCAGAAGCAGAGAGGCGTTGGCAAGTCCCAAGAGATGACACGGAGCCCCTGCCCCGTGCCATGGGGCTCTGCTCTCTGTGGCCAGCCCTTTGCCTTGCTCAGGGGAGGAGGAAGGGAGTGTGGCCCGGAGCTGTCACGTGGTGATGAGAAGGGGACATGCAGCAGGCGACAGGCAGCTGCCCCTGCTCATGCACGCCTGGAGCATGCCGGTGACATGGGGGGGGAGCGTCAGGCAGATAGGCCATGGCTCTTGCCAGAGGAAGAGAGGAAAGCAGCTTGGCTGGGGCGGTGCAGTGGCTCCCAAAGCCATGGAGGGGCCGCCAAGGCCCCGCAGAGAATTAAGCAGCAGACACGTGCCCTTGCCCATGCGAGGGGGCTCCATGGCCGTCATCCAGAGGGAGAACCAACGGCTCCCGCCCCCGGGTTCCTTTTGGACAAAGGCCCGGAACAAGCTGTCCTCCTGGTCTGCTGCGTGCACCAACCCTGACGGTGGTGTCAGCAGGCCTGGAAGCCCCGGAGAAGGTTCATGGTTCAGAGGCCACCCCAGAGCCCCGCATCCCGAAGGCCTGCATGTCTCTCCGGCGGTCAGATGGGCCCACACCCCCGAGGTGGGTTTTCTCAGGGGACGGACGACCAGAGAAGGAGTGGGGGTGAGTGGACCTCTCTCGGCGGCTCCGGCATTGGCCCCAGCCAGGGCCTGGAGCCTGTGGTTAGGAGGGGAGGGTGAGGGAGGAGTGGGGGGTGCAGCGGTTAGTAACATTAGCTGAAGCCGAGACAGCCGTACCGATCTCACACAGGTCCCCTCGGTAGCTGGGAAGGCATAAGCATGTGAAAGAATCGATGGCGTCCACGCAGGTGGCTCCATTCAGACAAGGGCTTGAGAGGCACTCATCACTGTCTGCAAGAAACCAAGGGCCACCATTAGGACGCCCGCCGGCCCGCCAGCCTCGCAAGCACTGTAGTCTCTTTCCAGGCGGCCGGCCCCGCGGCTCTCCGGAGCCTCGGGAAGGGGGCGGATTTCCTAGAGCTGCTGCTGCTGCTGCTGCTGCCATCGACGTCCTAGAACGCGAAGCCAAAAAATCCAGCCGGGCTTCTCTTGCGTGTGTGTGGTGCTTGATTGGCAAGGTGAGCCCGGTTACCCTGCGGCGATTTGGCAACTTCTAAAGCCAAAGGCCTACCGGGAAGGATCAACGCGGAGTTCCTCCAGGATGCTGTCTCTTGTGACCACTTCAGGAAGACACGGGGTCTGAAGGGACTCGCCGTGGCAGGGGGGCAAGGTCATTGGAAGTCAGCTCCCTGCAGCTTGGCTAGAACTCTCTTTCCCTGGCTTCCTCCGCAGACGAGCACCCAGGGAAGAAGGCAAGGCGGTGCAGGGCTGGCACGAATGTGGTCTGCGGAGCTCAGGATCGCGAGAAAACAGCAGCAGGGCTCTTGGCGTGGGATTCGTGAAGATTTTGACATTGTAGACACTGTTCTCGTGTTTGGTAAAAAAGGTTCTAGAGCAGCATGTGAAGATGAAGCCAGTGCTGCTCTCTTGCCTGACACTTCCCCGGGGGCATCTCCTTTGAGTATAAGGGCCCAGCATGTGGACAGCCCCGGTGAGCCAACACTTCTAGAAGGGCTCCATCCTGGCCCGTGCGAGACCAGCATTTGAAGCCAGCAAGGTATTTTTTTTTTTAAGATTTTAAAAATTTATTATTTTCAGGGAGAGGAGAAGGGAGATGGGCAGAGAGGGAGAGAGAAAGACATCCATGTATGGCTGCCTTTCACCTGCCTCCAGCTATAGACCTGGCTGGAGACCTGGCTTGCAACCTGGTTATGTGCCCTGGCTGGGAATCGAACCAGCAACCTTTGGGTTTGCAGGCTGGTGCCTTATCCACTGTGCCACCAGCCAGGGCACAGCAAGGTATTTAGTAAGTGGCCACCCACCGGCACCAGCCTGGGACCCAGGCAAGTGCCCGGACATTCTCTTCTCTTCTGTTCCAACATGTTCTTTCTGACCCAAATTCTTTGTAGGACTTGAATTGGAACATCCTTGGCCTCCATCCAGTTTTCCTCCACTGGCCAAGATAAGAACTGAATCTCCAAATCTGGTCCTTTCTGCATCTTTCTGAGAAGCAAGGGAACTGTGCATTTGTACTCCAAAGGCTCCTCCTGGCTTTTTTTTTTTTGGCCTGGGCTACTTCCCCTGGGGACATGATAAAAAGTGACATGAAACTTCTCTTCCCAGGAGATCAATGAAAGTCTGCAATAAATGAGCTCCACTGGTTCCGGGGGCTTCCCTATGCGCAGCTCAGCCTTGGTACGTGCATCTGTGTCCCTAAAATCTTCAGGATGCGACGTGTTTAGGGGTGGTCCCCACCAGGACTTAGGTCTTGCCTCTCACAAGAACAGACGACACTTTCCGGTCAGTCCTCTGATTAGAAGGCACTTTCTTCTGGATCCTTTTCACTGGTGCCTTTCTGGACCAGAGTTGGGTCTGTACGATGGGTAGCTAGAAAGATCTCAAGTCCCCAGGCATCTCTGTCTTCCCACGAAGTTCTTGTGGTCACCTCAGGGAGTGCACACCGTGGACCAGACAGTTCCAAGTTTGGAACTGTCCCAAGCAAAACCAAAATGCATGAGGAACGAACTCAAGTCCCAGCATGCACTTGGGTTCCCAACAGCAGCAGGAGCAGCAATAGGTCAGGCTGGTGGGCCGGGCGGAAGCTGGGGGAGCTGTCCTGCTTCGGGAAAGCCCCCGTTCTCTTCTGTCCATTAGCATCATTACGGAGGGTGGGAAGCACCGGGCAAGGGGCGATTAAGCAAATGTAGGCGCTAAAGCAGTTGTACAAAGCAGGGGACAGGGTTGGTCTGTGGGGAGAAGAGCCAGACGTCTGCCCTGGGGCCTCTGGCCCATCACGGAGGAGAAGGCAGGAGAGGCAGAGGCCCCGAGGGTAGCCGGGCCAGGTGGCTCCCAGGTGGCCCAGGTGGCCTGAGGTGAAGGGGACAGCATTGTTTCTCCTGCTGAGGAAGTGGTGGTTCTGTGCAGGGCAGCTCAGGGAGGCTGAGAGCCAGCCTCTGCAGCAGGAGGAAGAGGGGCCCCGGGTACCGTGGTACCGTGCGGCTCTCTCTTATTGACCACTCTGGCCCTGCACCGCCACCTCCTTCTGTGCAGGGCAGTTGGGAGGCTGCTCATCTTCCGGGACCATGAAAGGAGCTGGCCGGGGCCTGCTATGCTCAAGTGCAGAGTTGGGGACCCCCCACACGGTGCGGGCAGGCAGGGGACGGCAAGAGCTTTGGGCAACGGGCAGACTGAGTGACAGAGGGGACACGGAAGACAGGAAAGCGTTATCTCTCTCAAGAATCTTCCCCAAGCCAGAGGCTGCGTCTCTTGTGAACATTAGCCCCACAACAGCCCTATGGGAACGGCAGGTTGATTCTGATCATCTTGTTTTGGGGCCATCCCCAATCAGAGGATCCCCGGGACCCTCACTTGTCCCACAAGCTCCTTGACCCGTGGCTAAGGACCACCGAGGCCCCACGGTGATGCGGACTCAGGGGTAGGGCAGGGCTGGGTCACCCCTGACCTGCAGCCGTGAATCCTGGAGCTCGATGACACGTTTGTGTCATTTCTTTCAGGGCAGGCAGGGGACTCAGACCTCCCCCAGCCCCAAGCATGCAGGGGACTTTCCAGAGAGGTTTGCTCCACACCGGCCTTTTTGAGTGTCCCCACCAGGAACTGCCAGGCACCACTGGCTTCCTCCTTCAACATTTCTTGAGAGCCTCAAGTTTTACCTTCAACATTCAAGCCTGTGCTGCTTTCTGCTCCTCAAGCAACCCTTGGCTTGACAAAACACTACCTACTTCTCAGTTTAATGGTTTAGCTTGACATTGCCTCTTACTAAATCACCAGGCAGAACAGATGCCCTGGGAAGAGGTGCCCTGCTTTTCTGGTGGCTCTACCCTCGTGCGTCACTGTATGGCTCTGTCCTTCCCAGCCTGATACTCCAATGACCTCGGTCGCCTTCTCCTGCCTGCAGCTCCGTCTGGGGATGAAGGGGTCCCCTCCCTCCCCGATGAGGGGCTTACCTATGTCGCAGTGCTCACCAGTGAGGCCAGGGGGGCACAGGCATAGGACATGTCCCGCCGTCTCCTGGCAGGTCCCAGCACCACAGGGATCCTCAGCACAGGACCTGGCTGGGGCTGCAACCCCCAGGGAGAGGCTGAACGTGGAGAAGCTGCAGCCTCCGAGACCTCGAGGTTGGGGCACAAGGTCCCCCAAGCTCTGCAGGCGGCGTGTGGGTCAGCATGTGTCTCAGCACCCACGTGGTACCTGACTGGGAAAGGTCCCTCAGCACACACGGGTGTGCAAGGGGACCCAGAGCACAACGTGGAAAAGGATCATCTCGCTCCTGGTCCTGGAGCTGGGATGGTGGAGGCAGGACGGTCCCACAGTACAGAGGAGTCCCTGGTATTGCGGTGGGGGTGGGGACGCAGGGACTAAAGTCAGGACTCAGCCAAAGTGACCCTTTGTCATTCCTTCACTGGGGCTGGTTTAAGCCCCACATAAATGTCTCTAGTAGGTTCACTCTCATCTCACACTCCCTCCGTGGGAAGGACTCAGCAGTGTATAATTCCTAGTGCTATGTAAATAGTCACCCTCCCGTGCCCTGGGCCTGGGACACATGATAGAGTTCACCCGTAAATTTCTCCTGACGTCACTCTAATGGCAACAATCACTCACCTGTACCAGTGTGTACTGCGTACAAACTATGATGCTAACTGCTTGTTTTAGATGTGCGAATATGCGGTTTAATCTTCCCTGGGGCTATTTTCTACTTTATGGATGAGGATCAGAGAGGTTAAGAAACTTGCCTGAGGCTGCACAGGTAACCTAGGCGGGGAGCGGTGCTCAGAACCTTGAATCTACACCACCTCCTCCTATGCTACCATGTGAACTACCTAAACACAGTTATAGGGAGAAAATGCCAACAATACCTGTAGTGGTTGCCCCGGATTCTCCTGTCCCCTCCGGGGAGGTTGGGATGGAAGCGTCCGTTGGGAAGATGGCTGTCTCCACTGTTCGGGCCTCTTCTCCTGAGTGCAAGGGGCTGGAGGACTCGATTTCTAGATGCGCCTCTGCAGGGCGCGGGGTCTCCTGGGTCCATTCAGACTCTGGCTCGCTGGTGCTGATGACAACATCCAGCCCTGATGTGTGACCAGACAGGTCTCCGCTGGTCTCTGTCCTGTCTCCAGAAGCTGTGCGTGTAGCCGAAGGCCAGTCCCATGTCTCCGTGCCCACGCCGTAGGTGCTGGTTGGCTCTCCACTCACTCCTGATGGGGTTGAGCCCTCTGTGGGTCCTTCTTGGAAGGTTGAACTGCTGCCGCTCACACCCAGGCCTGAGATTGCCCCCAGGTCAGCTTCGTGGAAGGCGGAGGTGGCTTCGCTCACATCGGGGGACCCCGAAGCTCCTCCGCTGGCCTCAGGAGCAGCAGACACCCCCACCCCAGCCACTGGATAGGCAGACGTTTCGCTGCTGGATTCCGGGGCTGATGATGCGGCTTCCCCAGGCCCCGGGCGCCTCGGCGTGGCTCCGCTGACATAGCCTGATGCAGAGGTTTCTCCGCTGGACTCAAAAACCTTGGGGGTGTGTGTCAAAGGGGGTCTCTGGCCGAGTTCCTGGGAAACAGTTGGTTCAGTAACACCTTCCACAAATTCAGAAGTGATCAAGGTAACTTCTGGAAGCCCCGAGGCCTCCCCACTGGTGCTCGTGGCCGTTGAAGACTCCGCACTTCCGTCACTGGTGCCAGAGAAGTCCCCACTAAAATAGGGGGTACTCGATGGCTCACCGCTGGGCTCCGCCAGCCCGGACTGCAGCCCACTGAGGTCTGAAACGCCCAGATGGTCTCCAGACATGTCTGGTGTTCCCGAAGGGGCACCGCTGAGTTCACCACCGCTGAGCTCCAAAACACCCGAAGGCCCTTCTCCTGCTTCTTGGGCTATTGAAGGCTGGGTTACAGACTCCACCAAAGTTCTGTCGACAAGAGAGACAGTGGGGAACCCCGATGCAAGTCCACTGCCATCATAGGCTCCCGAGGGCAGGCTGCTCCCCATCTCAGCTCCAGAGGCATCTCCACTGACCTCGGCTACTCCGCTTGGCCGGCCGCTGAATTCTGGAGGCTGGAGCGCGGACCCACTGGAGTCCACCGCTCCAGAAGGCTGTCCGCTGCCCTCCACGATCCCGGATGTGCCCGAGAGATCCGTCTCCCCAGAAGGGAAGCCGCTGAGTTCCACGGACCCTAAACCTTCTTCTTCTCTAAAGGTAGTAGGGGTCACTTCAACCAACGTGGTGTCCACAAAGGTAACGCCGGAAGATTCACCACTGCCGCTCGTGGTACCAGAAATCAGGCCAGGAATTCCAGATGTGGTTCCACTGAACTCCGGCCACCCTGACGGCTGCCCGCTGAGATTGGGGATCCCCGATGTTTCTCCGCTCAGGTCGGTTATGCCGAATGGGTGAGGGCTGCCCAGGAGATCTCCTGAAGCTTCTCCGCTGATGTCCGGCTGTCCGGAGGACAGTCCACTAAGCTCGGTCACTCCAGATGTTTCCCCTGGGAACCCTGATGGCTGCCCACTGAGCTCAAACAGCCCAGACGTTCCCCCACTGATGTCAGGGAATCCTGACGGCTGTCCGCTGACTCCAACGAGTCCAGATGCTTCCCCGCTGAGTTCAGGAAATCCAGATGCCTGGCCACTGAGCTCAGCTCCGGAAGGGAGTCCACTGGCTCCCCCACTGATGTCTAGCCCGCTGAAGGGCAGCCCAGATGCTTCTCCGGCACCACTAATGCCAATGGTTCCCCTCCCTTCCAGTTCACTTGCCATGGTGGCCGTGATCACTTCCACTAACGTGGTATCCACTAGGGAGACGGTGGGGAACCCGGACGGAAGCCCGCTGAAGTCGGGCAGGCCAGAGGACGGGCCACTGCCAAGGTCCACCCCAGAATACTCCCCACTAAAGCCGGAGGGAAGACCACTCACTTCGGGAGCTTGCCCACTTCCTAGGGTTCCGGAGGGTACGCCGCTGAAGTCCAAACCCCCAGAAGCTGGTCCGATCAAGTCTTCTTTTCCAGAAGGCAACCCGCTGAGGTCCTCTGCCCCAGACGCAGAGGTCTCTAGACCCTCCCTTCCAGAAGGAAGTCCACTCACGTCCTCTACTCCAGAGGCAGAAACTTCTGGACCTTCTCCAGAAGGAAGTCCACGCACGTCCTCTACTCCAGAGGCAGAAACTTCCGGAACTTCTCCAGAAGGAAGCCCATGCACGTCCTCTACTCCAGAGGCAGAAACTTCTGGACCTTCTCCAGAAGGAAGCCCATGCACGTCCTCTACTCCAGAGGCAGAAACTTCTGGACCTTCTCCAGAAGGAAGCCCATGCACGTCCTCTACTCCAGAGGCAGAAACTTCCGGAACTTCTCCAGAAGGAAGCTCATGTACGTCCTCTACTCCAGAGGCAGAAACTTCCGGAACTTCTCCAGAAGGAAGCTCATGTACGTCCTCTACTCCAGAGGCAGAAACTTCCGGAACTTCTCCAGAAGGAAGCTCATGTACGTCCTCTACTCCAGAGGCAGAAACTTCTGGAACTTCTCCAGAAGGAGGTCCATGCACGTCCTCTACTCCAGAGGCAGAAACTTCTGGAACTTCTCCAGAAGGAGGTCCATGCACATCCTCTGCTCCAGAGGCAGAAACTTCCGGAACTTCTCCAGAAGGAAGTTCATGCACGTCCTCTACTCCAGAGGCAGAAACATCTGGACCTTCTCCAGAAGGAGGTCCACTCAGGTCCCCTCCCCCAGAAGCGGAGGTCTCTAGACCCTCCCTTCCAGAAGGAAGTCCACCGAGATCTTCTACTCCAGAAGCTAGACCCTCACCACCAGAGGGCAGCTGACCGACCTGGGATGTGTTGGACCACGGGATTCCTTCTTCCTCCCCCGAGGCCAGGCCACTTCCCCCAGGCAGGCCTGAGCCCACTGTAGATGGGGCACCACTGGAGTCAAGGTCTTCCGAGGGCTGCCCACTGGAGTCCAGGGGTCCTGAAGCTTCTCCACTGCCTGTGAAGTCACCACTGACCTCGGGCACCCCAGATGCCTCCCCTGAGCCTGGCAGCTCCATCCCACTGGGCGCTGGGGGGGAAGGTGTGGACAGCTCCTCTGTTGGGAAGGGCGTCTCCGATGGGAAGGGCGTCTCCGAGGGGAAGGGCATCTCCGATGGGGAGGGCTCCACCGAGGCCAAGGGCACCTCCGTAGCAGAAGGGCCTTCGGTGCTCCCCTCGGTGGCTGTGCCAGTGGGAGGCCACGTAGGAGGGACCCCTGGAGGAAAAGGAGGAAGAAGGAGGAGGTGTGGAGTCAGTCACTATGCCCCATTTCAAGCTCATGCTGGGAAGCTGAATTCCATTCCCTTCACAGCAACAACTTTCTCTCAAGAGCTCAGAGATGGGATCAGACATTTTCTAATGAAACCGTGCACAGTAGCTCCAGAAAGAAAGGAGAAGGGAAGGGAGGGAGTAGGGAGGGAGGCTACCATGAGACTCCCACCAAACTTTGGCTGTGCTCATTCTCAGGCCCCCCCGCCAAGCCCTCCCAATCCGATTCTGGGGCGATGCTGGTGCTCGCTGGCATGAGAGAACCATTCATCTTACTCCCTTACCCCCAACCCCAGGGTAGGGAGGGCCACACAGACCTGGCAGTGGGTGCGTGCCCTCAGGGGTGTGGGCTGGTTCCCACTGTGTCTGGTTTTCTGGCTCCATGGTGAAATCTGGGGCTGCGGTCGTCTTCTCCCCAAAGGGGACAGCAGCCACACCAGGTCCCACTTGGGTAGTGATCCAGTCCTCCACGTCCAAGGGGGGTGTGGGTGTGCTAGGCCCCTCTTCTCCGGGAGAGGGCGCAGCTGAGATGCCTAAAGGGAATAAAGATGTTGAAGGTTCCCTCCTATTAGTGACCCATCACAGTGGCCCTGCTTGAGGGCCACAAGGAGACTCTGAGGTGAGCCAGGCCTAAGCCAGAGCCTTGCTGGACCTCGGCCACCACCCCCAGCTCCACCCTGCTGTCCCATGAGATCCCTTTGGACGCCCCCCCACCCCACCCCCAGTTAAAACAGGAGCCATTTGCATCCACTACACTATCGAAATGCACACACCATCAGCTCTCGTTCAGGGTGGTCTGCGGCATCTTCTCTACAGAACTGATTATATCGTAATATATGCCAAGCATGGTTTAA
Source organism: Noctilio leporinus (assembly GCA_004026585.1). Classification (NCBI taxonomy): domain Eukaryota; kingdom Metazoa; phylum Chordata; class Mammalia; order Chiroptera; family Noctilionidae; genus Noctilio; species Noctilio leporinus. The sequence continues at coordinate 218,829 of PVIW01000343.1, read as the reverse complement.
AGGTGTTACGTGTACCAGCAAAAGCATTTTATTTTGTTAACGGCTTTATGAGATAGATGCTAGTACCTCATTCACTGGAGGAACCTACGGCCCGGAATGAGGTGACTCGCTCAGGGTCAGTGGCTTATCTTTGAACCCAGCTACAATATCACGATTTCATAGACGAAGCAGAGGAATTGAGAGGGTAAGCGGCTGGCTCAGGGTCACACAGCTGCTAAGCAACAGAGCCATTGTGAAAAATTCAAGTCGGGCCTGGTTTTCGAGCCCAAGGTCTTTCTTACTGCCCTCTGTCTCCGGGGGCCTCAGAAGGATGCCCGTCTGGGGGTCAAGGCCTAAGATCATGCAGAGCTGGCCCTGCCCCAGAGGGACTGACCTTTTCTTTGTTCTTAGGGATGATGGATGATGCCCAGGGAGAGGAGACAGAGGCCAGGAGAGGTCAGCCCCAGGAGTCACCCCCAGGGTGGAACCGGGGGCTGGAGGAGAGGTGAGGTCACGTACCTCGGAAGCAGAAGGCATGATGCCGGGACAGTGGGTCTAGGAGGCCTGTCTGGTTGGGGTAGAGGTAGACTGTCCTCACGCCTGGCTTGTCCCCGCCACATGCCGGCCGAGGGGTGACTATTGGGTAGCGGAGGCTGCCGTCGGCCAGCCAGCCAGCATAGCACTTGTCCAGGCCCAGGCTCCAGGCAGCATAGAGCTGACCCGTGGAGGCCAGAGTGGCGTTGTGGGATTCACAGAACTCCAGGGCTTCCTGGAAGGTGAACAGCTCCGGGCGGGTGACGAAGAACACCTCCCCTGTGGGGTAGAGGCAGGCAGCAGGGGTCACCCTTCATGCTCCTGGGCTGAGGTCCCTTCTGCCACCCCAGCAGGGGTGGGACAGGTTAAAGAGCCCGCCCAGCCCAAATATGCCCCCTTTGACCATTCCCCCTCTGATCTCCTGGGACACTGGCAAATAGGGTGACCAACTGGGATGTCCCAGGAGCTAGGACTTTCAGTGCTAAAGCCAGCCACGTTGCATCCAAACGGAGAAGGGTTGGTGGCTTATGTTTCCTCCGTGCCCCCTTTCTGAATTCTGCAGTTACACCCAGGACCCCCTCCTCTGCTAAGCTGGGAACCACTGGGGCTGGGAACCCTCACAGCCCCTGGGGTCCCTACACCACAGCACTTATCTTTGAGTACTGTGAACGCCTGCCCCACCCTGCCTGTGACCTCACTGCAGGCAGCAGGTAGCAGTCAGGCCCGGTAACCACTTTTGAGGGATGGGGCCCATCTCCCAGAAGGTACCTGGGGGGCAGGTCTGACTTAGGAGAAGGCAGTTCATGTTTATTAAACATCTACTTGTGCCAGGGACTTTTCATACATATCCCATTGGGCACTCAGAAAAGCCTCTGACCAGAGCATCCATCAGCCCTGTTTCATTTTTTTTTTTTAAAGAGTTTATTCATTATTTTTAGAGAGAGGGGAAGGGAGGGAGGAAGAAAGGGAGAGAAGCATTAATGTAAGGTTCCCTTTCTCCTGCCTCCAGCTGGGAACCTGGCCTGCAACCTGGTTATGTGCCCTGGCTGGGAATCGAACCTGCAACCTTTGGGTTCGCAGGCTGGCACCTTATCCACTGAGCCACACTAGCCAGGGCTACTGTTTACAGATGAGGAAACTTAGGCCTGGAACAGGTAACTCACTCAGGTCCTGAAATGAGGCGGTGGCAATGCCGACATCTTTTCAGCATACCAACATTTCCACAACTGGATTTGGTGATTTTAATCGAAATGAAGATAAATGACACAAAACACAAGTCTAGGATCTACGGTTAAATAAGCCCAGGTGGGCTCTGGCTGGTAGCACAGTGGATAAAGGTGCCGGCCTGCGAACCCAAAGGTCGCAGGTTCGATTCCCCAGCCAGGGCACATAACCAGGTTGCAAACCAGGTCTTCAGTCAGGTCTGTGGCTGGAGGCAGGTGAAACGCAACCATACACTGATGTTTCTCTCCCTCTCTGCCTCTCTCCCTTCCCCTCTTTCTAAAAATAATGAAATAAAATCTTTAAAAATAAATAAATAAATAAGCCCGGGTGATGTCTGGTGAAGAGGCTTCTCTGTTTATTTGTTTTCACCGTAGGACTTCTCAGAGCCTCCGATTTGTTTGTGGGTACTGGGGTGCTCCACGAGGCAGATGGCAGGTATTGAAACACAGGAATTTATGTTCCCGCAGACGAATGTGGGAGTGGGTGGGTGGTGGGTTTCCTTCTCCTTTCCGTGTTTCCCAGGCAGCCCCCCTGACCGCCCAAGGCTCGAAGAGTGAGAACAGGGCCCTTACCTTGGAGCTTGTCCACAAAGCAGTAGACGTCATAGGTTTCTGATGGTGGACGCACACCATAGGTCCTGACTCCCGGGCTGCTGTCCTTGTCACCCACACATGGGGTCCTTGGGCTCACAATGGGGTATCTGCCAAGGAGGGTAGGAGGGGCAGGTAAGGGCCTATTCAGGGTTGGAGGGTGCAGGGTGAGGCTGGTGGGCCACCTGGGGAATCAGGCAGGGAGGGTCTGCATTGTTCGGTGGGGTGGATTTAAACCAGGAAGAAGCCCCTCTTCCTGGGTGCCCCGAGGGGCCTCCAGGCTTCGGAAGAGAGCCCACCGCATGGAAAAGCACTGGGGCAAGCTGGAACGGACTAGGGACCTGAGGATGGGTCTCCTTCTTTATGTCTCTTGGGGGAAACGACCTAGGACTTAACGTCACCTGGGACCCTTCCTCACCCTCTCCGAATTGGCTTCAGTTCCGGGGGAGAAACGAAGGGAGAAATGAAGGGAGTCGCCTATCAATGAATTAACCTGCAGGGCGGCAGGAGCTCACTGTGTCCTGGGTGCAGGGCCAGGCAGGGGCTCCCCTCGCCTGATTTCCCAGTTGGGTGTGGGCTGGGAGGGGAGCCCGGCTGGCCGTTCACCTGACAGTCTGGTCCTGCAGCCAGCCCGCGTCACACTGCTCATAGCCGGCATCGTAGGCGGCCTGGAGCTGCTCCGGTGAGGCGATGACCGCCCCCGTGCTCAGGCAGGCCTGCTGGGCCTCCGCGAAGGTCAGCGAGTAGCGGGCGGAGCCAGGGCGGTAGTGGAACACGACCCCTGGGTGGGGAGCAGAGGGGGAGGAGGAGAGACAGAGCGGGCTCAGGGCATGGACCAGTGCCCAGTGCCCCGTCCTCATGCCGCCGTGGGCATAGAGGGAGCCCGACTGCTGGAGAAATGACCTCCCTCGCACCCGTCCTTCCTTTCCTCCTTCCCACCCTCTCCCAGGCAACATGGACATTGAGGCTGGAATTTCATATCATTTTCACGATGTGTCAAAATCTTCTGACTCCCTGCCCCTCACGCAGCTAGTTAAACATGTAATGTGATCTTTAGTTGACAAGTTGTATAAAAATAGGTGGCGCCCTGGCGGGTGTGGCTCCGTGGATTGAGTACTGGCCTATAAACCAAAGAGTTGCCGGTTCAGTTCCCAGTCAGGGCACATGCCTGGGTTGCAGGCCGGGTCCCCGGTTGGGGGTGCACAAGAGGCAATCACACATTGATGTTTCTCTCCCTCTCTTTCTCCCTCCCCTTCCCTCTCTCTAAAAATAAATCAATAAAATGTTTAAAAAAAAAAAAAAAAAAAGGTGGCAAGCTCAACATGGTTGGTGGGGCTGGAGTTTGCAAACTCTGGTCTTGGAGGGTCAGGCCGTGACTGGCCCCCAGGGCACCCAGGGTGGTGGTTTCAGTGCTTCTGTCCTGAGCAGGTGCTGGGAGGGTCCTGGACAGAAGAGACCTGGTTTCCTACTGTGCGTCCCCTGGACCCCATGGGCACCTTTACCTGCCTCATAGATACCCGGCTTCCCACCTATGACGTCATCTGAAGGAAACGCTAGCCTGGTCAATCCCTTTCGCTTCACAAATAACGGATTCTGAGAGGACAGAGGCCTGGCCCCGGTCCCAGGTTAAAGTGAAGGTGTGGACCCCTAGGCCAGGTCCTTTCCGCCTGTCCCTGTAGCCCCCTGAGGGGTGGGCACTTACCCCCTGGCAATCGTGGCTGCCCCGGGGCCTCGGCTTCACCTGGGGCCACAGTCACCTGCACGACAAGGTCCTCGCTGGTGAAGGGGCCCGGACCTGGCGTGGATTCCTCGGGAAAGGCCCTGGGCCTGGTGGCCTCTGCATCAGGGGCCAACGTGAAGGGCTCCTCAGGCTCTGGGGCAGTGGGGGAGCTGCCGAAGAGGGGCTTCACGGTGAGGATCACGTTGCCCCGGGCTTCCCCCTCGGTGATATTGCGGGGCAGGGGCAGCTCCACGTCAGGCCAAGTCACCGTCTGGACAGTGATGTCCTCTTCACCACCCACCCCGAAGAAGTTTTCTGGGATGTCCACAAAGTCTTCACCTGGGCCGGGATGAAGACAAGCCTTAGTTCGCGACTCAACCTGGGCCGACAGGGAAGGAAAGCACCTACTGCGTGCCTGGCACCTTCTCCAGGTGACTCTCCCTTAGAGGAGGTCCCCACGGTTTCCAGATGGCAAAAGAAGACAAAGTTATCGTAGCCCAAGATATTGACACATCGTCTCACTGATTATGAAGCCAGTGCAGCTCCAACGTTTCTTCCTTCCCTACCTCCTGGGTGCCTCGTGGAGCAGCCACTGGGACAGCGTAAATCTCTCATAAAGAGAAATGGAAAAGCCTTGCTAAAGACGAAGGAACTCATGGAATTGATGAAACACCAGAGATCTACTCAGGGAATCTTAGAGTCTCGCAGAAATAAGCCAGGTAAGCATCAATAAAGAGAAAATCACCCTGGCTGGTGCTGCTGGGTGGATTGAGCCCTGGCCTGCGAACCAAGAGGTCACGGTTCCATTCCCGGTCAGGGCACATGCCTGGGTTGCAGGCCAGAGGCAACCACGCATTGATATTTCTCACCCTCTCTTTCTCCCTCTCTTCTCTTCTCTCTACAAAATGAATAAATAAAGTATCTTAAAGAGAAAATCCATCGAGAGTGCGGTTTGGGGGGAAGTCCTAATTATTGCTGCAAATACAATCCTTTTTATGGGAGACCAGGCTGTGAGAGTTAACATGAAATGAGCCGAGTCACTCTGCTGGTCGCTGATCTTAACATCAAGTGGGCGCAACTCTGCGTCACTCATTCTTTTGTCTCTCCAAGAATTAGCCCTTAATGGTAATTATCAGCTAGACGGTGTAAAACGTAAAATAGCTTTAGTGTAAAATTTCAAACTACAGCCCTGGCTGGTAGCATAGTGGATGAGGCGCCGGCCTGCGAACCCAAAGGTCGCAGGTTCGATTCCCAGCCAGGGCACATAACCAGGTCGCAAGCCAGGTCTCCAGTCAGGTCTGTGGCTGGAGGCAGGTGAAAAGCAACTGTACATTGATGTCTGTCTCCCTCTCTGCCTCTCTCCCTTCCCCTTTTTCTAAAAATAATGAAGCCCTGGCTGGTAGCACAGTGGATAAGGTGCCGGCCTGCGAACCCAAAGGTTGCAGGTTCGATTCCCCAGCCAGGGCACATAACCAGGTTGCAAACCAGGTCTCCAGTCAGGTCTGTGCCTGGAAGCAGGTGAAAAGCAACCGTACATTGATGTCTCTCTCCCCCTCTGCCTCTCTCCCTTCCCCTCTTTCTAAAAATAAGGAAATAAAATCTTAAAAAAAATAAAAATAAAAATAATGAAAAAAAATCTTAAAAAAAAATTTCAAGCTAAAGCCCTTGCCCAAACCTTCCCCCATTCTTTTCAGTAACACGTGGGTCCTCCTTTTAAGTGAGCCCCATTTCAGGGGGCAGATAACAGTGCCCCCTGCGGGGACATGGTCTCATGGCAGGCCTCATCTTCCATGGGATGCCACTACCTCCCTTCTAGACGGATGAGGAAACTGAGGCTCAGGGTCGTGGCTTTCCCAAGGTTGCGCAGCAGCAGAGCTGAGATTCCAACGTGAAGAAACAGTCTCTAAAGCTCATGCTTTTAACCCTTTTGAGGCTGATGAGACAGGGCTGGATACCCTGCAGCCTCTAGATACTCCGCCTTAGCTCTCAGGAACCGGTGGAAAGGCGGTTGCTAAAACAGAGGGCTCTGGTACCCAGTGGCCCCTTGGAATGGTAAAAAAATAGCCCCCCATTTCCAGATCTCTTCCTCCGAGCCTCAATTTTGTGGTATGATGCCCTCCCGGCCTCCAGCCCCGGCCGCACCTGTGTAGCAGATGGCATCGTAGCGGGATGAGGGGTCAGGGTAGCCCGTCTGGTTGGCGTGCAGGTAGACGGTCCTCACACCCAGGAGGTTGCCGCCACAGTTGGGCCGGGCTTTGGAGATGGGGTAGCGCACACTGCGGTCGGCCAACCAGCCGGCGCTGCACACGTCCATGCCGCCCTGCCAGGCCAGGTAGAGCTGGCCTGTGGTGGCCAGCCGGGCGCCCAGCCGCCGGCACTCGTTGGCAGCCTCCTGGAAGGTGAACTTCTCTGGGGATGTGGAATAGAAGACCTCGCCTGGGAAGGACAGGGCAGGCAGAGTGAGGGTCTCCCTGCCGCCCTCAGGAAGGTCCACGCTGTTTCCCTCAAGTCTTGAGCACATCCTAACTTGGGACGCTGATGCAGGGCAGAGCAGTGGGGGTCTTTGCTGGAAGGGGCAGCTCCAGGGGAGGGACCAGTGACAAGCACTCCTGGGCTCAGTGGTGGCACCAGTTTGCTAGGGTGGACCTGGACACCCCAATCTTTCCGCCTCCCTTCCCTACCCCTCTGGGCATGGTAGAGGGGTGCTTTGGGTTAGCGCCCCACCCCAGACCCCGGGTGTCCCAAGGGTGAAGAGACATGGGAAGCAGACTTCTGGGAAAAGAACAGGATGGCCTCACCCTCCATCTCCTCCGCGAAGCAATACACATCGTAGGTCTCATTGGTGTCGCGGATGCCATAGGTCCTCACGCCTGGAAACTCATCCTTGTCCCCATAGCAGCCTTCCCGAGGGACGTGGATGGGGTACCTGCCAGGAACCCAGAGTGAGGTGTTTCACTAGGGGCAGAGGGGACTGTGGCCTGTGACCTTGTATCCGCCGCCAGGGAGGAAGTGGCGACTTACTGACGGGTTTGCGGGTGTCGCCCTGGATGGGTATGTGTTTCTGCAGCTTTAGTGAAATATTGAAATAAGTATTTACAGAGCTCTTAGTGCCTGAAGGCAGACCCTCCACTGAACGTTCACCGGCACCAAACGTGTACTTTCAGACGGCTGCAAACAGCTCTAACCGGGGCCGGTCACCCAGGTTGTCACACTGGCACCAGCTCAGGGCTGATCCATGTGCCCGCCCATTGGCCACGCCGCTCAGCCGATGGCCAGGGGCTCACCTGACAGTCTGGTCGGCCAGCCAGCCGGCGTCACACTGGTGGAAGCCATCCTCGTAGGCGGCCTGCAGCTGTTCGGGTGTGGCGATGATGGCACTGTTCTGCAGGCAGGCCCGCTGCGCCCTGTCGAAGTCCAGGGTATAGCGCGTGGAGATGGCTCTGTAATGGAACACGACTCCTGCAAGACAGGCATGGCGGGAAAGCGGTTAGGCACAGCCTCGCGTCACTGCGGCCCTCACAGAATGACAGCGGTCGTCAAAGGGACCTCACAGTGGTCAGGGGCAGGCCTCCAGCTGACATGTGAACCCCCTTTCCACTTTTGCCGGTGGTCTTTCTGCCTTTGCCGGAAAACCTCCAGTAACGGGGACCTCACGACCCCGCAAAGCATCTTTTTTGAATACTTAATGATAATTCTGATCATCGGGAAGTTCTTTTTTTTTTTTTTTTTTTAATTTTATTGTTGTTGTATTACATCCATCCCTTTTTTGCTGCCCTCTGTCCCCCTCCCCACCCACCCTTTCCCCCCAAAGTCAATCCCACCTGTTGTCCATGTCCATGGTTCCTTTACCTAGGTTCTTGTCTAAGCTGCTCCCCTTCTTTGCCTCCGCCTCCCCCCTCCCCCAAACCCCTTTCCCCCTGACCACTGCAGGCCTATTCCTTGTATTCATACACTTGGTTCTGTTTTGCTTGTTGTTAGTTTTGCTCATTATTGTCCCATAATGGGTGAGATCATATGATACCTGTCCTTCACTGACTGGCTTATTGGGAAGTTCTTTAAATCAAACAAAAAGCTGCCTCCTCATAACTTTTTTCTTGTCATTCCAGGATCCTGCATTTGCTTCGGGGAAAGAGATCCTGGGAGCCCAGGCACCCTCAGCCCAGGGGCACCCTTCTGGGAACTCTGTGTATGGCACCCCCGGGGGTGGACGGAGGGGCCCCCCCGACAGGAAGAATCTGGCGCTGACCAACATTCTGACGCCAACCAAGAACACAACGGTTCTCCTTGGGCCCTGGCATGAGAGAAAGGGCATCAGCCGTCTTCACCTCTTTCTTTGGCTTCCGGAACTGAGAATGGGAGGGAGGGAAAAGACACCGGGCTGTAGAGCCAGGAGGCTGCCCTGGCTCAGTCCCAGGGACACTTCGGGCCAGTTACCCAAGCTCAGACGCTTGTCAGTACAACGGAGATGATCACAAGGCCCACGTAAGCACAGGGTCACAGCAAAACACCTACTAGCATCCCACGTGACCATGGCTAGGAGGTATTGGATCCCCTCCAAGTCCAGGAAGAAATGATTCTTCCAGCTCTGTTACCACTGAAGTTGAGTAAGTTGACCGAGGTGCAAATGGGTGAGGGGAGGCCCTGGGACTTGAGAGGCAGCCTGTCTGTGTCCAAACGGGGAAGATGCTATTTGGTTCTTTCTGCAGGTGAACCAGGATCCCTGGGGGTGGGGGTGGGTCCTCACCTTTCACCACGACCTCCAGGGTGGCCTCACTGTCCTCGATGCCGTGCATGACCTTGCAGCGGTAGACCCCAGAGTCGTTGGAGCGCAGGTTCTGGATTTCCAAGGTCGCGTCGCTGGGGATAGCTGGGTAGTTGGGCAGGGAGACCTTGTCCTGGTAGGCGCTGTTGACCCGCACCTGTCCTTCAGTGGCCACCAGCAGGACCACCTCCTTCTCCTTGGAAATGCGGCTCCACTTGATTCTCGGGGCGAGGGGGGCGGTGGAGGGGGCGGTGGTCACAGGGTGCATGGGATCGATGAAATAGCAGGGGATGGTGAGGGAGGTCCCCAGGAGGACCCGCAGCGGGGAAGGTTCCGGGATGCTGACACTCAGGGAGTTGTCAGGGTCTGTGAGGGAGACAGACTTGTTAGTGCCTGGGGAGGACCACCCAGTCCCCCGGGGCAGGATCCAACGAGCCTTTGTGTCTGTGCTGGGGACACTCCAGCACCGTATGGCATTTCCAGGCATCCTTGCAACACCCTTTCCAGGGTGGTGTTCCTCAGGACCCCCGGCGTCTGCATCGCAAGATGGGACTGACGGAGCTAGAAAAGGGCCACTGTTTCTCAAACTAAGGTGCCCCAAAGGATGCCACACCGTCGGATACACACGCCCCATCTCCCCGGAGGGACAGCTTGACTCAAAGGCTTGGGGAATGGTTATTTGGGGGTGGAAGGATTATTTACAGGGAAGAAAAAAGTCCACAAAATGTTTCAAGTCAAGAGACAAAACTTCGGAGATGGGCCCCACGGAATGGGGTCGGCCTTGGGTGTCATCCTGACTTGGCTGGAGGACGGGTCATCCTCTTCCCCTGCTGGGGACTGGGGCCTAGTCGAAGAAGCACCAGAGATGAGACGGGACAGGGGTACGATATGATCGGACTCTACAAAAAACCATAGAGAGTATTCACAGGGAAGACACGGTGGTTACCGAGTGCGGTCAGATGTGAAGGTCTTCCTGGAAGGGGGAAGAAACAGCTTTTGAAAACATAGCCCCTTTCACGGCAGCCACGTGCCTAGGAGACCTTTGGAGCAGGAGAGGTTGCAGGTGGAACATGGAAACGTTTCGGATCTTTGTGGGTGGTAGGTACATAACAGGGCAAGGCATGGGGAAACCAGGAACGCTTGGGGTCCAGCCTTCATCTTCCGATGTCCTGGGCAGTCACCACTAGGCCCGGCCACAAAAATCTCCCTTAGAAAGCTCCACAATCCAGCATGGGGTTTGCGGTGGGGGAGGAAAAGCTGAAGCCTTTTTTTTTACAGAGCCCTTCAGCTCTATAATCTTTAAAGTTCTCAACCAACTTTCAGGGACTGGCTGGACTGTGTCAGCGAGTTACAGCCAGGGGCAGATATTTGTGGGCCCTGGAGCAAGAGGAGGAAGGGAGATCCTGGATACCCTATGTCTAAATATTGAAAAGTTAGAAATCAGCCCTGGCTGGTATGGCTCAGTGGATGGAGTGCTGGCCTGCAGACTGAAATGTCGCCAGTTCAATTCCCAGTCGGGGCACAGGCCTGGGTTGCAGGAAAGGTCTCCAGCTGGGGGCGTGAGAGTGGCACCTCTAACTTCTCCCTTGGGCCCAGGGGTGGCTCACACCAGGGGCACGATCCCCCACAGTGGGTGGACCAAGAGGAGAGACCCCTATGGGTTTGGAAGTGGCTTGGGTCCACTTGGGTGGGGAATTCTGGGCATCCTGGGCACCCCGAGTGTGGTCTAAAGGGGGAGGAGCATCGATCTGGATGGCCATGAGCAGGGGCCCCTCTGCCTCGGCCTAAGCAAGATAACATCTCACTTTGGGGCAAGCGGAGGGTTCATTCATTTGGCTCAGGCCTTGATGATCAGAAATCTATGCGGTATCTGCCACAGATAAGAGATGAGGTGGGGACATGCGGAGGATGGCTGGCCAAGAAAGACAAAAACCTGTGAGATGAGTTGGGGTTTCTTTCCAGCTGTTTCTCAGGCTATTTTCCCTGAGGCTCCAGCTGATTCTTCCCTGGCAGCTTTTTGTCTTGGGGCCTGTCTACGGCCTGTCCCCACCCCAGGCTTAGTGTGCAACCGGTTTCTAGCTGATATCCAGGGCGGGGATGCTGGGAAGGTGGGCACCGGCCCGGAGCGCCCCCTGCTGTCCATGCTCAGGGCTGCTGGATGCATGAGTGTGTGCTCACCGCACAGGTGCTCCACCACTGCGGCTAGGCTCACCTTGGACAGAAAAGGGGAAAGGCCCCAGGAAAGGCCGGGGAGGGGACGATTCCATCCCTGGGACTAGCAGCACCAGGCTCAGTAAGTACCCAGAACGCAGCATCCAGTCCTCCGTGCCTCCTGGGTTAACGAAACCTGCGTGGGGATGTCCTCACCTGAAATTTCTACTGTGATGGCTGTGGCGATGACCCTCAGAGTCACAATCACCAAGAGTAAAGTGGTCATAGTTCACCTGGAAGAGGGGAGGCAGGAGGGTTATTTGGGGGTTCACACGCAGAGCGGTTGCGGTTGACACGACCCACGACATGAAATCCCATTGCGAAAAGGGGGCCAAGCGGTGTCTTTTCTAAGAATCTTCCCTTCGTAAAACCTTCACAAATTTCCTGGCTCAATGGCAGGTGTTGGGCTGAAAACCATCCCCTACCTTCTCCAGGGAACTTCCCATCTTCCAACCAGCAAGGGCTCCCTCCCAAAGCACCCATGCGATGGCCGATTTTCCCAGAACCTGCCTGGGCCAGACATTGGGCCAAACTCTATTCTGGGTGTGTTTAGGAGGGCGTTTCTGGATGAGATTAGTACTGAAATTGGCAGCCCAAGTAAAGCAGATTGCCCCGCTAATGGGGGTGGGCCTCGCCCAATCAGGTGAACAGCCCAACTACAACCCAAAGACTGAACCTCCCCAAGATAATTCCTCTTGCCTGATGACCTTCAAACTGCCTTTGGACTTGGATGGAAACATTGGCTCTTCCTGGGTCTCCAGTGGCTGAATGCCTCCGGAGTCACGTGAAACAGTTCCTTATAATGCATCTCTTTTTACACACACACACACACACACACCTGCTTGAGTCTGTCTGGACAACCCTCAGGCAAGATTCATGGGTCAGGCTCAGGAGCGGGTAAGTGCCCATTGAGAGAGCTCTGCTGGCCCAAATGATGATTTCATGTGGATCAGAAAAACAGGCCCTCCTATTATCATCTGCTGGGTCGCTGTCATGATATGTCTACAAATCTGTGACAACCATGATGTGAAGGGCATCCGCTGCGTGACTGGGATTCCGACCTCAAGTGGACCCCACGAAAGCTCAACTGAATCAGGAGATCACGTAGCTGCAGGGGGACGGTGCCTGGGCTTCAGCCTGGTCCTAGGCCTTTGGGAAGCTTCCAGAAGGTTTAACATGAAGCTGAGATGGAGCAGTCCCACTGTGGACCCCTGGGACTTGCTTAGACGACACATGCCTCGTCAAGTCTACTGGTTGTTCTCTTGGATGCACTTTCATTGGCACACCCCGCCCCCCTCCAGTCCTTGAGCCGTTGGTCTTGGTTTAAGACGTGTTTGCCTCGTGATGCATGTGGAACTAAAGGTAAGAATGGAGCAGCCCTCAGCGGAGGCTGTGGCCCCATCTCCCTGGACTTCAGCGAGGCCCAAGTCTGAATGCCCAGCAGGTGTCGCTGTTGCCTCAGTTACCCTCCGTAGTGGCTGATACAGCCCACCCAGCCTGGAGTTCGCACCCCAGGGACGCATCCGGGAGGGTCCAGGACTCCTGGGCACCTGCTTGGGTGACTCTTGCCTGTCGTTTTAAGTGATCTTTCCACTACAATTCTTCATTCCACATAGACACGTCACCCTCGAGGTGAAAGGGCCGCCGGTGCAGGTGCTACTGGGAGCAGAGGAAGATACGGTGTGTCTCCCTCGCATGCAGGAAGTCTGGAAAAAACCCAAGGCCTAAGGAGCAGCGCCCCCACTTTTCCTTAGGGACTTTCCTCCTTTGCTGCTGCCTTCAAAAATTATCTGGGGCTCCAGATTCTGGCTCTGTGAGTTGTCTTTCAGGCCCGCTACGTCCACTCACTCTGGGGAATCATCCCTGGAAGGCTCCAAGGGGGAAGTGTCCCCTCCCATCCGGGGAGAGGGCTAGACTTGTGGGCTCCTCTCATCCCAGAGCCTCAGGGATTCCGTGTCCAGGCACAAGGCCCGCCTGTCCTTCCCTCGGAACACCCTTCCCTGGGACGTTCTGTATGTTTTCAGAGGTGTTTCTTCCCTCCCACCCTGAATAGGCACAACATTGTCCAGGATGCTGCGGTTCTCCGTGGGGCTGGGGCTGCTGTTTTCCTCCCTGTTCTCCGCCTCCAGAAATGAAAACGGATTAGGGGTGGGGAGTGGCGTGGGCAGAAAAACTCATTTTCTTTCTTTCTTTCTTTCTTTTTTTTTTTAAAGACAAACTTTGGGATAGAAATATCGCAATAAATACGCTCTTGCGGTGGTGTGTGTTTTCTTAGCTGTAAAGAAAATAGGGAGAAATTCCATTCTGTCTGGGTTCCAAGTGTCTCCAAGACTCAGTGAGCCTTTTATGTGAGGAGTGGACTCTGCCAACCCCGTCCACAGCAGGGCCTTTTCTCCACGGGAGCGAAGTCAGATGGTGGGGTGGGGGCTGGGTACCTGGGGCAGAGGAAAGGGGAAGGGGCACCTGAAATGAGGCAAAAGAAGGACTTGGAGTAGGAAGTGAATGCTGCTGGGTGAAAGCTGGCGCGTGCGTGCGTGCGTGTGTGTGAGAGAGAGACAGAGAGAGAGAGAGAGAGAGACTCAGTTAGACTGGGAAACCCTTCACCTCACCAGCTAGACTAGACTCGGTCCCATAGCTGCCACCCTGACCATCAAAGTATGGGACTGAATGTGCAGCTCACCTGCTTGCTCTGAATTCCTCTTCAAGGGCAGTGCAGACCTGGGTCCCGGTTCTGGCCCAGCCATTCACTGCTTTAATAACACAGGACCCACCCCCACGGCTGGTTCCAAGACGGGGTGAGACCCTGTGCCTGTCAGAGCCCAGCGGAGGATGGGACTGTGTGTCTGGCTTTATCCCCAGTGCAGCCAGCAGGCATATGCATCAATGCCTGTTTCCACCCCGCTCCAAGGTGGGGACCAGGGGATAGTTGAGCGGTTGTGGGGAGGCTGGACTGGGTGCCTTTCCATAGAGAATAAAACGGCCTTTGTTTTGAAAACAACATCGCCTTGCTACCAAACATGTGGGGCAATGAGAAAACTGGTTGCTGTCACCCTCCGTGGCAATGCAACTGTTATTTGTGTTTTGATCGTTTGCCTTCTGGTCTTTTTCCCACGGCATTCACGCATGTTTTACGGCGCTGTCATCTTTTTGTGTTCCATTTGCTTTTCCACCTAACACAGTGGCCCAAATGACTATTTATTTTTTGAGCCTTCAGAACTGGGAACTCCAGGGTTTTACCATTACAGCCTCCCTGCCAGGGATCCTGTCCACATGGTTGAGGTCTTCAGCCTCTGATCAAGGAGGAGGTGTTCCTTCTTTCACATGGTGGCCTGAGCCACAGCTGGGCAGCTCTCACTGTGCTCATGGTCTTCCAAGTCAGAATCAGGATGGCCTGCTTTCATTATAATGTCCACCCAGGACTTCTCCCCACACGCCTGCTCCTCTTTCATGAGACTCGTGACAGATTTCCAGGGGTCCAACCTGCTCTCCTGCCTGCTATTCTCCCAAGAAGATGTCCCCAGTTCCTTCCGCTCTTCCTCATGGAGCTTCCAGACCTCTCCTCCCTCCCTGGAGCCACAGAAGGTCAGAGTGTGCATTGACTTGATTGAACATCAAACCCAAGTCCTTCATTCTACAGGGGAGAAAACTGAGACCCAGAGAAGGTAAGTGACTTGCTCAAGGTCACACAGCAAGTTGTAGATGGAGCCAGGACCAGAACTGGTCCTAGGGGCCTGGCTCTGGAATTTGGGAGCTCTGCAGGGCAGTGACCCTTGGCCCCCAGCACAGAGACAGGATATTAGGAAATACCTGCTGAATGAATGAATGGACAGCTGGGAAGTCTAAGCACCCCACCTCCAAGTGGGGAAGGGTAAGAGGCTCACATTTGTTGACAATCTAGGAGGCACACAGCTTTCTGAGGTAGCCCATTATATATATATATATATATATATATATATTTTTTTTTTTTTTTTTTTTTTTTTTTTTGAGAGGGAGAGAGAAATATTGATTTTGTTGTTTCACTTCTTCATGCATTCATTGGCTGATTCTTGTAGGTGCCCTGACTAGGGATCAAATCTGCAACTTTGATGAATCGGGATGATGCTCTAACCAACTGAGCTACTCGGCCAGGGCCTGAGGTAGCCCCTTTTTGTTTGACACTCAGTACATCTTGGCTAGAGATAGCTGTGTAGTGCTTGCTTGTGATGGGTATGGCGGTATGGATCCCTGTAGCACAGCAGTGCAGCAGGTAACTTTGGGAAGGTCATAGTCTGCAGGCAGCCTGGCGGTGTGACAATGAACATCTTTCCTTCCCAGGTCCCTAGAACCAAAGGGGTGCTAGAACTGCTGTGCACCACTGACTCCCCAGAGCCCATTTTAGGCACCTCTTTCCAACTGCGTGTTCAGTGACATCGTGTTGGTGGCTTGAAATTGGTGGGAGTATATGGACCCTGGAAGTTAGCAGACGCTGCAAATGAGGGCTTTCTTCCCCACCCTTTTTGAGAGTGGGCTTACCAGCACACTACTGGAAGGAACTAATACTGAATAAAGAAAAAATCCAGGGGAAGGACAATGGGTACCTCTCCTCTTCTATCTCATGAAGCCTCACTTCCCAATGGGTGTGCTGTCCTGCACTGGTCCCAGGGGCATTGGAGCTGACACTGGTTTGCCAGCCTTTGGGCAGGCCGGGCGGGCCTCATCCACCCAGCCTGAGCCTCTGCCACATTAGTGCAGAGGTAGCCAATGTTCGCTGACTAAGAGAAGGAGCGCTCCCCCTGCCCTGACCCTGCAGTTTCCTGGATTCAGCTCTCCTGACGGCTTCTACGGTTCTACGCTTCTACGCTGGCGGCCTCACACAGACTGTGACCTCCTTAAGGCTGAAAGTCAAGCCCTAAGTTAAAAAAGAAAACCCTTCTAGGTTAATGCACACAGTTCCAAAAATAATAACAAAAAAACCGGTATTTGCCATCTATGCATTAGATGAATTTGGTCCCCTGGCTGACCAGTAAGATTTACCAGTAACTGAGTGACTTCAGTCTTGGGGGAGGGAGTGGAAAGGACCAAGGTCATGTATTCCTCCAGCCATCAGCCTCCAGCACATCATGTATTTGCAGGCCAAGCTCCCAACAGTGTTTTTTGTTTCTCACAGATAAGACACACTCTACATCTGGGCAGGAAAGTGGTAGCCTAGGCACCTGAGGTGGGATTTTAAACCCAGCATAGGGAAAGGTGTGGGGATCCCACACCAAGGACCCCAACCACACCTCCTAATTTTCCAGATGTTCTAAGCAGACAGGGTAGGACAGTGTGGAAAGGGCAGAAAAGGAGCTGATTCCAGTTCTGTCTCTGTCCTAAGTCATAGGGATACTCATGTAAGCCCTCAGTTTTCCCATCTGTAAAGTGGAACCATAACACAAGCTTCACCTCCAGGACACTAGTGCTCAGTTTTGTAGATGCTAATCCTCTCTTTTTGTATTTTCTTCTCTTTCTTTTCTATATCTTTTCCTCCTCTTCTGTATCTTCTCTCTCTTTCCATATAATTGATTTCCTTATTCTTATTTTACTCACTGTTCCTAGATCTAATTTAAGTGCTGCCTCATGTGTATGGTCATTTGATCCACAATGACAGCCAACAATGGGCACCCCCACCCCCACATTCCTCACTCCTGCAACTGCCCCAAGCCTAGGGGTACATAGGAGGTGGGTCCAAGTGAGACTGTGGTCTGTAAGGTAAGATCCTAGGGCTACCGCTTACCTCTCCAGTGACACAGGCTTGTCACTCTTAGAGCATCTTAGCTGTCACTGGGGGCAGCCACCCACCCCTGCCCTTAGGCAACACTGGGCATCTTACGCCAGAATACACTGAGGCAGTGGTTCCACGGACCAGGAGTGGGCAGGATGGGCTGAGCAGGGAGTGGCATGGGACTCCAGAGATAGCCCCAGGGACAAAACAGGACGCGGAGCTGGCACCTGAGGAAGGCTGCATTTCCAAGGGGCTGGGAGTGAGGCTGAGTCCAGCAGTGGGGTAGGAAGGCTGGCTGGGGTGGTGCTTCCTAGGGATGGGATGGAGGCCCCATCTCTGGCCCCAAAGCGCCGGCCTGGACAAGGGTGGGCGGCGGAGGGAAGAATTCGGCTCAGCACCTCCAGGCTTTGCCCGAGTATCCCACCCCTCCCTGCTCTCAATGGCAAATCCCCGGGAAAGCCGGTTGAAAGTGGAGAGGGACATGGAATGATGAATGGCGCCTGAGTCACTCACTGGGACACTAGCTCTGCCCTGTCCTCTGTGGAAAAAAACCCCGTGCTCGGGACCTGCCCCTTCCTGTCCTCAGCCTTCCGTTCCAGCCTGGGCACTGGGAGGGTTTCTCGAATTAATTTCAGACGTTGTGTAAATAGCGGACCTGGGGTTGTGGAAAGGAGTGTCTTCCAGCCCAAACTTTCCACCAGGCGCAGCACCTTTCCTGAGGCAGGGACCCTGGGCCAAGAGCAGAGTTTCTGCTGCTCAGTGCTGACCGCCAGCCTGGCAGGACAGACAGCTCTTTCCTGCAGGGGTTTGGGAAGGGGCCGCAGACCCAGCGGGTTCCTTGGTGGCCTCCTGGGGTGGGAATGGAGCCCAGGCTTCAGACATCACCTCTGGTAAAGGTTGCTGGAAGCCAAGGGTCCTGGTACAAGTGACCACTTACCAGAAAGGGCCATCAGGTGTTTTGGGGTCACAGCTGATTTCCTGGGTGCCGTGGAGGGCCAGGTGCCTGACAGGCAATGGAGAAGAAACGGGGGCACGACTGACCCAATCTCTTAAACTTTTGGGGCAGGTGCTCGGGTTCTTGGAGTTGAGTCCAGTACCAATGTAACAAAGAAAATGGAATATCTGGAGTCCAACCTCATTCTTTGGACCCTCCTTCGTAAGCCCTGATTCTGGGGTCTGGGAAAGATGCATAGAAGACATCCACTTAGCTTCTTTTGGGTCCTGCTTCTCCTTGAGAGCCCATGGGAGCTGGATTCGGCATCCGGACAGTAAATTCTAAGCCCTTATTTACCTGGGGAGAGCTGCAGACTTGGCCCACATCCCTGCGCTGTTACACCACGCAGCAGTGGCTGTAACGGCTCTCCTGAGTCCTAAGCGTCCTACAAATTACTGCCCTGGAGGGTGGTCTCCGACCTCCTGAAATGGCACCTTCCCTGCTCTGTCAGGTCAGCTTGCCCTGCCCTGGATGGCCCAGTGTTGGCTTAGTGGAGAGTGAGCAAGGCCTCTTCCCTGCATGGTCATCTTTCAGCGCCACTGCTGTCCCCTCCTGGGGGTGCGTGCTCCAAGGAGCACAGCATTCTTTTTCTGGTCCTCACGGGGAAGGAATAATTGCTTCTCCTCTGGAGAAGTTCCAAGCATTGCTTGGCTTTCCTTCCTCCCCCCTTTCCTCTGCCCAACCCCAACCACGTGGAAAACTGCGCAGGTGCAGAGAAGGAGGCTAAGATGAATGTGTGTGGCTCCACCCCTGGGGCTCACTGTGTGGGGCGGGAGGTGAGATGAGGGAAATCAATTCTGCACTGTAAGAGGGGGAGCCTCTGTCAATGCCAGGGTTCCTGAAGCCGAGAGCAAGCAGAAGTTACTCTTGTTTGCCGCACCTGGGAGAGCTTTGAGGAGGAGGCGGCCTTTGATCTGAGCCTTGACAGACAGGGACACTGTGGGCATTCTAGGAGGAAGGAATTGCAGGAACAGAAGCACAGGGAAAGGAGCAGATTTGGTGCGGGACCAAATCAAGTCAGAAACCAAGCTGGACCAGGTGCCAAAGAGCCTCCATAACCAGGCTAAGGAGGCTGGTTTCATCTTCTAGGTGATGGGGAGGCTCTCAGGCTTCAGCTAATGATCTGAGGTGTGTGTCAGGAGGAAGCTGCATCTCCACTATTGCTGCTGGCTGACCCCTCCTCCAGGAAGTCCCCCATCACAAGCCACTTCCATCACAGCAGAAGCCCCGCCGCCTGCCTCCCCAAGGAGACTGTGCCTGCTCATCCCCCTGCATCCACGGGCACCTATCACCTTGTTTCCTCTAAAAGCTGCCGCGATTTGAAGATTGATCCCAAGCTGGCGTGGTGCACAAATGAACCATCTCATTCGATGCCCTCCATTGTGCTGGGACAGGCACGTTACTGGTCCTGCATTAGAATGGAGGAGACAGGGTCTCCCTGGGGATGGCAGAGCCAGAATTCAAACCCAGGTGGGTGGGACTGTAGAAGCAGGGCTCCTTACCAACTCGTACCTGCCAAGGAGGGGTAGGGGCTGACATGAAGCCTGTCAGGACAACCTGAGGCTCCAGCAGCAAAGCATGTGTCACGGGTTGGGGGCTCACTACCGGAGTCTTCGTAGGGATGGGGCTCAGCTCCCAAGTTTGACTCGGGGCCAGAGAGCAAGGCTGAAACCCCAAACAGCCGGGATCTGGGCCCCTCAGAGGCTCCCTCTGACGCCCAGCTTGCCCCAGAGCACGTGGGGAAGGGCTGCAGCCACCGGCATGGCATGCTGTTGCTCTGTACTGTTTCTCCCCTTTCCAGCTATCTCAGGCACGTGCCCAGTTCTCCGCCAGGTCTCCTGGTGGTATGACTGTCCCCGCCAGGCTGTCCGGATTTTACAGTGCCTCATGGCTTTCCAATGGGATGTCCAGAGCCACCCTCACGACAGCACTTCCTAAGGACCCAACCTTAGATCCTAAGGAGCTAAGGGGCTTAGTCCCTAGCTCCTCCCGGTCAGGGTTTCTTCAATGACCCTGTCCTCCCATGGAAGTTAGTTTTGCTTCTTCTTCTTTTCAATGGATTTTTTAAAAAATGGTGGTAAAATAAACATTACATGACACTTACCATCTTAACCGGTGTCTGGTTAGCATGAAAGCATGGATCCATGGGAGAATACGTCATTTATTTAACTTGTCTCCCCTGGTCGAACTTTCCCTGCCTCTCAGAGATGCAGCCCAGGTCTGACACAGTGGAGCAAGTCCATAAAGGGTGTCATGGATTGAATGGTGTTTCCCTCCAAAATGCGATGTGTTGAAGCCCCAACCCCCAGTACCTATGAACATGACTTTATCGGGAAATAGTTTTGAACATGCAATCAAGTTCACATGAGGTCATTAGGGTGAGTCTGGAGTCTAATGTGATTGGTGCCCTTGTAAGGGGAGAAGCCAGCCACGTGAAGCCACGAACATGGAGGGAGAATGCGAAATGACAGTGGCAGCAGAGATTAGAGAGGTGGCCCTCCTAGCCAAGGACGCCAGACTGGCAGCGCAAAAGAGACAGAACTGGATAGGACTCAAGTGACAGAATGTGAGGTTCCAAACGTGGTAGAACCTAAAAATACAACTTTAGTCCTTAAAGCAGCTGCTCCCCCAGGAGATTCAGGGAACCATCATGGACTGTTGACGGAACCTGGGTATATTTTGTCCTGAACCAGGTGGGGTATCTTCACGTCCCCATGTTCTCATGACAGAAATGATTTTTTCCCCTTATTTATTTAGTGTTTTTAAAAAAAGATTTTATTTATTATTTTTCAGAGAGAGGGGAAGGGAGAGAAACATCAATGTATGGTTGCCTTTCACCTGCCTCCAGCCACAGACCTGGCTGGAGACCTGGCTTGTAACCTGGTTATGTGCCCTGACTAGGGAATCGAACCTGCGACCTTTGGGTTTGCAGGCTGGCACCCTATCCTATTTAGTTGTTATTTAAAAATTGTTATTTACCAAGGATGCCCCCTCAGCTGAGGTGCTTCCTCCAACTTAACCATACTGATGTGTTCCACCTTTCTCTTCATTAAAAAAAAAAAAATCCAGGAAACAATGAAATTAAGAGGAGCATCCAACAGGCCAGCCTTTGAAGGAAAGGTGGCAGGTGGGAGGCGGAAAAGGAGAGGCTCACCTAGCCTGGCCCTGGAGGCAGGGCGCTGGCTGGGCAGAGACTGTGTTTCAGAGTTGGGGTTTTAAGCCGTACCTGGGGGAGGGTCTCCCTCTCTCCCTGGGCCCTGGTGCAGAGCCTCGTTTCTGCTGCAGAATCTGACCTGGCTGACTGCCTAGATCAGCATCTCTGAAGACTCGGGGAGGCCCTCACTCTGCTCTAGGAAAGGAGAGTTCCCTGGTCAAGTTCAATGTGAGACTCTTGATGGAGATTTAAACACCCATCAGCAAACTGAGACATCCTGCAGGAAAAGGACTCATTTCATTCTCTTCACCCCTTGGGGATGAGATCCTTTTGCCCTGCAATGGCTACAGACCGTCTCTGCAAGAAAGGTTGTGTGGCACCCACTTGGGGGACCCCTGGCCTGGCTTCATCTGCCTCTCGGGACAAATGTACTTTAGTCCAGGGTCAGGGACAACTATATGAAGGAAGCAGGGCCCCTGTCTCAGGCAGGAGAGAGGAGATGGGGAAATGACCTTCTCACTCTCTGAAAGGACACACTAGTGGCAGTGTGTTTGCAGAGAAAAGCCGGAAAGAGGCGGGGCTCGATGGAGGGGCGACGTACAGATTGCACCCAGAATAGTAATTTTGGGCTTTGAATTAGGGCCCCAGAAACTCAACTGCATTCAAAAAACCTGAGTTGATTCCTACCCCTGTCCCTCATCAAGCATACGTAGGGGGGTGCATATTAGGGCTCAGGCATCCCTGTTTTTTTTTTCTTTCTTTCTTATTTTTTTTTTGGCATTGCTGTTTTTCAAAAGCTCCTCCCATGCTCCTGATTCTAGGGACCGGAGGCTCCCTCTGATATCGGCCTCCAGACCCCCTTTTCAGCCTTGGGGAGCTGACAAACCCATTATAGCCCCGAGTCATCCGATAATCCAGGTGTCCCCCAAGCCATCTGGAATGAGGTCAAAGTGGCGGGATTTGGTGGAGCCAGGGAGCACCTGGTTGGGGAAGGTCAGGCCAAGGTCCAGGCTGTACTGGTGAAATGCCCCTATGTATGACCCAGGGTGGAGGCTGGGACAAGGAAGCTGGGTGTTCGGAGGGAGATGGGACGCTGGCCCGCCCCTGGCCTTGGACGTTTCTCTTATAAAGGGCTTTCCCCCAAAAGCAGCCCTGACACCACCAAGCACCCTGGAGGGACAGACCCAGAAGGTGTACGATGGGTGGGCCCAGGGAAAATCGGGCCATTGTTGGGATCCGATGGGATGGCATAGTGTTCCTGCAGCCTGGTGCATCTTCTTAGTGGTTTGAGTGTGCCCTGTGACATGGACGGAGGACTCAGCAGCCCCAGTGGAAACCTTGTCTCTGCCCTCTCCTTGCCCTCCTGGTGAAGGAAGTGGGTGATTTCCGTGCCCCCAGCATCCTTTCTGTTCTAATGCTGTATGAAGCTAAGGTGGCTCAGGCCAACGTGGCAAGCTCCCAAACCCACCCCTTCGACTGGTGGCTTTTGGTTAGGCCTTCATTTATTATGATTTCAACTCCATGTGGCAGAGCAATGGGCCCATTCTACAGATAGGAAAATGGAGGTATGCAGTGGTGTGCCTCCCGTGAGATAAGTCTCTGAGTTCCTGATCCTGATTTAGTCCTCTTTTCAGCAGCCTGGGCTTCCTGGTTTCTACGTCCTGTCTGTATCTCTCACTCACTGCCTGGGGTCCCACCTTGGGGCTGTCACAAGTTAATTGCTAAGACTGCAGTGACCCCTAGAAGGCGCTATTGCCCAATGGGGCTGTAACCTGTTCTGGGCCCCCAATGGGAACCTAAGTTCCTCCAGCGACTGGCTTGTTTGTGATGGAGCAGCGGTAAAGTAGAGGACTGCCCATCTAGGTATTGGTATTCTCCTTATCAAGGATTGAAAGGAATTTATAATGTCATTCATTCATTCATTTATTCATTGTGTCTCATGAACTAGATTAGGTAAAGTGCACACTAGTTACAAAAGGTTCCTGCTTAGGCTTCAGAGGCACCTTTCTGGACAGTAATTTCCTACTGGATCTTGACCTGTGATAAGGAACTGAAGGCTCAGAGAGGTGAAGCAATTTCCCCATGTCACACAGCAGTCAGTGCCCAGTTCATGTGGTTCCAACTCCAATGCTCCTCACCCATTGAACAGACTTTCTCCTCTCCTCACCCCTTGCTGACCTGCACCCCCCAAACATATGGCATTACTATGACAACAATGCCCCAAACAGCAACTTTCGTTGGCCTCGTGATCATATGTACACACTTGCTGATGCTGTAATTTTCCACTGCGGGACCTTTAAAAGGTTCAAATAATAATAATACTAACAGCCGCTATTTTAACACAGGCCCACTTCCTGCCAGGTCCTTCATTGGCTCTATCTTGACCCCTCCTGCAAGCCCCATTTCACAGATGCAGAAACTGACTTTCAGAAAAGAGTCCACAGCTCGGACTTCAACCTCCATCTGGGCCGCCAATCCAGTTCTACTTTATCACTGTTGTCTCAGCTATTTTATTTTGTGCGTGTGTGACCACTGGGTGGCCTGGCCCAATGACCAAACGCAGATCTAGAGCAGGGTTTCTCATCCTCAGGACTATGGACATTTTGGGCCAAAGAAGTCTCTGCTGCTGGGGGGGAAGGCGCTGTCCTGTGTATTATTAAGCAATGCACCTGGTTTCCACCCTCTAGATGCCGGTGGTATCAGCCTTCTCCAATGAAGATAGGAAAAGGATCTCTAGATCTGGCCAAATGTTCCCTGGGGCGGGGTTGGGGGTGGGGGGATAGCCCACAGTGAATCACTGCTGTTTCAAAATGAGGGGTCAGGGTCAAGGTCAGCATAGCCTGTCTTCCCCATGAGGGGGAGCAGCTGGAGGACAGGAAGAGAGGACTGCTCCATCCCCTGCTGTTACCCACACTTAGCGCAGCGCCTTGGATGGCTGGTTCCTATGGACGAGGTATGTTTCAGGATAAGGATCTGAAGGTCTTGGTTCTCCTCTAGATCCTCACCAACCTACTCTGGGCTGGCCTGAGTCATGTATCTTCTCCTCTCTGGGCCTCGGCCCCTCTGTGCTCTCTTAGATGATGGTCATCCCAGGCCCTGAAGGCCCTGGACACCTGGGGTCTGGGGATGGCCATGCTGCACCTCAGAGGCCCAGAGCCCAGGAGCCAAGAGTGGCTGCCTCCTGGGCCAGTCCCTGCAGATCTGCCCAGCCCTGAGCTGCTTCTTGTTCTCGCCCTTCAAGCCAAGTCAGTTACCCAGAGACAGTCCAATGCTTCTCCCTGCCCCCGAAAAGCAACCCTGTTCAGGAGAGGTGGCTTCTTTTTTTTTTTTTTTTGGGTGTGTGTCTTACAAGGAAAAACATGTAACCTCAAAGGTAACCAAATATCCCAATCGTGATGCCCGGCACTGCACACCCCAAATTCACCTATTCATGAGCTTAACAAAAAGCTTCTTTAGGACACACTGTAAGGCCTTTGAGAGGGAGGAAAGTCACTGCTCACAGGCCCAGGCCAGCCCGCAGGACCCGCCCTCCCAGTGCCTGCGCTCCGCACACGCAGGCACACACACACACACACACACACACACACACACACACTCGCACACATTCAGCTTCTCACAAGGAGGCTCTGAGTTTTTAAAAGCAAACTCCACCGTTTCCGTTCTTGCCCTGGATTCAACTTTTGAAGAAAGGAAGCGTTCTGCTGTTCCCTACACCTTCCCCCTGGCTCTGGTCCTCCGCTCGCCCACCCCTCCCACAGCCCCTCCTCTGCCATCATCTGCACTGTGCCCAGGGGCCCAGACCCCTCGAGGGGATGGGGGTGTCCTATCTATCTGGGGGACGGAGAGCAGCCACCCCCAGGGAGATGCCAGAGAGACAGCCCTACGGAATGGGGCTCCCTTAAGGAAGGAGGGTGACAGTGAAGCTTCCATCAGGGTGCTGCACATGTCACAGTCTGTGACACTCCTGCTCCCAAGATGGGTGCCACCCACAGTCCTCTTCCCTGAGGCAGCCCACTAGCCTGTCCTCTTCTCTGCTCCACTTACATGCAGGCCTGTACTCCACACCTTGCTTCTTCCCTAATTCTGGTTCTCTCCCCCCCAACTTCCCTTTCACCCCAACCTACAGCTTCCACCCCTCAATGCCTTCACTCCCAAGACAGGTAAGGGGCCATTCTGGGTGTTAGTGTCATGCCTGCCACCTGGAGCCACGAGGCAGGAATTTCTCGGAGGCAGAAACAGCATTGGGATCAACGTCTTTCAAACTTTCTCAACTACAACCTTGTAGTAAGAATACATTATACAAACAGCACATTTGTATATACTCATTCATATGTATTAGAAACACACATACACTCATAGAGAACTGCCAAATATGTAACAGAGATAAGAGTTCCAGAAACAACATTTATCCTTATTACACGGGTGGTACTGTGAGATTATACTCTCCTGTGCTGTCAACCCCACCAAATTGGTTCCACAGTTTCATGACCTGCAAGGGACACATCTGGAGTTGGCAGTTTCTGCAGGGGCAGAAATAGACAAAAACTGCCACCTCCATGCAGGGGCCTGCGGGCTTCCCCTGGCTCAGCCAAGTTCCTCCCAGTGTTCTAAGAGAAGGGCTTGGGAAGAGACCAGGTTCTAGATTAAGGCATCATGAAAAACATCCGCTCCAAAAGTTGGGACACACAGTCTTCTACAAAGAGAATATTCAAAGTTGGTATTCTCCCGAATTTACGGTTTGTGACCCCTTCCCCAGAGGGGCCTGGGAACCATTAGACCAGAGGAATTAAGATTTGTGGTTCCTGTTGAACGCTGGGCAAGGCACCCACATTATGTCTTTCAATCCTTGGGTTTCCTCCCCTTTTTAGAGAAGAGGAAACTGAGTCATAGGGTAGCTGGGACTCAGACCATCAGACTCTTGTCACAGGTAGGTGGCCTAGCTGGGATTCTCACCCAAATCTGACTTGACCGGCAGGCTGTTCATTCTCGGGGGCTCTTCCCCACTGTCTGGGGAGGTGAGCTCTCTGGCGGTGGAGTTGCAGGGGCCTCCCTAGGCATGTGAGGATGAGATGGCCCCATTTCAGCGTGCAGGTGTGTGTGAGAGATACCGAGCAGGGACACAGTACGGATCAGGTGTGGCTTCCACCAGACAGTGCAGGACCTCACCACGCAAGCGCACAGAGACCACTGCCAAATAAGTAATCGTATTTCCATTATCCTGCCCCCCATGGGTTCTTTACTCCTGCCTTGGCCAGAGTGCTTTCAAACCCTAAAGAATCCCAATTCAAGTATGACGCTCATGGAAAATTCTAGGAAAAGAAACTCTCCTACGTAATATTAATAATCACATCAAACAACAATTGAGTACTTTTCTGGTGGCAGCACGGTACCATGCTATGCACTTTGCCTGGGTCGTGCCACAGCTACTGTCTATTGAGGACTAGCGGTGGGCCGGCGCTGAGCAGAGCCTGGCTGGCACCTAGGTGGCGCTCCGTAGATACTGGCTCTAGAAAGTGCACATGAATGCATCTAATTCAAACACCGCACGATGCAACTGGAGGAACTCCCAACATTTCTCTGAGAGATATTTCCTTCCTTTTGGTCATTCCTTTTTCCCAAACGTTACACTGGAGAGGTCTTTTGATTTGTTATTATTTTTTTCTTTTTGGTTAGAAAGAGGCTTCCCCATCTCACTCCACCACATCATAAGGCGATGGTTAAAAAGTCATCGCTTATTTCTGGGTTCACTTTCCCTTATCATGAGATGAGGTGGATGTGTGCCCAGGGTCCCCGATGCTGTTGGACACCCACCCATGGCAGCATCCTGGAGCAGAAACCCCACACTAAACCAATTCAGCCTGGCATCTCCCTTCTTTTCCTTCTGGCATAGAACTGGGATTTACAGGCCTGGCTGGTGGCTCAGTGGATTGAGCACTGCCTGCCTGTGAACCCAAGGATCGCGGGTTCGATTCCCAGTCAGGGTACATGCCTGGGTTGCAGGCCAGGACTCAAGTTGGGGGCACGTGGGAGGCAACCACACATGGATGCTTCTCTCATTCTCTTTCCCTCTCTCTAAAAATAAGTATAAAAATCTTAAAAAGAAAAAAAAAAAAAAAAGAATTGGAATTTACGCATCCACCCAAATGCAGGGACCTGGGATCCCGGTGGGTGAAACCCTAGAACCCTGCAAGAATCCCGCTCACGACCTCGAGGAAGAGGATGGGGGGGGGGGGACTTTGGATAGGATCCTGTCCCCCAACAGGAGGCAATCCCTGGGCCACAGCCTGCTCTGGTCTCGAATGTGGGTGTATTGACAACTATTGACAGCCACCCACCCACTCAACTCCCCGGCTCCTGCTCCACCTTCACTAGCTTCAGCTGCGGAGATGGAAACCCCACCCTGGGCCCCGTGTCCTCGCCTCCCGTGCTTTTCCTGGAGAAATGCCCCTTCTGAGTGGCAGGTTCCCAGCACGGCTCCTGTCCCGTTGCCCCGCAGCTCTGCCCTGCCCATTCCTCCCGGGTTTTCGGGTGCCCCGTGGCCCTCGGACTAGGCCAGGTGACCAAGGGAGCGGGACCTGGGGGGTTCTCGCTGCCTCTGTTAGGCACCTGCTGTGTCCCCGCCACGCCGCGCAGGTCACTGGGTGCATCGCGCCGCGCGGCTGCGAAGGAGCCCCCTCCCCACCGGCGGCGCGCACCTCGCGCGGGAGCCGGAGCCGCGCCTCCCGCTCCCAAGTAGCACCGCGAGAGTGGAACCCGCGCCTCCCGCACTCGCGAGCCCCGCTCGGCGGCCGTGGCTTCCTCAGGAACCCCGGGGGCTCCCCGCAGCGGGGTTGTTGGAAAAGCTCCCCGAATCTGGGGACCTGGGCACCAGAGCCCCTCCTCGCCTGTTCCCGCGCCCCGTTCGCTCCGAGTCCGCGACCGCCGGAAAGTTTGCACGACCGCACCGCTGGGAGGTGGCGGCCCCCAGCCCTCCCTTCCCCGCGGGGAAACTGAGGCAGCGCCGCCAGGAGCACAGAGTGAGGGGCGCCCTGGGCAAGCCTCTCTCTGAGGGACGGAGACCGGTACCTTGAAGAGTTGCGCTTGCTTCCCAAGAACTTCAGTCGTGACACCTGGCGAGGCGGCGGGGGCTCCGGGGCCCGGGAGGCCCGTTCTCGCGGCGCCGCGGGGAGACGCTCGGCGCGGGCGACGCGCACCCGACTCCTGCCGCGTCCGGTCCGCAGGTCCCCTCCGGCGGTGGCCGCGGCGGCAGAGGCTGGCGGCGGAGTCCCGGCTGGCTGAGGGAAGAAGGGACGCGGAAAGGTGCCCGGAGTCCCCTGGCACCCGCGTCGGAAGCGGGCCGGCGAGACGCGGAGGGAGAGACCTTGAGCGGCGCGGCGCGGCGCGTCCTCGGCTCTGCGACCCCTCTGGAGCGGCGTGGAGGTAGGTAGGTGGGAGGGCGGGCAGGCCGGGCGCGCGGTGACACATATACGCGGGGCGGGCGGGCGGGGAGGGGGCACGCGCCCAGGGAAACCCCACCCCCGGGGGACCCGGCCGGGGAGGGGCGGGCGGAGGCGTCTGGCGCGCGCTGGACCCCGGCTCCGGGCGGGCGGGCGCGCCGCTGGGGAAGCCGCCGGGCGCGCAGGGCGCGGGAGGAGCGCTCCCGCCGCGGCGCCGGCCCGCAACTCCGGCCCCGCGGGAGGCAGGCGGCGCGGGAAGGCTGGGAGCCGGTGTCTGCAATGCGGTCGGCAGCTCCGCAGTCGGAGGGGCCCCGGCGGGCTGCGTCCGCCCAGCTGCCTCCGGCCGGCCGGCCGGGCTCCTGGTGTCCGGCGCGGGGGGCTGCGCCCGAGGCCGGCGAGACGCGGCCCCCCACTCGCAGCCTCGGTTGGCGGGGACCCTCGGGAGGAGGTGGCTGAAAGTTTTGGGGATGGGGGGGCGCCGGAGGTTTGGCGGCAGCGGGAGGTGCCAGCCGACCTCGGGGCTTCCACGCTCAGGAGAGAGCAAGGGCGTCTCAAGGAAGCGTCGGTACTCCTGGAGCTTCGGAACCCCCCCGCCCCCCTTAATTTTGTGCCCCGTCAAAAGAATAAAAGAACGAACAGCTTTTGAGCACCTTCTGCGAGCCGGTTGCTTCACAGGCATTAATATCTCCTTTAATTTCCCCCGAAGTCCCACGAGGTAACTAGTACAATGCCCCCCCTCCCGAGGTGTGTAAACTGAGGCTCAGCGAGTGATGGGGGGGGGGTTCGAACTCAAGGTCACGCGCTCTCTGCCACACCAGCCGCTGGTTCAGCTGCGGCGCTTTGGGGGAACCCAGGCTGGCTGGCGTTCTTCGGGGTCCCTATGGAGGAAGCGGGTGGTTTCTGGCGCTGAGATTGAGTGGCCTTCTTCAGCGTGGGGGGAACTGCTGGACCCCCCTCACTGGGTGGAGACTGAATGACGAACAAGCAGTGGGATCTTCATAGGCTGTGCGTGACAGAGATGATAGACCAACTTCTTCCTGGATTTAAGGGAACGGCCGTGCCTCAGTTTCCCCACTGTGGCTACTCTGGAATTGTTGTGGGTACTTTACCAGCTCTTTCTGCCTAGGGCAGGACTGGCTCTGGTTCAGCACGTTGTCTGGAGTGTTCCCCCACCCCTCCGCCACTAACCCCCGCCCCCCCATCCCTGCACAGGGCAGTGAAACCTGGGGCAGTCATGGTGCCTGCTCTTTCCACCCACCAGTCCTGACAACTGTGGCAAAGGTGTTCTGCTGTTTGGTGGTTCTTGGTTTCACCCCCTTTTCTGCCTGAGTCAGGTCAGGTCTTTCAATTGTAGAGCACCTTGGGTAGTGCTGCTGTGATGGTGACTAGAGCCCCTCAGGGGGAAACTGAGTCTTCCCTCTCAGACAAGGAAATGCAATGACATCTTATTAGTTACTGACCCCAATACCTGGCCCAGGGGCAAGGACCATTCTAGAAAATTCTAGAAGAGAACATGGTTCGATTCCCAGCCAGGGCACATCACCAGGTTGCAAGCCAGGTCTCCAGCCAGGTCCGTAGCTGGAGGCAGGTGCAAGGCAACCATACATGGATGTTTCTCTCCCTCTTTGCCTCCCTCCCTTCCCCTTTCTCTAAAAATAATAAGTAAAATCTTAAAATAAAAGAAAATTCTAGAAGAAAACAATCCTTAAAATTCCAATAGGAGAGGGCATGAATTCTCATGCTAGTGTATTGGGCTGATGCTCTAGATGAGAATAAATGACACCATCACTACAATGGGACCATAGCAGACATACATCCCAGGACATGTGGGATTAGTGTCGGATATTTAATTCAAGAACAAATATTAATTAGGTAATTTACCTTCGTAATGAAGGGGATGAGTGTTTATTGGTCATCCATCTAGTTTTGTAACGAGGCTAAGAAATATGGAACGGGCACCAATTATGCGCCTGATGCTGCTGGATACAGTGGCCTTGTGGTGGATTTTATTCCCACTGCACGAACTAAGGAACTGAGACTCAGAGGCCTCCGGGTAGCGGATGAGCACAGGCTGGCATGGCTCCTTACTGCCTGCCTTTAAAGCCGCCATGACCCCAAGGTGATGGGAACGTGTTTGGGCACTTTGAAGACTGAGTTCAGAGAATCAAAGGCTTTGGGGGGCACATGGACGCCCCCTGATCAATGCAGGAGCCCCTGTTCCTTATGTGCTGCTTCTGAGGCTGGTCATCCCTCCTCTACTTGAAGACTTTGCAGTTGCCTAACGCCTTTTCCAGGCAAGTTCTAACCTATTGTTGCTCCAAGTGTGGCCTTCCGATGAGCAGCGTCAACTGAGAGCTTGTTACACGTCAGCCTCAGGCCCACCCAGACCCGCTGACTCAGAAGCTGCGTCACAATAAGGCCTGCCGGGGGTTGCATGTGCCTGCTGAGGTTTGAGGATCATGGCGCTGGCACCACGCCGCAGGCTCTACCCATTGAGGCACCAGACTATGGGAAAGAGGACCTCAGAGCAGGGGCCTCAGAGCTGGGAAGGGCTCTTAGAGAATAGCGAGGACAACTCTCTATAGCATGTCATCCTCTTCATGACATTCCCCCCATTGCAATGTCAGACTGCTTGGACATGTCTGTAGATTTATCTCCCTTCCATTTTCATACGGTTCTGCTTTCTCAGCTCTCTGCCTTTGTGGAAGCTCCTACCGGTGCCCATGGCTGCGGGTTCAGAAGCGCACAAAACAGGCCCCTTTCCACCTCCCAGCCTTGCCCTCCCCTGGCTTGTCCTGGTGCAATGGCTTTTTCTAATCCAAGTGTGGGACTTTTGTCTTTGCCTCTCTCAAAAATTACCCTAATAGATTCAGTTCACCGCTCCTGACCATCTTGGATCCTGATTTTGCCATTGTATGTGTGTGCTATTCCTCTCAGCAGCAGACCCTCTACCAAGCTGACTAATGTGTTGCTGCTGTGTCTTCCCTCGCTCAGCCTGGGACTGAGTTCTGGAGCAGGGTGCTAGAGACGGCCTTCCCAGGATGCCATGGCTGCACATTCTGTCATTATGCCTGGGTAACATATCATCCCAAAACTTAGTGGCTAATATTTACTATAGCTTATGGTTTCTCTGGGTCAGGAATTGGGGAGAAGCTCAGACAGCCAGTTCTGGCTTGGGTTAGAATCAACCCAGGGGGTTGCAGTCAGCTGTCAGCTCCAGCTGCAGTTAGCTGGAGGCGTAACTGTGGCCTGAGGATCCAAGGCCTAAGGCAACTCACTTAGATGGCCGGCAGGTTGGTGTTGGCCGTTGGCCAGTGGCCTCAGTCCTCCACATGGGCCTGCCTGTGGAGCTGCTCATGGCAGGGTAGCTGGCCCCCAGCACAGTGAGTGGTGCAGGAGGCCAAGTGGAAGCTGTAGTGCTTTTATGTCCTGGCATTGGAAGTCACACGCTGCCACTTCACCATATTCTCTGGGTCACACAGGGCCAGCCCTGAATTGGTATGTGAGGTGACATAGAAGGGTGTGACTGCCAGGGGAAGGAGGGAGCTGGGCCTCATCTTGGAGGTTGACTTCCACAGGACACTAAAGTGACTCTTAGAGGATGGCCAGTTCCCTAGTCCATCAATTGTGTCACCACAGAGTACCGTTTCTGTCCCTTATGTGGGACACCATGTAAGTGCCTTGCTAAGTCCAGTAGAAGGTATTTGTAGAATTTCTCTGAAGCATGCATCCAATGCCCCTGTACAAACGAGAGGTCCCTTCCTCTCTTTGGAACAACACTCCCGTCCCAGCTTCTATAGGACAGCATTCATTTAGCCCAAGAAGGTTCTCATGTCACCTCTCTGTGTCTCTCCTCGCAGCAGAATACCTGTGGGCCCTTCAGTTCTTCCCTCTCACCATTTGGGCATTTTATCCCTACTGGTGTGGTTCAAGATGGTTGCGTTTCAGAGCTACATCACACCTTTGGTTGATTTCAAAACTTATGGACAATTTAAGCCATCAGGCTGTTTTCATGCTGAAGCCACCATGAAAGGGCTTCCTATTGCCCTGGCTGGTGTGGCTCAGTTGGTTGGAATGGCATCCCGTCACCAAAGGTTGCAGGTTTGATTCCCGGTCAGGGCTCACACTTAGGTTGCAGCTGGTTGGATTGCCAGTCCAGGTGTATACTGTCCTTGTCCCGGAGATGCACAGGAGACAATGGATGGATGCGTCTCTCTTACATCAATGATTTTCTCTCTCCCTTCCTCTCTAAAAGCAATGAAAAAATGTCCTCAGGTGAGGATACATTAAGAGGGGGGCTTTCTGTCCATCTCAATGAATGAAACAGTTGAGCAGGGGAAAGTTACCTGTGAATTCAATAGCATGGGATGTGAACCCCAGTTCTGGCATGGGGACCTGTGTCTTACCATGTGTGGGTCTTGGTTTGCCTACCTGTAAATGGAACTACCTATGGAACCATTGTGAGAATCAGAATGAGAGATGGGATAGCAGGACCTAACAAATGATGATTAATTTTTTTCCTGCCCCTTCCTCTGCCATTTGATGTCTATGAGTACATTTTCTTCTGTCTGCTGCTTTCTGTTTTTTTTGTAACAGAAGCTAAAAATACTCACCTCATAGGAGCGTAGCAATGGTAAATACTATATGTAATGTGTGTAGAGAACATTGTGGGCCTTCCTGGAAGCAGAGTGCCATAGAAATACAATAAAGAAAAGCCTTATTATTGCAAAATTGGGCTGGGGAGTGGAGTCTTCTGAGCACCAGTGGAACATTTGAAAAGTGCAGCTTTATTACTATAACACTGTGCAAGTGACAAACTCAGGGGGAACTGTTCTAATAATAAAGAACATGGGGTAACTTAATGAAACACTTACAATTCTCCTGGATTTGTGCGGAATAATGACATACCCGGAGAGGAAAGTGCTATGTCACTTAAGA
Organism: Noctilio leporinus; assembly: GCA_004026585.1. Classification (NCBI taxonomy): domain Eukaryota; kingdom Metazoa; phylum Chordata; class Mammalia; order Chiroptera; family Noctilionidae; genus Noctilio; species Noctilio leporinus. The sequence continues at coordinate 185,547 of PVIW01000343.1, read as the reverse complement.
TGTAGAAGGTCACATTTCAGGAAACTCCTTCCTTAAAAGATTCATTTTGGCTTTTTCCTCCCTGAATTCGTAGCTGATTCTATTTTCAATAAAACCCTGCCATTTATAAAAGGGAAAATTACGGTAAGCGCTGTACTCATGACTCATTAGTGTTTTTGTCACTGAGAATACAGTGGCAGGGATGGTTACTGGGTTGATTTATATTGTCGTCATCATCACCATCACCAGCATCATCGTCACCATCATCATCATCATCATCACCATCATCACCACCCGTATCATTATTATTGCCACCATCATCATCTACCACATTTTACAAGCAGACCTGGGGTAAGAGGAGGGGTAGGAGGTGTTTCTCAAGTAGTCCTAGTCCCTGAGGCTCCTGGGAGCCTGTTCCCCTTCTTAAGTGGCTGCTTCCCACACCCCAACCCAGGCCGGCCCTTCTCTGCTCTCCCCTTTATTCCAGCCAGTAGAGTCTTTTGGGATTGACCACCCTGCCCTGGTCACATCGCACTCGAAGTTTTTATTGTCTTTGAATGTTAAACACTGGATCATTCTGAAAATTTTTCTTCCCAGATTAAAAAATAATTTATTTATTATTTTTTGAGAGAGGGGAAGGGAGGGAGGCAGAGAGGGAGAGAGACTTCAATGTATGGTTGCCTTTCACCTGCCTCCAGCTACAGACCTGGCTGGAGACCTGACTTGCAGCCTGGTCATGTGCCCTGACTGGGAATCGAACCAGCGACTTTCGGGTTCGCAAGCTGGCACCTTATCCACTGTGCCACCAGCCAGGGCTCTCTTCCCAGATTTTTACACAATATAGTCCAGATACAAAAAACATATGTACAAAATGAACAAATACGCTCTCTCACAAATGCTTGCTAGAGGTGAAATACAGGCTGGACAGACAGTAACTTGGTCATTTGGGGATGATCTGCTAGGACACGGGCATGACTTTTCCCTGTTAAACTTGGCTCTTGATGATAGTACAGCACTGGGAAATGGTTACCTTGACATTTTACTTGTGGCTCTTGATCAATTTGGTTCCTTAATGTTTATTCCTCTAAGGGGGGAAGACCCAGAATATAAAAGGGAAAAAGTAGCATTTAACAAGGTTGTCTTGCTCTTAGGACATCTAGTTGTTAGCATTTTAATCTTGAAATCAGCGTCAAAAGTAGGCATTATCAAAATGATGGAGGATACCTTCTTTAGTCCCAAATCCCAAGATAAAAAATAGGGAATGTCAGTTCCTTTTGGGCTAGCACAGCCTCATCATCATGGTCATATTTGTTTATTTGTTTGTTTTGCTTATTATTGTGATAAAACAGCAAAGAGCTTATCATTTTAAATGTACAGTTCATTGTTATTAGGTACATTCACGTTACTGTGCAACCATCACTACACCATCTCTAGAACTTTTCCATCTTCCTAAACTGAAACTTCAATACTAACTCCCACCTTCCTTTCTCCCCAGAGTTACTCTAGGCACCTTGTAAAACTGGAATTTCACAGTATTAGGTCTTCATTTGACTGGCTTATTCACTTAGCACAGTGCCTTCAAGGTTCATCCACATTGTAGCAGGTGTTGGAACTTTGTTTCACACTAATATGTACTAGGCACTTACTGTGTGCCAGGTCCTGTGCTAAGCACAGTTGTTAAACCTCACAGCGACTCTAGGAGGTCTCATTAGCTCTATCTCATTGACAATGAAGCTGGGAACAGGAAAGTGTAGTAAGATGCTCAAGTTCACATGGTTGCTAAATAGTAGAACCAGGCCCCTAACCCAGGCCACCTGGCTTTAGAATGCTCGTTCTTACAGATATGAATAACCACCATTTATTGAGCACCTACTAGGTGCCAGGTACTAAGCTTGGCATTGTAGCAACATTTTTCTCCCTCCCTTTCTTTCTTTTGGTAACTTACTTAGGATGAAGTGCATCTTAGGTGTACAACTCAATGAAATTGTTACATCTATAAACACCCTTGTAAGCCCAACTAAGTCAAGATGTAGAATCTTTTCAGCTCCCCAAGAAGGTTGTGTGGTGTCCCTTTGAGGGATATACCAGACCCAGGGGCACCACTATTCTAATCTTATTGACTGTTGTGTCTGTTGCTCTTGTCTCTGGTTCTTTCCCTCAACCTGGAGGCAAACTGGAGAGTATGTGCCCCATCCACAGGGACAGCCACTCCCTGACTCCAACAGAATGTTGCCATTTAGAAATCCAGGTGCACTGCTATAGTAGTAATAGTTGTAATTATTATTGTTTTCCTTGAGGAGCCAAACATCTGGGTTTCTATGTGAGAGAGACTAGATGGCAAATAATTTAAACATTTAAAATATAGTATGTATGGACACATTCGAAAATAAGCAAAATGAATCTACTTGTGGAGGAATAAGCCGGGTGAATGAATGGAAAGGATGTTTACAGGGGAAGAACCAAAATATTGGAAATTGTAGGGGAGAGAGAGATTGAATCTGTGATGGTTTCAAACTTCTGAACACTGGTGAATGGGACATGGGGAGACCCTGTGACAGCTACAGGGAAGTCAGGAAGTACAGCTGGCTTGAGGAGAAAAGTCTCCGAGTTCCAGTGTAGACAAGTCAAATTTTCAGAGGTCGAGGGACATCCAGGGCAAGGAGGCCGAGGCAGAGAAAAATGTGGGCCTGGGATTCCGCACATCTGGTTTTCCAGTAAGAACAGGGAACATTAACTCTATTTAACAAATGCTAACGTACATTTAAATTGAATCCTCTAACTAATTAAAGGAGAACATAGATGGGTGGAAAAGGTGGAGGAGGAGAGGCTGCTGGATACGTGGATGCTAAGAGAAATGGGACGGGACCTACAGATGTGTCAGAAGGGAAAGCCAGAGACCCTGACACACCCCAGGAAGATGAGGCCTTTTGGAGGTTCCAGAGAAAAAGAAATACAGACAAATGTCAAGTGATGAACTTTCATCTGGACAGAGCTAGAGTTTCACTGCAGGGCAACAACAGCTTCATGGTGTCAGGACTTTGTTCTAAGAAATGTTGATGATTTTATAAAATTTGCACTTTTGCATCTCTAGGCACAAAGGAGGCTAGCACTTCTTGGCCCAAGGAAATGAGATAAACAGCTAAGAGCTTCTACCCACAGGCCAGACCTCAGCCCTGGGCCCCATCATCCACCTTAGATTCCCGGATCAAGTCAGAAGTCCAGCCTCACCAAAGTCCTTGAGGATTCCTGGCTTAATGAGGTCCATGAATCGCTCAGGGAGACACTCTCAGAGCCAGTTTAACCTGTGAAGGATGAAGGAGAAGAGGAGAGAGACTTAACTAAATCCATCCACCTTTGGGCTACGTGTGTCATTTGATTGTTGCTTGCTCTTTCCCTACCCCCCACAGTTGAAAAATTAGGACCATAAAGTCTCACTATAATGTGCACAGAGTGAAATGCTTAACCAGTTCTAAGTTGTGTGTTAACGAAATCGTAGCCATCGAAGAAATACGTTCAATTTAATTAGGAAACAGCAAAATGGACAAATTAGAGGGACTTAAAGCCTGAACAAGCAATGTGTAGACAAGGGGAAAAAACATTTAAAAAATCTTTGTATTTATAGATTTTGAAAGAGAGAGCAAGAAGGGAGGGTGGGAAGAAGTGAAAGAGAAACTTTGATTTGTTGTCCCACTTATCTGTGCACTCACTGGTTGATTCTTGTATGTGCCCTGACCGGGGATCGAACCCACTACCTTGGCGTATTGGGATGCTGCTCTAACCAACTGCGCTACCTGGCCGGGGCCTACGTGAGAAAATGAATACTCAGCAAAACTCACTGATCAAGAGGAGCGAGGTGGCAGATGCCTAGCAGGAAAGGGCTAGGATGGAATGGGCTTAAGTAGGCAAGACCAAGGGGGCAAGAGAAATCTAAGAATTAATTGGGGGATGAATAAATAGAAATCACACTGGTCGGGGGGTGAAAGGACTTCCACTCCAAACACCCCCGAGTCTGAAAATCAGCTTTTCCCTGCACCCAGGGGAGCCAGGGCCCCGCTGCTGGTCCAAATCTCACACCGGGGCATTTCTCCCCGTCCACATCTCCGCTGCATGCCTTGGTTGGAAACGTGGTTTTTCCAGAGTTCAAAACCAGAGTACAAGGCACCTATTCACCCCGCCGGGTTTGAAATCCTCCTCCGAAATTCCTTTAACTGCAAACGCCTTCTCCCAAGTACACTGTGCATCTTTACACATTTCAGACATAAACAGCAGCGCGGGCCTGCCTGGCAACCCCCTCTCACGCTCCTGATAAAAATAGACGGGGCCGAGGTGGGGGAGCTGGGGGCACGGCGGGGGTTTGTGGGGGAGCGGTTTGGCACGGGTGTTTCTGATCCTCTCTGCCTATTTTGAGGAGGGGCGGCTCTCAGGGGAGCTGCACGCTAGATTCTCGGGGGATTTGTCATCCCTGGCACCGTGGCCCCTTCCATTCTGGACCCACGACGCCTCTTTGCGGTTGTGTGTTTAACTCGGTGTCCCAGGGAGAAACACGTTTACCTTCGGTCATTGGCATGGGCGTGGGTGTCCGCTCTGGAGGTTGTCAGGGAGGGAAAACATGGTGGGGAAGGAGCTCGGGAAGGCAGTTGGTTTGCAGAAGCCGCTGGCGTGAAAAGGTTCGCCGGTCACCCAGGTGCGTGCGTGGCGGAGTCCTGGGCGTGCTGTCGGTCTAACTCTCCAGCCAGGCGCTGCCACCCCCTGAGCAGGTGAAGGGCTTTTGGAAGCATGCTCCTGCTCAGTGTGGAACTGGGGTGCGTGAAAAGTGCGGGGTGAAGTGGGCAGTCCACGGAGCGTGTGCCTGCAAGACCTGGTTGAGTTCCAGGCGCACCGTTTACCAGCGAGGTGACCTTGGGCCTCAGTTTCCCCCTCAGTCAAATAGGACCCAGCGGCTTCTGGCTGCCCTCAGGACACCTGACTCGAACCTCACCACCTGCTCTCCCCACGGCCTCCCTTACACTTATTCTTGATGCTTTGGCTCCATCCCATCTTCGAGTTGCACCTTGAATACCAGAAAGGCCTTTCCTGGCCACCCCAACTCCTCTGCTTCCCTCGGTCTCTATCACAGCATCTGTTCCTTCTCTTTCTGGCCTGGACCCCAGCCTGCTGTGGACCAGACCGTGAGCTTCGTGAGGGTGGGGACACGGTGCCCAGTTTCCCCGGATCTGGGCCAAGTCTTCTGGAAAGAGAGGGCAGCCTGCTGCGTGGCTCCTCTTCAGGGCATGTGGGACCCGGTGGTCTCACTTAAGGGGTCCAAGTCTGTGACCCGAAGTGCTGGGTTCAGGGAGCTTGCCTGGTGAGGCCTCCTCTTCCCTCAACAGGGTTGGGAGCCCTTCAGAAGACCCTGTTCCTTCCCTTACGACTGGTTTCCTTGTCTCCGGGGACACATCCTGGAGGCCACTGAGCTTCCCAAACAGTGGAGGCAGCATTGGTTGGTTGTGCCCTGCAGGCGGCAGACCCTCTACCTGGGGGCCCCTCGCAGGCTCACCTGCTCAGCTAGTTAACGGGGAGCTCCAATCACTGTAAAGAGGGTGCAGTTGAAGAATGGAGGAACCAGTGCAGCAAGAACAAAGATGCAGGACCCAGGGACCCAGGCCGGAGCACACAGGTTTCAGCTTTGGCCCAGAATGAGCCTTGGACCTGGCTTCAGGAAGCCCACTTGTCCTCGCTCCGCAGGGGAGACGCTGACCAGCTTATTGGGAGAAGGTGAGGATAAGGGCCAGGTGAGAGATTCCAAGCTGCCTCCCTGGGGCAAGGCAGGCACACAGGACCCAATCCAGGGGCTTGTTCTGGGACTGCAGTCTGAGAAGCTTCGAATTGCTTCATTTTGGGTCCACGGAGGCCCTGGAGTCTATACCTGTGAGTCTAGGAGTTGAGGTACAGAGGCCGGGGGAGTGGGGGCACAGTAGAGGGATCGGAGTCGGGTCTGGAGAGAGACCTAGCCACCTTCGGAGCCCCTCCTCGGAGCAGGGCAGGGCCCACCTGGGAAGCAGGTAAAGGCTTCTTGAGAGAGTGGAGTCAGAACAAATGCAGGAAGGAAACAAGGAATGGAACAGCAAGTGCATGTTCAATTTTTTTTTTTTTTTTTTATTGTTGTTGTGTTACATCCATCCCCTGCATGTTCAATTTAACAAGCAATTATCAAATAACTTTCCAAAGTTATTCCCATGAACATCATATGTAAGGTCTGGTTCCAACACATTTTCACCAATACTTAACCTACCCATCTTTCATTTAATATGTATGCGTATGTATTAGATGTATACAGAATAATGCAAATATAATGCAACTTGAATCAAAATATTTATAATTATACATGTTCAACTTTAACTGGAAAACATACACTTGTAAAGAAGAACGGGAAAAGTAAACCAGTTCATGGCAAGTGGTCCACAAAGATGACACTCTAATGTTAGTAGAAGAAAATACCATGGGAACTTTATTTCTAGAATTATCTAAATGTGAACAAAGTGATCTTTAATGGACATAGTCAAGTGTGAAGCTACAGGGTTATTGAAATCGCCTGTTTTTGTTTTCTTCACTTAAAAAAAAATTTATTATTTTATTTAAAAAAAAGATTTTATGTATTATTTTTATTTTATTTTATTTTATTTTTATTATTATTATTATTTTTTTTAAAGATTTTATTTCATTATTTTTTAGAAAGAGGGGAAGGGAGAGAGGCAGAGAGGGAGAGAGGCATTGATGTATGGTTGCGTTTCACCTGCCTCCAGCCACAGACCTGACGGGAGACCTGGTTTGCAACCTGGTTATGTGCCCTGGCTGGGGAATCGAACCTGCGACCTTTGGGTTCGCAGGCCGGCGCCTTAACCACTGTGCTACCAGCCAGGGCCTATGTATTATTTTTAGAGAGAGGGGAAGGGAGAGAGGCAGAGAGGGAGAGAGACATCAATGTATGGTTGCCTTTCACCTACCTCCAGCTACAGACCTGGCTGGAGACCTGGCTTGCAACCTGGTTATGTGCCCTGGCTGGGAATCGAACCAGCAACCTTTGGGTTTGCAGGCCAGCATACTTATTATTGTTAGAGAGAGGGTAGGGAGAGAGGCAGAGAGGGAGAGAGACATCAATATTTGGTTGCCTTTCACCTGCCTCCAGCTACGGACCTGGCTGGAGACCTGGCTTGCAACCTGGTTATGTTGCCCTGGCTGGGGATCAAACCAGCGACCTTTGGGTTCCCAGGCCGGCGCCTTATCCACTGTGCCACCAGCCAGGGCTGTTTTCTTCACTTTCAAGGGGTTAAAAATCAAAATCAAACATAATTCTTCAAATGTTATTTTGCAGTTCCTGCCAGCTAAAGGCTCACCGTTAGAAAGTACGCAGTGCTTCGTTAGTTTGCATGCCACTTGTGCAGGGGCCATGCCAGTCTCTGTGTCATTGTAGCTCATCTATGTGCATTGTCAGTCTTTCAAATTTTAGTTATGTAGCTTAACGTGTAGAGGTACCTCCCCACGGTTTCAATTTGCATTTCCCTAACTTATTGTTAAGCTTCAGAGTTCTTTGTATATTCTGCATACAAATCCTTTATTGAATATAAGTATTGCAGAAGTTCTGTCCCAGTTGGGGGCTTTCCTTTTGTTTTCCTTAACAATGAATGTCCAAGAGCAGACGTCTTTGATTTTAATAAAGTCCAGATTTTCAATTTTCCCCTTTATAGTGATTTTTTTTTTTTTTTTTTTTTTATGTGTCCAGGGAAACCTTTGCCTATCAATGTCACAACGATTTCCTCCTAGGACATTCATAGTTTTTTCATCTTTTGGTCTTGCTACGTCTTGAGTTATTTTTCCTGTGTTGTATGAGCTAAGGGTGAAGGCTAATTTTTTTTCTTACCAATATTCAGGTTTTCAGCACCATTTGTTGAAAAAATTCATTTTCCGGTACTGAATTACCTCGGTTGAAAATCAACATGGAGGTTGTCTGTCTACTCACCCGTGGATGGATCATGGGTTTTTTTTTTTGTTTTGTTTTGTTTTCTTTGTAAAGATTTTATTTCATTATTTTTAGAAAGAGGGGAAGGGAGAGAGGCAGAGAGGGCAAGAGACATCAATGTATGGTTGCGTTTTGCCTGCCTCCAGCCATAGACCTGACTGGAGACCTGGCTTGCAACCTGGTTATGTGCCCTGGCTGGGAATTGAACCAGCGACCTTTGGGTTCACAGGCCAGTGCCTTATCCACTGTGCTACCAGCCAGGGCTGGATCATGGTTTTTGACGCTACTGGATGATAGGACTTTCAAGATTTCTTTCCCAAATGATTTGTATTATTACCCAGCACCTCTGGTGTGAGACCCTCAGATGGCAGGGCAGTGGTCCCTAATCAGGATTATGAGTGATCATCACTCAGTGCCAGTGCCCCACCTCCAAAGGGCCTGATTTAGCAGATCTGGAGTAAGGCCCCTGAAAGAATACCTTCCCCTGACTAAGAGCTGGAGATTCTTTGCTTAAGAGCAGTAGGCACATCCCCTCCTTTGCATTCCTGTGTTTATTAGACACATAACTGAATCTTCTAGCAGGTAAGGAGGTACCACAGTGGGCAAGGCTTGATGGAGCTAGAGATGCCTGGACAGGCCAGGGCAGCCCATTGTGCGGGGCACAGATGGGGGTCAGTAGATCCTTGTTGGAAGAGCAGGTGAATCTGGTAGACCCTGGTGCTGCTGTGGATGCTTCAGTTTGGGGACCCAGGGGCCTCTCTTTGTCCTACAATGACCCCCATGCTGGTCAGCATCCAAGCCTGGGGCTTCTTCTTGAGCTTAAGACTTCATGTCATGTTCCCTACGAACGTGGACTTTGTCTTAGGATGGCCACGTCATGCTGCCTCTAACTACACTGTCCCCAGTGGAAAGTTTCAGCCTCGAGGTGCAGACGGAAGGCACTGTGTTGGCTCATGGTGGAGCTGTGTCTGCAGAGCTGTCCGCCTGACTTGGTTTTTGTCCATCCTGCCCTGCTTGTTTGCCGTCTGGGTTGCTCCTCCTTGTGGGAGGGACTGTCCCTCATGCCCCATTTCACACCACACCTGAAGCCCCTGGCCTTTCTTCCCTGCCCTCCACCTGATTGATCAGTGCTTCTGGGAACGTTGCGCAAACCCGGGCCCCAGAGATGTTAACCGAGCTCAGCTTTGTGTGGGCTTCCTTCTGGCCGGGGCTAGAGCCTTGCAGATCTGTACGAAGAGGGACTGTCATTCTCTACACGAGCACAATCCTGTCACCCCTGGAGCTAGGGGTAGCCTGAGTTGGGAGAGGCAGCTGCTCCAGCTCCGATATTGCTCTCAAGGGTGGTTCTGAGCCCTGGCTGTCCCCAAGTGTCACCTGGAGAACGTGGGAAGCACCGGATGCCCAGGCGGCGTCCAGGCCAATTCCAGTCCTATCTCTGGAGGTGGGACCTGGGCAGCAGCATTTTTCAGTCCCCAGGTGATATGAACATTGTGTGTGAAAGTAGCCACTCTAGAGGGGCCAACACCAGTGAGACGAGGTGAGACAGGGTGCGAGGGTCTGAAACCAGCCTGATTTGCCTTCATGGACAACATATACCACTCTTCCTTTAAATTCCTGTTCCAGGCTTGACTAGTACTCTCCCAGTGCCCGGTTCTAAGCTCACCTTGTGGGTGCAAAAGATACTTTTTCGGATTGGGAACAAGGTGCAGAGAGTGGAAGACTGGTTTGCCTGTGCTTTTGGTCACCAGCGTGCCCCTGTGCTATCTTGGCTTGGTGATGGTGGGGCAGGGTGGTAGGTTGGACTGAGACTCGGGAGAGCTGGGTCACCTGGTGTGGCACCACTCTTAAGCTTCTCCTGGGCCCACCTCACCCACTCGCATCCCAGTTCTCACCTTGTCATCCCCACGAGTCCCCGAGTCAGGCACCCTGCTGTCCGGGCCCAGTGACCTCACCTCCCACCCGCCTTCAGCCCATGTTCACGCACTCTTTGGGATCTCTGCCTTTTCCTAGCCTTCAGTCCTCTCTGTCTCTCTTACTCAGCCCCATCGTTTCAGTGACATTTTTTTTTTAAAGATTTTATTCCATTATTTTTAGAAAGAGGGGAAGGGAGAGAGGGCAGAGAGGGAGAGAGACATCCATGTATGGTTGCCTTTCACCTGCCTCCAGCTACGGACCTGGCTTGTAACCTGGTTCTGTGCCCTGGCTGGGAATCGAACCAGCGACCTTTGGGTTCGCAGGCCGACGCCTTATCCACTGTGCCACCAGCCAGGGGGTTCAGTGACATTTTTGCCAGCCCACCAAACTCCTGCATGCTTCCTGCATTTCCTAGAGAACATTGAAGCCTTGGTTTGGGATTCTGCAACTTCCAAGCCCATCAGCGTCGCTACTCATTCTCTTTCGGACTTTTCCATTGTCACACAGGTGCCTCCCTCCTCAGCGTCTCGCCGTGGGCACCCATGCCTTTGTCTCACATCTCACAACCTCACACCGGTGAGCCCTGCTCCCCCTTTGATGTATTCAAGCACCAGCTTTCACCTCCATCATTCTGTTGGAGCAACACTGGCGGATGTTACCTGTAACTCCCGTGTGACCACATATGATGAATTCTTCACTTGTCCTGACCTTTCAGCACATGAGTCAGGCCAACCCCTCCCCGCCCTTGGCTCTCACCTGGTTTCCTTCCATCTCTCTGCCCAGCCCTCCTCAGGCACCTTTGTAGACTCATCCTTCTCTCACAAACCATTGACTGTGGACATCACCCAAACTAGAGATTCAGAAAAGGTCTCCAACACTTATAACAGGTCAACACCACTTGCGTGTGTTGCCAGGCATTCATATAAAACCATCTTCTTTAGTGATTAATTAGTGTGATTGTGGGCAAATCCAAGCAACACAGAAATCCAGCCGTATCTGCACACACCTCCACTTGTAAGCGGCCAATGAGGCTGATTAACTCAGTTTTCTTTTTCTTTTCTTTTTTTTAAAGCAAAGAAAGGAAGGGAGAAGGAGAGGGAGGGGAACATCAATGTGTGGTTGCCTCTTAGGCACCCTCAACTGGGGACCTGGCCTGCAACCCAGGCTTGTGCCCTGACTGGGAATTGAACCAGCGACTCCTTGGTTCATAGGCCAGCACTCAATCCACTGAGCCACACCAGCCAGGGCTGATTAACTCAGTTTTCATGGTTGCAGTTAAATCTTTTTAAAAAGGTTTTTGAGAGAGAGAAAGAGAGAGAGGGGATTGGTTGATTGATTGATTTGTTGTTCCACTTAAGTAAGTGGACTCATTGGTTGAGTCTTGTATGTGCTCTGACCAGAGGCTGAACCCATGACCTCAGGACATGGACTGATGCTCTAACCAACTGAACTACTCAGCCCGAGATGCAGCTAAGTCTTTAGTTTGACAAGTGGCTGTATCCTGGGAATTGGCGGTGCTGCTATTTCTTTTCCAGCGCATCTATTCGGCGGTGTCAACGGTACAAGACATCATTAGTCTTGCAATTAACGCAACTTGATGACTTTGTCCGATGCTTCTGTGGCTTTTTCATTTCTAGTTTGAAGAGCTGTAATGAATAGTTTCTGGCTTTTTCAGACCTCATCAGGTCTACATGTAAAATAGTTACTTCCTTTTCCTTTGAACTCTGGTCTTAAAATGATAGCACAGCTGACATGGCTGCATCAGGGCTGGGCCCCGGGGAGGCAGCGCACAGGACACGGGATTTAAGCGGGGACCACTCTGCTACCTTATCTTTGCCTCCGATGCCTCACTTGTCTCCCCCAAGTCCTGTCCATGACCACCATAGTACTCCAGAAATAGTGACATTGCACGGGGCACGATAAGGGAAGTAGTTACTTTCTATAACTATACGAGTAAATGAAGAAAGAGACCTGTGTTCCTCAACTCATAGCCGCTGGCCGCACGTGAGCCGTGGCAGTGTGGCTTGTTCAATGTGAAAGGCGGTGCAAGAATGAAACAAACGCTGGCTTTGGAAGGCTAACCACATATAAGAAAAGAATGTAAAGGATTGCCTTGATGTTTTCAATGCTGATCACATGTTGAGATGATGATATTTCGGATACATTGGGTTAAAGAAAATGTACTATGAAGTTATTTCTTTTTTACTTTTTACTAGTTCTTCTTACTTTCAAAAAATGTTGTGACTAAAAAGTTAAAATGACGTACGTGGCTCTCATTATAGTCCTGTTTACACAGGGGCGGGCCGTGATCTTGGATGGGAGCACTTACCACTGTCATGATGTTAAGCTATTCTTTAACTAGCCTGTGAAATCCAGTGCAACTTGAATCACAATGCCTACAGAGATGGTGTGTGTGTGTGTGCATATAACTTAGAAAGCTGGTAAAATAAGTCTGTGTAGGGGGCAGTTGACAACAGGTGAAACCTGAAATGGCTAAGAACTTTTTGAAGAGGTACGTTACCTCAGTAGACATAACAAGAATAATTAAACCAAAGAAAACCATCCCATTTTGTTCTCAACTACCGGCCCTCATCAGACAGTTGGAGAAAGTCAAGTGTTGGTAAGATGGTGAGGAAACAGGGACCCTGGTGTCCTGTGGGCGAATGTGTCACTCAGTTCCAGGCGGCAGTGCTTAGTGAAACCACGTGAACATGCCTCTTGTAAATCAGCAAATCCAACTCCTGGATGTACGTGCCCAGTAATTTCCTGCAAAGACCCATGAAGGGATACGTTCCTGGCTGCCCATTATGACATTCATTATGCGCAGAGGCAAGGAGGAAGAGACAGCTAGGTACCCATTGCCAGGCAAGTGGACCCGAGTCGTGGGGGTGCATGTGGGACCACGTGCAGGGGTCCTGGGTAGAAGAGCCATACAACCACAAAGACCCATCTTCCAAGCACAGGCCCCAGATGAAAACGTTAGAATCAAGTTGGATCTTTAACATCACATAGACTCCAAGTAGCAATACCTTTTCAAAGGCGCAGGTACATAGGAAGACGTGTGAAACGTGGTTGTCGCTGGAGGGGAATGGGAGCGGGAGAAGGAGAGAAAGGACAGGAAGAGAAAGTGGCCATCTGTGAACAGTGATACGTATGATCTCTCGGGGACCTGAAACCCCGAAACAGAATCGAACCAAATAAAATGATAAAAATTTCTCCAAGGAGGAAAAGACTCGTGAGTACCGCACTTCGTTTTCCTGTGGCCTCACGCTACACGGGGCCCACGTGAGGCCCCTGTGGGTCTGCGTGGAGGGCGCTGGGCCGCCTGCAACCCACTGTGCCCCCGAGGGGACGGCCGCTTCCCTGGTCGGCCGGGAGGCACCGTGGCCAGGCGGGCAGCTTGCGAAACACAGCGGGGTCTCTGTGCAGGCCTGAGGTGACCCAACGGGAGCGGGCCGTGGAGAATGGGCTTCTCTGTGTGCGCTTGTTTGCTTTGGTTTCAAGCTAAAAAAAAAAAAAAAAAATGATTTCACACATAATTAGGGCTGTGGCAGTGAGATTGTGTTCGGGGTGCTTTTACTGGAAATATTAAGAGGAGGGACAAGGGAGGACTGTGTTCCTCTTCCAGCCGGGGCCGGGAGGAGGAGGAGGAGTCGCGCGGCCCCGTGGATGGGACAACAGGCAGTGTTCAGGGCAGAGAAGCAGCTTTCACGGCGGCAGGCCCAGCTGTGAGGGGCTGAGGTTGGCTGTGGAGGTGGGCCGCGTGTGGGGTGTGCGGTGGGGTGTGCACGGAGGGGGGAGGGTGGGAGGGGGGGCAGAGGTGAGGGCTGCTCCTCACGCCTACCTCTCCTTCTCCATCTCTTCAGCTGTCTGTGGAGGAGGACAGGGGTCCTCAGAGCAAGAAGGGTTGGGGGGAGCAGGTAGAGGGTAAAGGAGGAGGCAAGGGTGAGAGGCGCAGGCTATAGGGGTGGCTGAAGGGATGGGGCAGGGGTGTGGAGGGCGGGGGCCATGCCACACTTGCACCTGAGTCTGCCCCGAGCTGGCCTGCGTGAGCAACTCTAAGCCAGGCATTGGGCAAGCTGGACCCTGGTCCTGATCCTGGGCCTCATCAGCTGGCTTCTCTGTGCGACTCGGGCTATTAAAACATCAGCCCTTGCAGAAGGACAGCCCCTGGGAAGGAAACAAAAGTTTTAGGAAGCCCAGGTATTGTATCTTCCTCTTGGAGATTCACAGTGCACATTGTCTATGAAAAGACGGTGGTAAAATTAAACTCTGCTTTACTTGGAATTTGTGGAACGAAGCCCTTTCCAAAACAGTTCATGACAGGAACAACTCCCCTTTTTGCATGATGTCTATTGACATTCTGTGTGTTCCAGTTGCTGTTGCTGCATCATAAACCATCCTGAAAGTTGGTGGCATAAAACAAGTATCCTCACAGGTCCTGCGGGTCAGAAATTCGAACAGGACACAGAGGGGATGGTTGTCTCTCCTACAAGCGGTTTGGGGCCTCATCTGAAAAGACGTGAAGGCTCAAGGGCACTCCGAGGCTGGGAGCTGTCTTCACTCATGTGTCCAGGCTCAGAGCTGGAACGCTTCTATGCGTCCTGTCCATAAGCAGCCTCTGGGTAGCAGGACTTTGAATATGGCACCTCGGGGCTCCATGGCAAGTGTTCGAGAGACCCAGGCAGAAGCTCTTTGCCTTTTGTGACTTTGCTTTGGGTGTCAACGTCACATTAAAGGGAGCACATGGGATGGGAGAGATGGTCATGGCTCTTGTTGGAAAATACCATCTGCCACATGGTGAGAGATGGCAGGGGGTAAAGCTCTGAGGACTTCTAAGGACCTTTGGAAAAATTTGAAATTCCACCAGGCCTTCATCCTCTTCCTCTCTCATGCTCAAAACCAAATGGTCACTTCCTAGTACCTCCATGCTGCCCCTGGCCTTGCCCCTTCTCTGCCAGGTGGACCACATCTGGCCCTGGAGAACATCACAGGCTATAGAAAACCAGTAGGGCCCTGGCCAGGTAGCTCAGCTGGTTAGAGCATCATCCTGACACACCAAAGTCGTGGGTTTGATTCCCTGTCAGGGCACATCCAAGAAGCAACCGATGGATGCATGAATAGGGGGAACAGCAAATAGATATCTTTATTTTCTTCCTTCCTTCCTTCCTTCCTTCTCTCTCTCTCTGTCATCAATTAAAAAAAAAGTCAGTAGGTCCCACGGTTTATTTGTTGCACAGTTTCTAAAGTCTCTTCCATTGACTATTCATATCTTGCTTTCAAGAGAGGTTTGATCGGGTACTCAGGGGTGACAGGATGGACCAACTTGTTCTGGAAGACCTGTCTCACAGCTGCTCCAGGGAAGCCACTTCTCCCTGACCAATCCATGTATGTACTTTACCCATTTTTCCCCGCTTCTCCATTCATGTCCCTTCCCACAAAATTCTCTTTTCCTGAAGCAGTCAGCCCATAGTGCCATAGTGATCAGCATAATGCATGCCAGCTAGTTGAGAGAGAATACTGAGCACACAAGAAGTCTGCTTTGAGTTGAAGGACACGTAGAGGTTAGGTAGGTGAAGGGATGTGGGGTAAGGAGGAGAACCTTCTAGATGCAGGGAACAGTCCCTGAAAAGCAACAGAGGTAGCACAGGGTCAAGGCTCACTCCAGGCACTTGAACCTGTTCGGACGTTGGGGTGTGGAGCGATGTGAGATGAACCTCTTCGAATAAACCATTTGAGGTCTTGGTCGAAGACTTTTGATTGAACGGATCTTGTTGAAGCTTTTGGATTTTTATCCCAGGAGTAACCAGAAGGAAGGTTTTAGAGAGGGATGGGACTTGATGACAATTTTGAAAAGACATCTCCAGCTGGGAGGCATCTTACAGGTTACAGGGAACTGGCTCTCTGCGGAGACCAGTGGCACCGTGCCCCCGGGGCTGCACCCAGTCTTCCTGATAACGGCATCCCTGTCACTGCCCACGTCCCATTGGCCAACCTGGAAGATGTTTGTCAATGTGTCCATGTGGCCTCTTACTCACAAACCAGTGTGCGTTCACTGAAGGGATCAGAATAAACTTCTGTGGATTTAACATCCATGCAAGACTGTTACCAAATGTACTATTTGTATTGCAGTTGTTCCCTTAACCTGGTAATGTCCTTAATGACATTTTCCCTCTTCCCATAGAGGACCTGGGTTTGGGTCAAGGTTTAAATGCCATGTCTCTTTAGCCCTCTTGAGCTAGAACATGCCATAGCTCTCTTTGTCTTGCATGACCTTGACATGACATTTTTTACGGAATATAGTGTGCCCTCCCCTCCCCCTTAACAGAATGTGCCTCATTTCATGTTTGTGGGGGCTTCTTGGTGATTACATTGTGGTTCATATTCTTGGCTGAACGTGGCACAGGTTCATGTGCCCTCATCACCATGTCGCATCCGGAGGCACGTGATGCTCATCTGTCTCTCCCTGGTGATGTTAATTTCAACCCTTCAGGCTAGGTGTTACCTGCTTTTTTTCATTGTATATTTGGTATTTTCTCCCTTGTAACGAATAATCTATGGGGGAACATTTGAAGACCAGGCAAGTATCTTGCTCCTTATCAGATTTTCCCTCCTGAACTTAGCATCCACTAATACTGCTTGCCTGACCCAGTCCTTTTAAAAGATTTTATTCATTATTTCCCATAGAGAAGGGCAGGGAGGGAGGAAGAAAGGGAGAAAAGCATCAGTGTGTGGTTGCCTTTCGCCTGCCTCCAGCTACGGACCTGGCTGGAGACCTGGCTTGCAACCTGGTTATGTGCCCTGGCTGGGAATCGAACCAGCAACCTTTGGGTTTGCAGGCCGGCACCTATCCACTGAGCCACACCAACCAGGCTGCCTGACCCAGTCTTTACCACAAGAGCTACCAAAAGAGGATCTGCCAGCTCCGGCCCTCCCAACACATTTCATAGTCAACTCTCGGCATTCTGTTTTAACCCACGGTCATTCCTGCCCCTCATTTACGTATGTACTGATTCATTACCAGCATGGACTTAAGAATTCCTATTTTCCCCATGGGTTTATAATTTGTGACTGTACTTAATTACTTGATGATTTTGGTGCTCAAATTGTTCTAGGCTTCATCAGAGGCTGTCCCTTCAAGTAGATCGCAGGTCCTTATGACATGTGTCTGCCACTTCCTGAGCCCTTCCTTTCTGGCATAACAAAATGTTCCAGGCTCATCTTGTACCAGCCCTGCCCCGGGCCTGGAACCCACCTCTTCTTTAAGGCGCCTTGGTTCCTTTGAGTGAAAAGAACAAAATCTAAGCACTGGGTGTGCTCATTGCTACCAGGGTGTCTTTTCTTCTTGGAATTGTGGCATGTTTAAAATATTAACATAGTAAATGCTTTCATAAAAAGACAACATAGGAGGATTGTGCTACGTGGCAGGAATAATGGGCTTATAAAGCCATGTTCTTCTAAAGGGCTCCGTGCTTTCGTCCCAGTGCTCTGAAGCCCAGCGATGACCCTTTCCTTCTGGGCATCCCGGCCACCGCTGGTGCCCGTGGCTGCATGAAGAGACACATGGGGGGAGAATTTCCAAAGTCTCAACTTGAATCGCCTTGTGATGGTCAAGTCCGATCTGAAGGATGCATCCGTGTCGCACCCCGGGCTCCCCATTTCGGCCACGTCCTGATTACGGGGTTAGCGTTTGAATAGCATCGGTTACAAAAGTCCCACCGAAGCTGCAAATGCCTGCTATTGTTGGCTAAAAAACAAGCGCCCCTCTGTGATCTTGCTGCCCTGGCCTGGAGCTGACCAGACAGGCTGACCTGACCCAGTCGGGCCCCTCTGTCCACCTGGTCTCCCAACAGTAGGTCTTTCTTGGGCTCCTTTGAGCGTGCCTCCTTTGCCTGTAAACAGTTGTAAAACACGCTGCCCCTCCTGAGTTGAGCCCAGCCAGCGCCAGGGAAGAGCTCAGATGGGCTTTGATACTGAAGATGACCAGAGTCGAGTGTTTGGAGAAAAAACATTCAGGTTTAATGTTTTTTTTTTTAAAGATTTTATTTCATTATTTTTAGAAAGAGGGGAAGGGAGAGAGGCAGAGAGGGAGAGAGACATCGATGTATGGTTGCTCTTCACCTGCCTCCAGCCACAGATCTGACTGGAGACCTGGCTTGCAACCTGGTTATGTGCCCTGGCTGGGGAATCGAACCTGTGACCTTTGGGTTCGCAGGCCGGCACCTTTCAGGTTTAATATTTTTTATTACTATAGCCTATCCAGATTTTAAAGCTGCAGCCAGTCTCCCTCTCTGACCTGTAGTGCCAGGAAAAGACTCATTTTCTTATTTTTCTCTATCATTCTGCTCTATTTCCCCTGTCTGAACACAAGGAGTCACAGGCTCTGTCTGCTGGAACAGGGGAAGAGTCAGGGTGTACAAAGAAATACAAGATTCAGGCGCTGGTTAGTGTCACAGTGGATAAGGGACCGGCCTGCGAACCCAAAGGTTCCTGGTTCAATTCCCAGCCAGGGCACATAACCAGGTTGCAAGCCAGGTCTCCAGCCAGGTCCATAGCTGGAAGCAGATGAAAGACAACCATACATGGATGTTTCTCTCCCTCTCTTCCTCCTTCTCTGCCCTTCTCTCTAAAAAAATAATGAATAAAATCTTTAAAAAAAAGTACAAGTTTCCAAGGAAAAAAAGAGACCGTATTTACCATTTCCAATATCACCTAAGCAAAGTGGCAGTATGCTTATCCCATAGTAAATATTTCTCAAGTCTGTTGATTATAAATCATGCCAACATGTGTTGTAATAAATCAGTCTGGAGGCAGAATGCTTGAATGTGAATCCCAGCTCTGCCGCTTCATTGCTGTGTGACCTGGCACAAGTTACCTACCCTTTCTGTGCCTCATTTTCCTCATGTGTGAAATGCAACCACTAACAACTTGATAGAGTTGTTATAAGGATTAAATAAATGTATGGAAAGCTGGGAGAACAGCCGCTGGCCCATAAGAAATGCTCAATAAACATGATTATCATGGGGTATCAGGTCCTTGGGCTCAGTTGGAGATGTGGAAGCCCGGTTGAGGTTTGGGGTGATGTCCTGATACTGTCTGGCTTGGTGCCTCTCCTGCCGTCTGCATTTATCTCTAATAGCTGTCATCAGGAGATTAAAGCGGCCACTTTTATTTTCCGTCATGTAACAGGCACTGCGGTTTGGCATGGAAAATAAAGTCCCTCTGGGGACATACCGCTTCATACTCACCAGGGTTTATACGAAGGAAGATGAAGTATTCGTAGTCAGAAATCACATTGATTTGCTTTTCAAGAGCGTAGGCTGTACGATACTAAATTAAATGAAGATGAACGTGGAATCGATATCCTGGCGCCGGCCCGCAGGTTGGAGGTCAGCCATTGAGCTGTTTGTGTTATTAAAGGAGACCTGGCCTAGGATGGGACCGGGAGGGTTTGGCCCAGGACCACACCACAGGAGGCAGAGCTGGATCTACAGGCAGGTGACCCCATCCCCAGTGACGCCCGCCTTCACCCAGCCGCCCGGTTCTCCAGGATGCTCCTTCCTGGGAAGCAGGCTGTTTCCTCCGAACCCCTCTGTAGCACTCTCGCGGCAAACTGGCTGTGAAGCAACTCTGAGGTCCGTGTGCCTAGGGCCAGGCTGAGCATGACTCAGGGACCTTGGGGCCTGCGGCAACTCGCTTCACGTTTTCAAGCATTCAGTGACTTTCCTTTGAAAATGCCTAATGCAGGCTGACGGGCTGACTTCCGTGAAGGGAGGAGAGGGATGTGCTAATACACCCCGAGTGCTTAGGGTTAAAGTGGATGTAAGTAGGAGGCCAGGCTGTGGATGGGTGGATGCGCTTCTGCCGTTGGGACATGAGCCGCTGGGGACGTTGGACAGTTGAGGTTTATAAAAACTTTGAGGACATGTCCCTGGGACACCTGAATGCCTGCCCCTGTAGGAAGAGCAGTTGTTGACCGAGACTGGGCCCTCTGGCCTCTGCCCAACAACCCTCCAACCTCCCATGCCTCGGTGTGAATGTTCCTTCACAAGAGACCACCAGGCGGGGCTGATCCTACCCTGAAGGCTCTGATTTAGCCTTTCAGGAAGCAGGCCACTGGCTCCTTGTTTCTGCACACCGTTCTGCAGGTCTGCAGCTGCAGTGCTCCTGAGAGACAACACCCCCTCCTCCCCTGCACCCACCTATGCGGCCTGTACCTGCTTCTCCATTCGGCTGATCTGCAAATTGTCTTTTGATTGTCTAGCATGTGGGCTGTGAATTTAGACCTTGGAAGTGGGTTCAAGCGTTTCTTCAGGGTTAACCCCTGTGTCCCAAGGAGTTGCTGAAGAGGGAATGAACCTTTAACCCTCATCATAGATATAGGGACTGCAGCTCATTAACAAACAAACAAGCCCTCCAACAACTACAGAGGGTTTTCTATCCTGATTATAAAATCAATTCATACTTATGATGGAAATCTTGTAAAACATAGGTTCAATTCCCAGCCAGGACACATAACCAGGTTGCAAGCCAGGTCTCCAGCCAGGTCCGTAGCTGGAGGCAGGCGAAAGGCAACCATACATTAATGCTTCTCTCCCTTTCTTTCTCCCTCTCTGCTCTTCTCTCTGACAGTAATGAATAAAATGTTTTTTAAAAAAGGGATACAGAAATCCCTTTTTTCTGTATGTATATGAACACCCACATAACAAGTATATACATTTGTGAATAGATGAATGACAGCAAAAGTAAGAAAGAGAGAAAGAGAAGGAGGTATGGGAGAAAGGAAAAGAAATAAACCACAAAAATGCTTACATTTACTTGGTAATTTTTCCTTTTCTGAATGTTATGCAATATTAATATAACCGCGTGAAGAAATTTTTATTCTCAGTCACTGCTGAAGAGGAAAGAGAAAAGGAAAGAATGAGGAGGGAGGGGAGATTGTTGACATTTGGGTTCCATTACGTTTAAAAATAACTTTTATTTTTTAGTGCTTATAGAGAAACCCATATTTGGTGACATGAGTAGATTTTGGGGACAAATTTAGCATGCTATAATCTGCAAATAACTTTTACTTCGTTAGCTGCATCAGTATTTTTGTAGCCAGTGAAGTGAGGCTGATTTATGTCTGCTTTTAAAGAAACCATTGAGAAGAATGTTGCTTCCAGTCTCATCGAAGCAACCAGCTTGAGAATTTTTAGATTTCACAAAAAGCTATTTTCTGAGGGTGGTGAGAATTCTAAATGTAACCCTCATATAAAAATACAGAAATGTCATTCCAAGTCAGAAAATAAAGCTAACAGGTCAGAGACCGCATTCCAATGAAGCTTTTAATAAATATCTTAGTAAATGAAAAACCCACTTATTGGCTCCGCAGATACTGCGTGCAGTAGTTGGCCATGCCTCCTACTGGGTGCTGGGGTACCCCACTTGGTGTTGTCAGGCTTGACCTTTCTGTCCTCTGGAGAGATTAAGCAGTGCTCTCTGTCACCAGGTCCGAGACATTGTAGAGGACATTCTCGCCAAGTGTGGGAGTTTGAACGGATGACGGCTGAGTGGCTGTGTCCCTGTGACATGGTAGCTGACTATCACAGTCCCATGGCAGGGCTTTGTTTACAGCCAGTTCAGAAGGAAGCAGGCTTTTCTTGAGCAGTTTTATTTTTATCCCTGAATTTCTCTCTAGAGGCTCCTGTTTCTATGTGTGTCACCCGTAGACCCACAGGATGGCTGTGGCACCCCAGGGACACCCCCTACGCAGCAGTTACCTGTCTTTCCATTCAACTGATCTGCGCATTGTATTTTGACCATCTGTTTAGAGCGTGGGGCTGTGGGATTAGAGCTGGCGGTGCGGGAGCGTCACCCATGCTTCAGATGTGCCACACCTGGCCGGCGTGAAGCATTTTGTTCGCTCAGCAGGTTGGCGTGCCAGAGATGTCAAAACACCTTGGTTATCCCAAAGTTCTTTCTTTTCACCTCTACCTGGAAAGAAAGCGGTGAGTCTTACCCGTCCCAGGAGAAAACAAACTGAGCCATGAATTATGTCTGGTATCCATCCACGGTGGTAGCGTCTGGGTGGTACCCAAACCTGGGAATTAACCCAAACTGGATCCATGCAGGGGAATGGGGTGGAGAAGCCAACAGACAATTGCAAGGAGGAGGGCTGTTGAATATTTGAGAACCTGGAAGAGAACCCACCACAGAGAAAGGATGAGCGGTGGTAAGACTGGCTCAGCCACGGGGTTGGGTGTTGAAGGGGCCCAGCAGTTCATCAGTGACAGTATTTAGGTATGACTTGAGCCCAGTTCCACCCCTGGAAGTGTGTATGTGGCTTGGGGAAGCAGGGGCTCTGTGTGTCTAACTCCTGGGGAATTAATCAGCTCTAACAGAGGGAGTTGCTGGGAGGAGACAGTGCACTCTGGCACCCTAGGGCACAGTAGAGGGTGCTGGGGTGTGGACAGCAGCCCCTGGGTGGCTGGGCTGGGGCACAAGGGTGAGCATTGGGGGCAGGTGCTAAGGGGTCACCATCCGAGTTTTAATTAGCATCTCACTGTCTCCAGAGCAGTAGAGCATCTTCGCAAGTTTGTTAATCATTGTGCCTTCCTTTTCTTTAACTTGGATCTTCATAAGCTTTGCCCACGTTTTACTACTGGGCTTGACTTCTGCTGACCTTTGACCATTCTTTTATAAATCCTAGGGACCGGTCCATTGTTAGTGAGATCTGTTGCAAAATATCTTCCCCCAGCTCGTGGCTTGTCATGCAGGACATTTTCATTTGCATTTTTGTATCCATTTTTTCACATTATGATTTGCATTATTTAAGATGTTCTTCCCAGTCCCAAGGGCATGACTATGTTATACCTATGTTTTCTTGTTGACATAGTTTTAGAAGATGAATTCTTCTGACCCTAGTTATCATTGCTAATTCTTAGGATTTTTAAATTTTGCTGTGGTTCATTCATTTGTACTGATCCACAGTATTCCATTGTGTGAATAGATCATGGTTTATTTATCCATTCTATAAATGGACATTTCATTTGTTTTCATTTTTTTGTCTGTTACAAACAACTTTGCAAAGAGCATTCTTGTACTCTCTCTTGGGGCCTTTGAAGAAGCTTCTGGAAGTGGAACTGTTGAATCATAAGCTGTACTCAACACGTCTTCTACTTCACTCGATTAGGAAAATTGCCTTCCAATTTGGTTGTATCCAGTTACATGCTCTGCTCAAGTGTAGCCATGAGACACGACCTCATGACTTTGCCATCACTTATCTTTATTGTTTCCTTCCTTCTTAGGTTTACTCTGATTTTCTTTCTCAACTGCCTTGGGTACTTTACTGATTAATTGGCAGTCTTCTTTTCTAATATAAACATTGAAAGTTATAAAGTGTCCCTTCATTGCTCTGGCTGCGTTCTGTAAGGTTTTTAATTTTTATTTATTTATTTTTAAAGATTTTATTTATTTTTAGAGAGAGGGGGAAGGAAGGGAGAAAGAGGGAGAGAAACATCTATGTGTGGTTGCCTCTTGCACGCCCCCAACTGGGGGGACCCAACCCACAACCCAGGAATATGCCGGGACTGGGAATCAAACCAGCTACCCTTTGGTTTGCAAGCCGGTGTTCAATCCACTGAGCCACACCAGCCAGGGCTAAGGTTTTTATTTTCATTAGTATTTTTTAAAAATATTTTATTTATTATTTTTCATAGAGAGGGAAAGGGAAAGAGGCAGAGAGGGAGAGAGACATTCATGCATGGTTGCCCTTCACCTGCCTCCAGCCACAGACCTAGCCGGAGACCTGGCCTGCAACCTGGCTATGTGCCCTGGCTGGGGAATCGAACCAGCGACCTTTGGGTTTGCAGGCCAGCACCTATCTACCGTACCACCAGCTAGGGGCATTAGTATTTTTTAAATCCTCACTCGGGAATTGGTTTCTAGGGGGCAGGTTGAATGGATTGTTCTCTGAAGGCTAGCTGAGCTGAAGGCTAGCTTCTCCGTTGGAGAAGGGGTTACCCCTGTGGGGACAGTGATCACTAGAATGAACACTTGATGTTGGATTGGAATTGGAGGCTTTAGCGTGAGGTCTGTGGATGCTCTTCTCACCCAGCCAGACTGGCATCTCTCATCAGACATACCCCCAGCCTGGTGCATGCTGTCCTCACCTGCTGTGAGTCAGCCGTAACCCTCACCCACTGCTTCCTTGCACACATGACCTCTTCTCCTGGCTCCCACTTCCCACAGCAAGCCGACCCCCTACACGGACATGCTTCTCACTTCTCTTGGGCCGTAACATCTGCTCTAGGTCACCCCTTTCAGTGAGCATCTACCAATTACCTTGCTCTGCCCACCTAATGGCCTAGCACAGATGGGTCAGGAAGGGAGCGAGAAAGCTATCTCATAAATTTTGATGGAGAGTATTTTCAATGTCATTCCATTCCAGATAAGTTCTAATTTCCAATTTTGATTTTTCTCTACCCTGGGAAGTTATCTTGAAGTTTGTTTTACATTTTCCCCAAATTTACAGGGTTATATTTGAGACTTCTGTCTTAATTGCATTGCATTCAGAGCATGTGGGTTTTTAAAAAGTAATATGGGTTCTGGTTTTTATTATGATTTTCTTTGTGCTTAGTAATCCATTTTTGCAAATGTGTGTTTTTGGGAGGTATTTCTAACTGCTGGATAAATGCCTCACTACATCCTCATGAATGAAACTTAGTTGTGCTATTCACATATTCTGTCCTTCCTAAATTTTTTGTCTGCTCACTATAGCAGTAACTGAGAGGAATGTAATAAAAATCTTCCATTATGTATAAGGATTTATGAATTTCTCCTTATAATTCGATCACATTTTGATTTATGCATATACATTTAAAGATTTTATTCATCATTTTTAGAGAGAAGGGCAGGGAGGGAGGAAGAAAGGGAGAGAAACATCCGTGTATGGTTGCCCTTCACCTGCTTCCAGCTAAGGACCTGGCTGGAGACCTGGCTTGCAACCTGGTTATGTGCCCTGGCTGGGGATCGAACCAGCGACCTTTGAGTTCGCAGGCCAGTGCCTATCCACTGAGCCATCAGCCAGGGCCTATATATGTATATTCATACTAAATCTGGCAAAGTTATTATCATTTGTAATAATTACTGATATAGTTTTATTTTAATTTATTTTTACCATTTTACTGTGTGCTTGCTATTTACCTGGCTTTTCCTATGGATCTTTTAAATAACTTTCTGCTTTTTCTATCATCACCACTAGCTTTTTGAAATCTCTCTCTACATCATAAGTGTTCAGGGAATGCTGGCTATTACGGTTTCATTTGGCCATCGAGGAAACACTGTGCTCTGTGTTGTTAGGCATAGGTGCGTATTTTCCCTCCCAGGGGCCCGCACCCCTCGCTCCCAAGGGCGGTGTGGAGGTTGGGTGCAGGGGCGGGGGGCGGGGTGGGGGTGGGGAGCAAGGAGGAACCCCTAGCGCCCCCCACCGCCCGCATTGGAAGTGCAGTCAGTCCCTGCCCTGCGGGCTCCTGCAGCCTTTGCCCTGAAAGGCAAATGTGGGCTCAGATCTCCGCGATCTGGTGACTCGGTGGATGATTTGCATCCCTCAGAGGTCTGGGCGCTTCTCTGTCCTCCGGAGCTTTTCTCCCAGAGCGAGCGGAAGGGCAGGTCGAAGGGGTCGAGGCTCAGGCTGCAGCCAGCCCACTTGCCGCAGGAATCCGCGGGCTGCGGCCGGGACCGCCGGGAGGGGCGCCGGGGCTCGCGGCACAAAGCCCGCTCTTGTTTGGGGGCCTCGGGATGCGTGCCCAGGGCCCAGACCTCCCGGGTCCTCGCTGGCCGGTGCGCGGAGCCGCGGAGGCCTGACCACGCCGGGCACGGAACGGACGTGCGGCCGGCCGCGGACCCCTGGCTGGAGCGCGGTGGGGAATGCGCTCTGGTCCGCCCTGGGAGGCCAGGCCCTGGCCCTGATTGTTTGGCCCCTAGCCGCTGGCTTTCTCAAGTTGTGGGTCATGGGCACCCGCCACCTAGGGAGGCAGTAAAAGTGTCCTCGTCACCCCTTACCGCTGCAGTGGACACAGATAGGATGGGGCAGAGGGAGCCCCTCAGGGTGAATCTGCCAACACACCCCTGCCACCTGCCTCTCCTCGGAGTACACACTCATTACCCACCCATCACCATAGGCCATGAAGAACGGCCCGTTTCCAAACTTAGCATCCATTTATTGAGCGCCTGCTGTGTGCCAGGCGCGGTTCCAGGTGCTGGGAGTTCATCAGAGAACAACGCAGATCCAGTCTCTGCCCTCAGGGTGCCCATGGCCCGGCTCCAAGGCCTGTTCCCTCACTGCCATTACATTTGGCAGCTGCCTCCCTGCGGGCCTCAGCCTTCCCTACCTACCGATTCAACGTTAGCGGTACACAGGCATGAGTGCCAGACCCATGCAGTTACTGGCTGAGGATTTCCTTATCAGAGATTGGCGAAGAACACTGCAGAGGAAAAAGAAAAAAGAAAAGGAAAGGAAAAGAAAAAAGAAATCCCAGGGAAGTGAGAAGAAACAGGCGGAAAGTAGGCACTTATGCTAGATCAGCATTAGGTCATACCAGGGCCTGGTTAGGAATAAGTGCAGACCTGCTATTTCTCAGAGCCCTGTTATTTTTACTCAGCAGATTCAAGTGAGAGTTCACATTCACACGCGGTGGGAAGCCATGTGCCTGTGTCCAGGCTGACCCTGTTTGCTGAGCAGGCCGGAGGTGGGGGTTTCAGGGTGCCGGGTTGGCATGATCTAAACGGAAGAGCATTGATTGATAAGACCGCAGGCTGAGTCCTTCTCTGTCTATAAGCTCTGTCCTCACCCTGTTTCCTGATAAGAGCCCGGTTTACATGGTTCCCCTGCTCGCGACTTTGATAGCTGCCCAGAACCGCTGAATTAAGTATAAACTCCCACACACTACAGCAGTGGTGTGACTTCCAGTCTATCTTCGGTCCTATCTCCCACAGCTGTGTCACGTCTGTCCCCTAGTTCCAGCCAATGGGACAACTTGTTGCCTGGGTACCCCTGTCTTTGCACTTGCTAATCATGGTAGCTGACACTTACTTAGCACTCAGTCTGTGCCCGGTCCTGAGCTTTCCTTGTCCAGTGCCCCAGAGTAGAAAGTATTAGTACCTGCCTCTAAATAGAGGAGGGACCTGACGCTCAGAGTCATGCCTGACTTGCCCAACCAAGGTCACCCGGTAAATGGGAATCTGAACACAGGCCTCTCGGTCCTTAGAACTGAAACTCTTGGCTATGACATTTGGTGAGACCACGGTGCTGTGTCCCGCCTGTGTGGTCTCTAGTAAATGACCTTATGGGAGTGCTAGAGGCTTGGAGTGATTTACTGAAAACAAGAGATGAGACTGGTTGACCTGATCTCTCAGGAGACCCCAGAACGGCTCCTCTTACAACGTTTTCTTTTCCCTCAACATACGCTCATATGCCACACACTCTCACCGGGCTCCATCCTGCCCCACCTGCTCCCAGTTGACTCATGGGTCACAGGTTTCTGGGGCAGTGACCAGTGGCACCTTCTCCCCCGAAGCATGCCAGTCTTCAGAGTTGGAGCCGGGGTGCCAGGGGCAGGGGATGAGCCAAGACTGCCCAGGCTCTCCGGAACCCTCAAACCGGTCACTCAGCATGTTTGTCACAATTCAAGACAACCAAATGCCATGACCCCCTGCCATGGTGGAGGGAGACAGGCAGTGTCTCAGGGGCGGTGTCTCAGGGGCTGTGGCCATAGGAAGGAGCCTCACAACTTTCAGTGGAGACCAGCACCCAGTCCGGAGGGAGGGAGGGAAACGTGGTCTTCTGTGAGCTTCCAAGGTGCCAGGGAGCCCTGGAGAGCACCCAATGGGACGCCCAGGAGAGCAGACCAAGGCGCAGGCCAGGGCAAAGCTGTTTGTTGCCGGCCTTTCCTGGGCTTTGCTCGCTACCCGTTAGGCCCCAAAGGTCAAGTGAGGCAGTTGAGAAAAAAATCCTCACTGTGAAGTGTCTGAGGCCCTTCTGAGATGAGAGAATGGCCCCCTTTCAGCAGCCCTTCTTGGAGCCGGGGCAGTATTCCCAGAGGAAGCAGGCCGGTGAATGGTCATCTGTCTGCCCAGATGGACCAAGGCTGGGCCTGCAAGGGAGGAGACTCCAGTTCTGGTTTCTGTTTGCGAACTCAGGGGCTCTGGAGTACTTGAGTAAATAAACACCTATTTATTGAGCTCCTACTGTGTGCATGGCACTGTGAGGGACACAAGGAGGCACTGACTGGAAAAACCACACATCAGAATTTATCCATGCAAATGAGCTTGCTCCCCGGGCGGGGGGCGGGGGGACGGGACTGGATACTCACATAGCCAGCGAGGTTACTGCTATTGGATGAACTATGATCAGCTCCTGCTCCAAGCTATCTTGAATATTCTCAGTGGGGACAGTTGCTGTTTTAAAGTTATAAATAACTAATAGTCATTTGGAGCGCATTCATCTATGGCTTACTATGAGCCAGGCACTGTTCTTGTTGGGAGAGGAGACTATTCTGAACGTGTTTATGGTTTGCGAGGTGCGATCAGCAGGTGGACCAGCCAGGGACCAGCTGGTTGTTCTTCTAAGAACCCCCTGGCCCACCTGGTCTGGGAATGATCCAGCCTTCTGAGAGCACAGCTCGTGCCTGGTATAAATGGCAGGCAGTGACACTTCCCAGGGGTTAAGTGTGATGACAGGCAGCTTGGGGATGCTGAGGAGCAGAGAGCCAGGGGTCCCAGCTGCACACAGAAGGGACGGGGCTCAGCCAGGGCTTTCCTGGAAAGGATGGCATGGCCAATGTTGACTGAGCCCCCTTTATGTACTAGACAGGTGCTCAGCACTCTACATGAGCTAACGATCTTGCTTTATCATCACTGCCTTCCCAGGGAGATACAATAGGACTCCCTGGTTCACAGTTTCCCCATAAGGAAGCGGAGGCTCAGAGAGTTTAAGTAACTTGTCCGAGGTCACACAGCAGGGAAGCAGATTCAAATCCAGTTGGTCTCAGATGCGAGTCCACCCCGTTTAACCTCTACCCTGTGCTGCTTCCAGGGAGAAGGCAAACAGCCAAGTGATAAATTTCAACCAAGTTTTAGTGAGTCCAGGTTGCTTGGCTCTGAGGACAGTCCCTGCAAAGGATTTGTGAACTATGGACATTGTGCTTGACCTCCTGAGAACAAGCCTATGGAATGTTGAGGGAACACAGGCTTGAGGGGGCAGACAGACACAGTTGCAGCCTGGCTGTCCTGCTTCTTGCGGAGTGACCCTGCACACTAACCTCTGGGCGCTGGTGTCCTCGCCTGTGAAGCGCCGCTAAAGCTGCCAATTTGGTGGTGTTTCTACGAGGACTAGGAAGCATCACTTACATAAAGCGTTAAGCAGAGCAGCCCCTTGATATCCATCCTCCTGTCTCTTATTAAAGGGAATACTCAGGAGAACAACACTCATAAGCAGAGGACAAGCGGCCTTATCGGAAGTTGGCACAGGAACCAGGGGAACTAACTACCACTTTCAGGCCTACATGAAGGACCGAAGGAGAAGGGGAAATGCCCATCATCTGACTTTCTGCTGCAGCCCTTGAGCATGTTGACTATCCAGGTCTCATAGAACCACTTTGCTATCTCAATGCCGGCAGAATTGAAGGTAAACACACCCCTCCTGCGGGCAGATGGTTGATTTGATAGGTCATCCTAGGAGGCAGTGGAAAGTCCATCATGGGAGCATTAATGGGCAGGTCACATACAGATTGGGCAACTGAGACTCCATCCTGCCTGGCCCCGCTGAGAAACCATATGGAACATGTCTCAGGCTCATCTCTACTTTCCAGGACATCAGGCTAGAGCCTAGATGCACCAACACCAGTCCCCTGCTGGGTGAGGGTTGCCCCAGGGTTGTTGATTGCCCGGCTGTTGGTACTTTCTGGTGGTGAATAGTTCTGGTCCCCGAGAGCTCCCTCTGACAGGTAGGAAGAGAGACTCATCTGGGTCTCTGCCAGCGAGTTCTACCTCTCTGAACCCTCGGTTTCCTCCGAGGAGTATCTCCCTTGTAAAGTTGTGAGAGCCCAACAAGGTGACACATCAAAGCGTGTTTGAACATTTCTGGTCCACTTGGGATCGAACCATCTGAAATTGCCACTGTGCCCCTCTTTTTGGCCCACGGAGATGGAAATTTCATATAGTTCACACTGCGCACTGTGTAAGCGCCTACGTCCAGGAACCCGGGTAGCAGGGATAGGGTTAGTTTTCATATTTTGCACACCAAGGCAGGCAGCAGGGAGAGCTGACTTCCCCCAGGTCCTAGAATTGGGTTCTCTCTGGTGCTTTTCTGTCCTCTCAGGCTCAGGAACAGACCACGGTCCCAGATGAGTCAGCAAGGGTCCCGCTCAGAAAGACTGTCTCAGGCCACGTCCTAGCTCAGGAGGAATTTCACAGCCTCTGGGCAAAGCCAGCCTGCGGAGGGACCAGACCCAAGGGCTCTCATGAGCTCACATCTAATTTAGGCTGTTCCCTTGCCCTGGGGAGGGACAGAAATGGCCTGAGATTCTGAGGGCACAGATGAGGAAGGGTGATGGCTTTTCTCCTCTTGCCTTTTTCTCCTTTCCTGAAGAGATAAACTGATCAGAACACAAGAGTAAACAAAGCTCAAAAACAAATGACACCCGGAGCAGGGAATATTGGCAGTTGGCCTCACAGGTGAAGGGTTGACATACAAAGAGCTCTTTGAAATCCAGAAGAAAAACAGCAAAAGACCTAATAGGAAAATGGGTAGAAGACATGAACAGAGAATTCATTTAAACCAAACAAACAAACAAAAAAAGCACTTTGGCCAGTGTGACTCAGTGGGTTGGAGCACCACACTGGAACTGAAGGGTTGTAGGTTTACTCCCTGATCCAGCAGGCGTGGGAGGCAACCAATTGATCTCTTCCTCTTCCTCTCTCCCTTCCCTCCTCTTTCTCTAAAACCAGTAAAATCATATCCTTGGGTAAGAATTTTTTAAAAAGAAAGAAAAGAAAACTTGTAGTATTACATTTGCATTAAAAATTGCAGCCCTGGCTGGTAGCACAATGGATAAGGTGCCGGC
Source organism: Noctilio leporinus (assembly GCA_004026585.1). Taxonomy (NCBI): domain Eukaryota; kingdom Metazoa; phylum Chordata; class Mammalia; order Chiroptera; family Noctilionidae; genus Noctilio; species Noctilio leporinus. The sequence goes on along the minus strand of PVIW01000343.1, from coordinate 154,554 downwards.
CTATGAACCCGAAGGTCGCTGGTTCGATTCCCCAGCCAGGGCACATAACCAGGTTGCAAGCCAGCTCTCCAGCCAGACCTGTGGCTGGAGGCAGGTGAAAGGCAACCGTACATTGATGTTTCTCTCCCTCTCTGCCTCTCTCTCTTCCTCTCTCTCTGGAAATGATAAATAAAATCTTTTAAAAAAATTGCAGTAGAGATGCATGGCTTCAAAGAGTTGTGTCCTATCTCTGTCCTCTGAAAAGCAGTCACACGCCAGAGGCTGTGAACTCACCTGGTGCCCAGATCTTGGTTTCTAATCCCTAAGGGAAGCTCTGGCGCAGGAAGAGTACAAAGAGCATCTTCTGTGTCCAAAAGCAAGTCAGTGCTCAAAGATGAGTGGAAGTCATGATTGAAGAACACAAGAGTCAGGTTGAAGAGACTTCCTCTCCACAAATGTGGCCTGGTGAGTGTTCAGAATTATTGCAACACAGGTTAGGTTTGAAGCACACCCTCAATGACATTAGAACGCAGGGACAGGCTGTATGCCCCAGCCCTAGCACAGGGGGTGTCATTGCTTCTCACGGCGGGGTCCCTGGGGTGCAATCAGCGGTGTGTAATTAAATGTTTAATAGCTAGATCTCCAGGAATGGAAAAAGCCAGTTTGTAACATTTGCCAACCTTCGTGGTAGAAGTACTTCCATGGGTCATTGCAAACTACCAATGCAGTGTCACCAAACTTGAAGTTGGGAGGACATTGGTGTAATCAGCTCTCACGGTGCCATGAGAGCTACAGCACACACCTGCCACCCAGCCTGTCAGAGAGTCGGACCAGACAAAAGGCACCCTGATTCCTTGGGCATCACTGAGTTAGGGGCAAGGTAGGGGCGGTGGTGGTTGGAATCTTGACCCCAGGAAAGAAGGAGCCAATCAGCTAAGACTGAGGTTAAATGAATCTCATGTCCAGAGCTAGCCCAGTCACTGTCAGGAACTTGGCTGTCCTCACTGTGCTCTGCCTGGGTCCCTCTGTCTCCACAATGAATGTCCCACTTCCTGGCTGGCTGCTCCCCATTTCCTGCTACCCACAGCACACCTTCATCCCTAACAGCCCGTCCTGGCTTAGGGCTCCCAGGGACTCTCTCCTACTCAGCTTCTGAGCTCCCCCACCTGCTTTTGCCTTCTTGTTCCTCTTCGTTTCCTATGCCAGTCTGCTCTTCACCCTCCCCTCCGCCAGGGTGCCCTTCTCACTGCCCCACAGACACAGCCTACTAATTTAGTCCCTGCAAAGTCTCACTCACATCCCCCTGGCTTGGCATGTCCCACTCTTTCCCCTCTCTTTAAATCCTACCAGTCTGTAAATTCTGACGCAAACCCACACGTTCCAGGCACCCCTCCCTCCCTGACTGGTCCAGCCCGTAGTTAACTTCCGTCCTTGAGAATCACCTCCACTGCAACCACTCACCTCCACCCCCACCTCCGGCACCTTCACCTCCTTGATCACCTCCGTCCTCAACGCTTCCTTCATCTTTATTAACACCACCATCACCATCGTCTTCACGTCTGCGTTCACTGGTTTTTCTACCTCATCTCTACCATCGCTGGTCCATTACTTCCACTATCACCTTCGCTGCCACTGCTCCATCCCTTTCGCTATCACTTCCTCCACCAGTTACCGTCACCTCCCGTTTTACCTCCACTGCCTTCATCTCCTTCATTGCCTCCCCCGTTACTGCTCCATCCTAGTCACTACCCAGGTCACCATCTCTACCTCCATCATCATCACTGTCTTCTCCATCTTTCCTTCCATGGCTGAATCTCGGCTGTCAACTCTGCCCTTTCGGCCACTGCTACTTGTACCGAAATTACCATCATCATCTCTTTGTCCTCACTCCTTAGCTCCTCTTTATTGTCATCAGATTTTTCTTAACACTCTCTATAGACCCCTGATGCCCAGCAAAGAAATCTCATATCAGGCCCTCCTATGGGATATCTGTGTAGAACAAGCCTCTTCTTGTTGAGATATGGAGACCTGCTTGAAGAAAGTCACCTCAGGTGTTGCTCCAGGCCCACGGACAGGGGCATTCACAGGCCTTCATGGGTGGAGCCATCGCTCCACGCTCCTGTTTCAAGTCCCGAGTGTCCATCATTATCAGAACCAGGGTCACAGGCTGGAGGCCAGGGATGCGGGGAGTGTCAGGGCAGCCTTGCTCAGGGAAATCACACCCAGAGACCGCTGTGGAATCAAACCATGAGTTTATTGAGGGAAGGAAAACGGGGGGCAGAGAAAATGGGGAGCGGCAAGGGAAGAGACTTAGAGAAGTCATCTAAGGCTGACATCACTGGGTTGGGTTTTTATCTTAGTGGCTCAGTGTAGCTTCTCAGATACCTGCGTCAAAGGCAAATTGGTTCATTAACCAAATTCCGTTCACCAGGAAGAGCTAAGTGCGATGATCTCTTGAGCCGTCCGCTTTATTGTCACCTCCTCCCGGGCCTCCGGACAGGCCAACTTCACTAACTCATTCCTCAGAGTTTCCCAGCTGGTTCCATGATCACATTCCTGCCAGGTTAGGCATGTAAACGTTGACTGTTGAAGTTTCAACTCAAGTCTAGGTACAATTCAAGTCCAAAGGTACGTGCTGTCTCACGTTAGCTGCCCCCGACAGGGAGGGGGACCATCGCCAGGCGTGGGGGACGTGGTCAGTCCGGCAACCCTTGGCCTTGCCTTGCCTTCCACCCTCAAGTGCTTAGGCAGAAGCTCCACGCAGCCCAGCTTCCCTCAATAATCGCTGTGACTCCGTGTCCCTGAAATCATCAAAAGCCCCCTGGAGGCGCCTTCTGCTTGCTTGCCCACCGTCTCTGGGGTGGATTGATTCCAGATGTTTCCTGGGTAAAGTACCGTGGCTTGTTACTGCTCCCAAGTGGCCCCTTTCTGAGCGGGTTGGGCGTGTTTTTCCTGCTTCCACGATTCGAAGTGCCGGACCTTCTCCACCTTCTTCATGATGGGAGCCCCTTCTCTCTTCTTCTGTTCCCTTGAGAGTAAACAAAATAAGCAGTGACATCTATTTTCCGGGGAAGTCCCTCCCAGCTCTGGAGGCATTGCCCTTCCGCAGACCTCCCCCACCACCAGGGGACACACGGCCAGGACAGGAAGACAAGGCTTCCACCATGCTATTGACTTGCTCACCCAACGCCTGCCTGCACATCCTCCCAGGCTCCCTGCCATCTATCTGCTGCATCTCACCACTCTGCCCTTGCCTTCGGGGCCTCCCCTCCTAAAATGCCCTCCTCCCTCTGGTTCAGAACCCAGTAGGCACTAGGTCTCTAGATGCCTCCTCCGATGCCCGCCCTCCTAGCTCTCCCCCAGCTCCTGCACATCGGCAAAGTGTTGAACGCTCTCCTCTGTGGCTGTCCGTTGAGATTTCCCCCTCTGCCCGGCTCATCCCCCAAACTCAGGTCTCCGTGACTTCATCTGTGACTTGAAACAGCTCATCTAAATTCCTTGAATCACGTTTTCACCTGGAAACCTTATCAAGCCCTCCCACTCAAGAGAGGCCTGTGGATGAAAGAGAGAATTCAGGGGCTCCTGACAGAACGGAGAGGTACTTGCGTTTCAGAGTGCGCAGAGAAGGAATGGATGGATCCTGGGATGGATCAGGAAGAGGTGCAGGTGGGCCAGGGTGGGCTGAGGCTTAGCACCCTGGCTGGGGAGCACCAGCCCTGTATCACCTGGGGCTTCTGGCTGGGTTCCTGTGCTTGCTCAGACACACTTTCCAGTTTTGAAAAGACACCTTTTGCCCTGGCTGATGAGGCTCAGTGGATGGAGCACCGTCCTGAGGACCCAAGGGTCACCGGTTCGATTCCCAGTCAGTGCACATGCCTGGGTTGCCAGCCGGGACCCCAGTTGGGGGCACGCAAGAGGCAACCACACATGGATATTTCTCTCCTTCTCTTTCTCTCTCCTTCCCTGTCTCTCTAAAAATAAATAAATAAATTTTTGTTTTTAAAAAAAACACTTTTTTCAGCTACGATGATGTGTACTTTCACCAGGCCAACCAGAAAGGTTCGATTTTTAGCAGCTACTTCTTTGGAAGCCTAGCTCACATCGTTCCTGGACTTTCAATATGGGCTTTTTAAAATAGTCTTGTGGCTTCCTGTGCACTATTTACTTTTAAAACAGGAAAAAAAAATCTACTTATTTCTATTTTTTCCTTACTATTTTTCAATAGTTCCTCTTAGTAAAAAATGACAGGTTTATTTGTTTCTCCCCCTATCACCAGAAGGTAGCATTTAATCAAGTGTGTGTGTGTTAAGGTGGGAGGTTTACCCAAGTGTCCTAAGACCCAGGTCACTACTGAGGACCGAGCACCACGTGTGGCCTTTCCCTGCGGGTTCTAAAACTGTCATGCCTGCCCTAGCTAACACTTGTGTCTCCTTGTCAAACATCGCTCCCATTCTGTGCTCAAGTGAGGTTTGTTTCTGCTTCTGGAAAAGGTGGTAATGCACCACCGATGTGGTGGACAGGGTGCTCCCGGTCCACAAATTTGCAGAACCCCCCACCCAGCACCGTCTTTTCCTGCCATGTCTGTGGGAGAGGAAGAGCTGAGCACTGGGGGTGGGCAGCAGCGGGGCTGAAGGGCCAGCTCTCTGGAATGAAAACTGTGCCAGTGTGGCGTGGGACCCGTGAGACTGGATCCCAGTGTTCAAGAGTCTCAGTGGAACGCCAGCCAGTGTGGCTCAGTTGGTTGGAGCATCATCCCATAGCCAAGGGTTGTGGGTTCGATTCCCAGTCAAGGTATATACTTTGGTTGCAGATTCATTCCCTGGTCCAGGTGTGATCCCCAGTCTGGTCATGATCCCCACCCAGTCTGGGCATGCCCAGGAGGCAACTGATTAGTGTTTCTCTCCCCCTTCCTCTCTCTCTCTCAAAAATGATGAAGAAAGTGTCCTTGGGTGAGGACTAAAATAAAAGAATCACTTTAGATAGTGGGTGCCTACTCATGGCATAAAAAGGGGATCTCTTTCTGGCTTCACGGACAGACTCTTTCTCTCCCCTGTCCTTTCCCACACAGGTGCTGTCGACATTCCCACTTATGTCTTTTTGTCGACTATTCATACTCTTTTCTGTTAGTGATACACCTTGAGGTGGAATTGGCTGGGTTGCAGAGTGCTGATTATGTTTAGGGGCGTCTACCAAAGTGACTGAACCAACATATCCTCCCACCTGAAGTATCAGAGAGTTTCCGTGGCTCCATCTCCTCAACACTTGTTCTTGAGGATCTTTTCAATGTCAATCTTTCTGGACGGTACGTAGATTTCATTGTGGTGTTAGCGACATTTCTCTGATGAATAAAGATGTTGGGTATCCCGCCGCCACAGGCTTAGTAGGCATTTTCGATATCTTTTTACATGTCGCTATTCAAATATTTTGCCTGTTTTTACACTGAATTACTTTCCTCCTTATCCTTGACTTGTAGAGTTTTCAAAATAATCACTCCGAATAGAAGAACTACTTTGTCAGATGTAAATATTGCAAACGTCTCCCAGTCTTTGACTTATTCACCTTCTTAATGATGTCTTTTGATGAACAGGTTGTTAGTTTTAGTGAAATCCACTCTTTTTCTCTAAGGTTAAAGCCTTTTGTGCCCTGTTTAAGACATTCTTGCCCTTCCTAAGGTCATGAAAACTGTCTCCTATGTTTTCTTGGATGAGAATGTTTTACCTCCCAAACCCAGGCCTGTGAGCCACTTTGATATTTGGGTGAAGTATAAGTTAGAGGTAAAGGTTCGTGTTTTCCCAAATATCCAACTGTGTTAGTACCACGGATAGCAAGACAGTTTTCTGACCTTGACTGTCAGGTGGGCTGTTGTGGTAAATCATAGCAACTTCAGTCAGAATAGCTCCCGGATGAAAGCAAGCCAGTGTCCACGAATGGACCGACAAATTGTGGTACATCCAGACAATGGAATACTACTCAGTGATAAGAAGAGCAAACGAACCTCAAAAACCTTTTGAAGGAAGAGGGAGCCAATGGGGTACGTATATTTGGTTCCATCTATGAGGTGAAGCTAGTGGATGCTGCTGGAAGTCAGAAGAGTGGGTCACCCGCTGCCTGGAGGGTGCTGACTGGGTAGGCAGGCTTGGGGGAGGTTTTTATGCTCAACGGTAAAGGTCAGGAGAGGAGATGCGATGCCACGAAAGAGGCTGTTACAAGTCCTGAGTGATGCTCCCTGTTTCCATCTTAGCTGGGATGTCCCCATTCCTGCTCCGGGAAGTCTCAGGGCCCTTGAACTTCAACAGGCCACCTCAGGAAAGACATTCTGTAGAATTGCAGAATTCGTCGACTGGAGTCGGTCCTACATCTTAGCTCGAGCAGCAATCTTAGGACTCATGAGAAACTGGCCAGGAAGGGCCTGCAAAAGTGAAAGCTGAGGAACGTGCACATTTATTCCCAAGAGCCCAAAGAATTGCATCATCACCCTCGTCATCTTGCTCGTCATCTTGCTAAGGCTTTGTGGTCTTCCTATGTGCCAAGCACGGCGCGGGGCCTCGTCTAGGTCACCCTCCCAGCTAGCCTGTCGTGTGGGGGTGCTAGAAAGAGCCCAGAGTCGCACAGCCTGGATAAACCTAAGTCATGCAGCCATGTCTGCACCTTGCACTCTGGGCCCCTCCAGTGCTTCCAGGTCTCAGCCCTTGGTTATTGTAGACCTCAGTGCCCAGTGGGGTCTTTGGGGGGTCCTGGCCTTCTGCCTCAGCGTTCGCACGTGTCCACCCCGACCTGCTCTGGTCTTGGGGCTGCCTCCGGGAGTTGCCTCTGGAGGTGCAGGTGTGGGGGGTTGCCACCCAGAGCTTGCTCCACGTGTTCTCCTCCCATCTCCTTTGCTCTTTAGAGTTTCCGTCCTCTCTGGGGTGTTGGGCCAGTTCCCTTTGGGCTCCCCTCACGGAGCCCAGCCTTGAAGGATGGTATGAGGCTGCATTTTGTATGGACCTGTAGAGGCTCCATGAGGAAGTGTGTGAGGTGACTCACCTTCGTACCCACCCACGGCTCCTGTCCACCCCCAAGCCCAGAATTCCTGTCCCAGACTTTCTCACTCTTTCCTCGTGGGGTGGAGACCTTACAGATAAAACGACATGTTGAGAAGAAACCCGAAAACAGCGTGAGATTCTTTTTCCACCCCGAGGATGACCCGGTTTTGTTTGTACGTGTGTGTGTGTGTGTGTGTGTGTGTGTGCATGTACATCCATGGGGCAGAACCACGGGGCTCTAGGACTGGGGTTGCCTTGAACCAGCGAGGCAGATCCTTGTGGTGGAATTTCAGGGAATTATTATTTTTTGACACACTTGGTACTTTGCCTTGTACCCCCTTCCCTGGGGAGGGATAACTTCATGTTAGTAATGGTTGGGGAGTCCTTGCCCTCACCTAGATCTGAGCCCAGCGCCCTACCAGACCCAGGAGGTCCTCAGCAAGGTGCCCAGAAGTGTGATGACCCTGGGGGTGTTCTATGGGCCAGGCAGAGCTGAAGAGTCAGGCACTTCTGCCATCTGGCTCCCAGAAGCCCTAGACCTGAGGCAGATTTCAGCTACCTCCTGGCTACCTGGCTTTCCTTGGGGAGGAGAAGGGGAAGAGAAAGGAGAAGAGAAAAGGGAGAACTGAGGAGGATTAAGGAGAAAATAATAAGGAGGAGCCCCCTTTCAATGTCTCAACTCTATACGCATGGTGCCCTTCTGGACCTGTCCCTGAGGAAACGGTGGGGATAGGGGACCAGCAGAAACCTCCCCCTTGAAACAGTGCTTGTGATTTTAGGGGCAGCTTCCCAACAGACCCCCACCTCAAGGAGTCATTTTTTAAATATAATCATGGAGCTGGCGTGAAATATTTGGAGAGTGTGTTGGGGTCAAACCTTGGGCTCTGCGCAGTCCTAAATAGGGAACATGGATTTATGCATGTGACAGAAACCAAGTGGCCCACAAAGCCTAGCATATTTACTGTTTGGTTCTTGACAGAAGAATGGGCCACTCCCTCACCTGGGCAATAAGCTACCAGAGGACAGGATCCCATCCATTTCTCGGAGCCCCTCAGTCCTCAGCGTAGTGCCTGGTAGATACTAGTTGCTCAATAAACTATTGGTTCGAAGGCTCAAGCCACTGAGGCACACTAGCCAGGGCTCAACAAACTATGGAACAGGAGAGGAGCAGCCCGTGTGAGGACTGGACGGACTGAAGTGGGATGTGGCCAAGAAGCATTCCGTGAAGAAAAGAACTCCATCCTCCTTATTCGTGAATTATATGACGGTGAATCTGCCTCCTGGTCAAAAAATGTTTCTAGCCTAAAATCAGCACTGTGGCCTGGTCACTTGCAGACACATGCAGGGCAGTGGCAACTTTGCGCTGTCAACCACCCGTGTTCCTACCTGGGTGACACTCTGCCTCCTTGTTCTGGTTTTCATACTATAAATAGTGTTCCTTTTTGTGGTCCTCTTAAGTGCCATTTTAAAAAAACGTATCTGTGCTTTTCGTGGGTGATTTCTCTGTGTGGCACGGCCGCCAGCATAGTGCTGATGTCCTGCCTAACGTTCCTAAGAGCAAGAAGGCAACCTGCCTTGCAGGGGAAGTGGGTGTGTCAGGTAACACACCTGTGTTAGGTACGCCTCATTCAGACACCACTTAGTGCTGCTGACCCTGAGTGCAAGGCTAATGAGTTAACGACACCTGTTAAAGATGATGCCTTTAAACAGAAGTGTGTCTAAAACAGGCCATGCGTTGACTGGTTGGTGACACTGCTGTGACCAGAGGCTGGCAGGAACCTGACCGTGTGTTTCCGCCTGGGAACAGAGGCTCAGCATTCGCTAATTCAGCGTTGGCGGTGACTTTATGGACTATAACCCCCATGAATAACCAGAGCTGACCATAGATAGATCAAGCGGCCAGGAGATGAGAGCATCATGTAGAATGAAGAGGCTGTAGGATGTGGAGCTGGGCAGCAAGGAGCTGGGATTCTTTGGGCCGAGTCAGGGTCAGCAGCCATGTCTGTGACAGGGACAGGGGGGCAGAATGCCAGGCCAGGGCCGGGGCTTCACAGGTACTATCTGCTGTGCATTCTCCGAGGGGGCAGAGGGCAGGGAACCAGCCCCGCAAGGAAGGCTGGCTGTAACTCTGAATTGTGTTGGTCCTTGTGTTGATCTGAAAGTCACCAGGCAGAAAACAGCTCTCCACCCCGACCCCAGGCACGCCCCATTAGTGTTCTGTTTGCACACAAATAACCTTTTATTGGCATTAAAAACAAAACTATGAAGTCATAGGTGTTTGAACTGGAAAGTACCTCCAGAAGTCCAGCAAAATACTGTTATGTTCATGGTACGGACGAGGTGTGGAGCCCAGGACAGCCCTTCCTGGGGTCTCCCTCTAGACTGGCCCAGGTCCTCCTCCTCCTCCTCCTCTTCCTCCTCCTCCTCTTCCTCTGCTCCCCCTGGCTTTGGGACTTGACTTTTCTCCCTTGCAGCCCTGTTGGCCTTCGACAAGTCTTCTCATAAGGGTGCCGGGTGGCGAGTGGGTGCTGGTCTACCTCCCCTGGCCCTGCCCGCCTCAGCCACCAGCGCCCCCTCCCGGCTCTCCGGTGGCCCCACAGGGACCTGGGATGGGACCGGGTGGGCTGCTGCCGGGCCCTGCGGCTCCTGCAAAACAAGCCTCGCTCTGTGGGCCGAGCAGGAGGCCAGCTGCGGGGGAGAAACTCGGTTTTTAAAAGCCCAGGTGAAGGCAGCCAAGACAAATACGCCCAGCCGAGGGGACGGGAGGGCTGGAAGATTCCAGAGGCAGAGGCCTCCCTTCGCCGCCGTGGTCCGACCGCGGGGCTGGCGGGAGGGAAGGAAGGTGCCCGGGGGTGGGGTATTCTCTACCTGCTGCCCCCTGAGCCCAGCAGGAGACAGGCCCCCGGGGGCAGCCATCGTGGTGGGTGATGATGGGGAGGGTTCAGCCCACCAACTCAGGCTTGGGTGGGAGGCCCATGGTCCCCCGTGGACCGCCGGGGAACAGTACGTGGACAACGCTGGGCTTTGTCCCAGACGACGAGTGAGGGGACCCTGCCCTTCTGCCCTGTTTCCCAGCGTCGCTTGTCCCAGGCCCCTGCCTGGCTCACTCCTGTGTCAACACTGGCCTGCGCAGGGGACCGTCGGTCCTCCCGTGTTGCAGCTCTGGGAACAAAACCTGGGCCTTATGGAAATGTACGCGCCGAGGGGACCGCTCCTTGTCTCCCAGCACGGGACGTTTACCCAGGGCGGGCCGGTGAGTCAGGGGCCACACGTCCTGGGAGCGTCATGGGGCGGGTGGCAGGCGCGAACAGTAGGGCATTTTGCTGCTGCCTCGCTCCTCACCCTCTCTCACCAGCACAGAGAGAGGGCGGGGAGCAGGACTCACCGCAAAGTTGGCCCCGGGGAGGACCACACGGGGCGGGGGCACGTCTACAGACCTGATTGAGCAAATGCCCCCGGCGCTAGGTCACTAGGCAGAGAGGCTCTGGGACCACAGTGGCCCTTCACCCCCCAGCATGCGTGCTGGAGGCAGACAGGTACTGGCCTAATAACAGGGACAGGCATGGGTCTGGTCTGGAGCGGTGGGACAGCGGGATAGGAGCCCCCAGGGGCGACCTCACAGATGTCTGAGGCCTCCGGGCCAAGACCCACGTGGGTTTTCCGAATGTCTGGAGGGATGGCCTCCGGAAGAGGGTGACGTTGCTGTACAGACCCCCAGAGGGGACAGGAGCCATAGGGCAAAGGACCTGGAGGTTGCTATTGAAACAAGGAAAGCCTTGTTAGTCATTGTAAAGCCTGCTGAGGACAGGTGATGTGTTATAGAAGAGAAGGAGTGAACCTCCATGAAATCGTTTAAAGCAAGGGCATGGCAATTCTGTGGAGGGGGTTTCGAAGCGGGTGGGTGGACGGCTACCCGCAACCCTGTTCAAGGCCTCGTTCTGCCCTGAGAGTTGCTGAGTCCCAGAGTTGTGTCAGGGACAGGCGCGTGGGCAAGTATCTGGAGCTCACTGAGCCTCAGTTTCTCCATTTGGAGAAGCGAACTTGTCTAGGCTGCTTCGTGGTGAGGCCTCTCCAAGCTGCCTGACACACGAGTATCAGCTGTCACTAGTATAGGTTCGTAGCGAGTATGGGTGGCTATTCTGTTATCAGGGTCTGTGGTTGACGGTGCCAATGGCCAGACCCCATCCCTACTGAAGGCCCACCGTCTCCAGGGGGAAGCCACGTCTCAGGTCAACAGTCAGACTCAACACACACACACACACTCACACTCATACATCCCACTCATGCACCTCGTCCCCTGCCAAAGTTTAGTCAGGGAGCAAATCTGCCTCTGTCTGGCTTTTACATTTCCATTGATTTTTTTTAGAAAGAGAGGGAGGGAGAGGGAGAGAGAGAGAGAGACATTTGTTGTTCATCTTATCTAGGCACTCATGGGTTGATTCTTTTTTTAAAAAAGATTTTATTTATTATTTTCAGAGAGAGGGGAAGGGGGAGAGAGAATGAGAGGGAGAGAGACATCAATGTACGGTTGCCTTTCACCTGCCTCAAGCTGGGGACCTGGCTGGAGACCTGGCTTGCAAGCTGGTTATGTGCCCTGGCTGGGAATTGAACTGGTGACCTTTGGGTTCGCAGGCTGGCGCCTTATCCATTGTGCCACCAGCCAGGGTGGTTGATTCTTATATGAGCCCTGATTAGGGCTCAAACCCATAACCTTGGCATATCAGGAAGATGCTCCAACCAACTGAGCTACCCAGGCAGGGCTCATTTTTTCATTAGGAAAAAAAAAAAAGGACTGAACTCGAAGACCATCTCTTCTTTGGGACCTGCTTGTTCTCTTCGGGCTCCACAAGGTGCCCCTTCCCTCCCAAGTTAGCATTTCCAACAGCTCTTCTGTGGCAGCCTTTTCTCTGGCTTCCCTTTCCTTCCGGATGAGCTCCTGGAGGGCAGGGGTGGCATTGGATGTGTCACCAAGGTGGGAGTTTTTGGGTCAAGTGCACGTGTTTCCAAATCCTCCAGTCCACCTGGGAGAGATGCATGGCCTCCCGGAGTCTCCGTTCCTCATCTATAAAATGGGAATCATGAAGGGATGCTAATGACAGTCAGAGTGGCCACAAGGACTAAAGAAGGCAGGCGTGTAGGGCACTTAGCCTGGGGCCCAGGATGCAGTGAACGTCCAGTCAGATTAGCCACGTGATCAGGACCACGGGACCAGGGCTTAGAGGGTGACTAACTGACAGAAGACTGAACAGAGAGAGGTGCCTGTTGGCATCACCTTCTGCGTAGGCCCCTGTACTCAGCACTGCATTAGGGGTCACAGATCAAGGTTAGCCCTCAAGGGCAGAGCACTGAGGGACCAAGGGGCAGGAGCTTTGTCATTGGGTCCCCTCCTGAGCAGCTCTGGAATTCTCCCCAAGAGGGCATTCCTTGCTGGGGAGACCTGGGAGGTCCCTGGTGCCACAGCCTGGGCCCTGTCCACTGTTGCGCACACCTTCCTGTCAGGCTGCCGTGGCTTCTGGAGTTTGTTCAAGGAGAGCGGTGGAGGGAGCACGGGCCTTGGGGCCGCTCCTCGTCCGGCTGCGGCTCCGGCTGCGCAGGCAGAGACATGCAACAAAGCAGCCCATTGAAGGCCGGAACTGCCGAGTCCCAAAAACAGCCAGCAGGAGGGACGCCTCGTCCGTCTGACATCCACAGCAGTGCACCCAGGGCTCTATTTAAAGACTCACGCCCTGGCATGAGCACAGATAGGTTTATTTCTGATCACCCCCATGACCCTCGGGGGCCTCTCTCTGAGGAGCGACTCTGCGTCCCTGCTGACCCTGAATTACCTCCCCCACCCACCCCCAGCCATTTCTGTCTCTCTGGGTGTTTTCGTGAAAACAAACAACCTAGGCTGTGAGGTGTTTTGTTTTAGCTTACTTTATTTTATTTTGTTTTTCTGTGATGTCACAAAGTAGCAAAGAGACTGGAATTTGGGGGGGGGAGGAGAAGGAGGTACAGGGTGTGAAACACAGAGGCCCCCCCGCCCCGCTACCTGGGCAGAAAAAATTTTTGAAAGTACAAACAACAGCATCCTGAACCCTGGGTCGCATGACCCCCTTCCATCCAGCACCGCAGCAGAAGGAACCAATGTTGGCAGGTGTCAGGGGTCAGCTCTGGGCCCCGCACGTGTGTGTTGGGCACCTGGGTGGCAATGCGGCAGTGGACAGGCTGAGCTCTGGGGTCAGGCAGAAAGGGGTCGGAATTATGGCTCCACTAGGGCCTCGGTTTCCTCACATGTTAAAGAATATAACAAAAGGACTAGGCCCTGGCTGGTGGCTCAGTGGGTAGGCGCCAGCCTGCGAACCCAAAGTCGCTGGTGCGATTCCCAGTCAGAGAACATAACCAGGTTGCAAGCCAGGTCCCCAGCTGGAGGCAGGTGAAAGGCAACCGCACATGGATGTTTCTCTCTCTTTCCTCCTCCCTCTTCGCCCTTCTCTCTGAAAATAATGAATAAAATCTTAAAGAAAAAAAAAAAAAATAAGGAACGAACTTGTCAGATTGTAGCAAGAGTGAAATAAGGTGGTGAAGGCAAAATGGTTAGAATAGTGCCTGAGTCTTAGGGAGTAATCGATTATTGCTGTCCCCACGTTAGAGACAAGGAACGAACATACTTGCTGGAGGTGTGTGCTTTGCCCAAGGCGCACAGCCGGTCGGTGGTGGAAACGGGATTCACACCTGATTCAGCGTGGCTGGGAGCTGGTGGGCCTGTCCCAGGCTACACTGTCGGGCCAGCGAAGGGGATTCCAGCTGGATTTTGAGCTGAAGGAGCTGAGAGGCACCTTGCCTGCTCTCTCCCACACCCACAACTGGAGGGGACCCAGAAAAATAATGTGAGTTTCAGGATTCTGGGCTTCCATCACCCTGACATTTATAGCCAACACTCCCCACTGCTTATCTTAAGCACTTAGACACTTTCCACCCTGACTGGTGTGGCTCAGTGGGTTGGGTGGGTGTCATCCCGCAGACTGAAAGATGAAAGTCAGGGCACATACCTAGGTTGTGGGCCAGGTCCCAGTCAGGGTGCATGTGAGAGGCAACCAATAGATGTCTCTCTCCCTTGCTCCCTCCCTCTCTCTCTAAAAGTATAAATAAAATCTTTTAAAAAAAATACTTAACACAGTTTTCACTATCTACCAGCCCCGTTCCAAGCACTTTACATGTATGAACTCACTTTCCTTCTTGCGAATGATCCCCACATGAGGTGACTACTGTGATGATCTCCCCCACTTCGCAGATGAGAAAACTGAGGCACGGAGAGGTTAAATAACTTGCCCAAGGTCACACAGCTAGTACCTGCTAAGATTCAAATCCAGGTCTGGCTCAGGAATCCATGCACTTTAATCATCATGCCTGATGTTTTACATTCAAAACATTTAACACTGTCACTTGTCCCTCTCCCCTGCCCTTGACAGCCTGTCTCCTTTCTCCTTTATACTTTTGCTGTTCGCTTTTGTCATCCTCTAATTTACCATATTTGTATTATGTCCGTCATTTATTTTGTCCTACCCCCTCATCCTCAATGAACCCAAGCACCACCAAGAGCTTGCTCTGTGCACTGAAGTATCCCAGACTCCCAGACACCTAGAATAGTGCCTGCACATACTAGGCTGTCAATAGGTACAGAATGAATGAATGAACAATGAATGGATGAATGCATTACTAGATGAAGAGGCAAAAGGCTCGTTAGGGGTCGGTGCATTAAGTATATTAAGTAATTTGTCCAAGGACTCATTTGATCAAGCATCTAGTGGAGAGCAGGCCTCAAACCCAGGTCTGATTTCAAAATGCTCTTTCGTTTTTTGAATCCTCACCTGAGGAGGTTTTTTTCATTGCTTTTAGAGAGGGGGGTGGGGGGAGAGAAAGAGAAAGAGAGATATGCAAGAGATAAATGTTAATCCGATGCCTCCCACACACGCCCCAACCAGAGATTGGATGCTACAGCCTAGGATCCCGATGTGCCCTTGATTGGGCATCGAACCCACCACCTTTCCCTGTATGGACGATGCTCCAACCAATCCAGCCACACTGCCCAAGGCAAGGACAGACATCCTGCACCCCGGGGAGTGAGTCTCTGAGCTGGTGCCCCTACCATGGGGATGCATTCAAGACATCTGTCCTCTTTCCCTGTGTGAGGCTTTCTGGACACATGGCATTGAGACAGAGATGGAAATTTTAATTTCTTGGATGCAAATGGAATTTTAGAAAAGCCTTGCCTCCACCTCCCGACTTAAACCATCTAAGCAAGGCTTTGTCCTCCAGAGCTTTTGATGCTCCTGGCCTCTCCCCTGTGCTGTCCCCACCTCCACTCCTGGAGCAGCAGGGACACCCGCTGCAGGTGGGGAACCGGGCGCCCAGGCCCACGAGGAGCAGCCGGTTGGAGCAGATTTCCCCGTGGGATCCGCCCTTGAAGCCTGAGATGCGCCAGGCCTCTAGGAGCCACGGAGGAAGCTTAACATCTTCCTTCTTGGAAACGGGTCGATTTCTGCCTGGCCACCTCAGGGAAGGATTTTTTTTTTTTTTTTTTTTTTAATACGTTGTCTCCTGCTTGACTTGAATAGCAAATGGCTTGGAAAGTGCAGAAAACCCTGTGCTCAGCAAAACCTCCCTCTATAGGAAATAGCTGGAAACCGCGTTCCAGGCGGAACTCCGGGCCAGCTTAGGTGTTTCTTGGAGCCTCTAGTTTGGTTATGTAATGTTTGAGGGGCCCAGCCCAGCCGGGCTGGCACCCCCCAAGGTTGGCAAGTCCCCTTTGCCCCCTGCCCCTGGGAAGGCATAGGCTTTCTCTGTGATTAACGTTGGTCTATTTAATACCAGCTCTGTCCCGTGCCCCTCTCCCCTCCCCGCAGGCTCCTTTTTCATGGAAAAACAACAGTTTCCGTGATGATCTCAGTGCAGAGGCAGGACCTGAACCCGGCTGGGCCTTCGCTTCCCCATTGGAGGGTGTGGATGAAGTGACCTGCGGTTTCTCCTTGCAGCCAGCATTCCCTGATTCTGCTTTTTTTTTTTTTTTTTTCCTCATGGAGGAAAGCTCCCTGTTCTCCCATCTGCCGACCGTGTCGGAGGGGTGAGGTTTCCAGGAAGAGCCGTCAGACCCCTGCTAGTGGGCTGTGACTAATCCTGTCCTCTCCCCCACCTAGCAACGGCACACACAGACACACAGGGTATCAAGCAGGCATGCCTCCTGTGGGTTTCCTTCATTCATCCTCCCCTCCATTCATCCAGTCATCCGTCTGTCTGTTCGTTCACTTATTCATTCATTTGTTCCGTGACCGTTCGTTGAGTTCAGACGAGGTCCTGTAGACTCCGAGGGAACAGGTCTCCTCCCTGCCTTTGAATTCACAGCCTGAGCGGGGAGGGGCAGCACACAGGTCAGACAGGACAACCCTGAAGGAAGGGTCTAGGACAGTGGTCTGGCAGGGTCCCACCGCCTCCTGGATGTATCTCCCTCTCCTAAATTACTCACACGGGACCCGGAATGCAGACAGATGCCTGCGAGGCACCCTCAAGCCTTTGGGGATGAGCCTTCCAATCCTGTGCCTAGGTCAGGAAGGGCACTGAGGTGGGGACGCTGGAAGCGAACCCAAGACCTCTGAACGTTATCAAGTTGGTGATTCCTACCGCGATGCTGCGCACCACATGAGCAAAGCACTCAGACCTCGCTGTAGAAGTCCGGGACCAACATCTCCATCTGCTTCAGCCCGCTCTTGGCAGGCGAGGAAACTGAGGCACAGATTGGTCAAGCCCCCATCTGTCCAGAGCCCCCATCTAGGGAATGAGGTCTGCTGACGCCAGGCGGGTCTCTGGCAGGCCCGGGTGCAGGCCCGGTGCTGTGCTTGCTTATGCCTCCACCTCCCAGAGCCTTGCCTGGGAGGTCCTGAATCAGACTGCCTGGCCTCAGCAAAGGCTGCTGTGTTAGCAGACAGGGGTGAGCTCATGGCCCGAGCTGCCGGGGCAGGAACGTGGCAGCGTCTGAAATCACGGATGAAAATAGCTCGCCTGCGGTCTATTGATACCCAATACTCTATCATCAGATTGGGGAAGTCAATTAAAAGTGTCTGGTTTTTCCTCTGGGGGCCTGGGAATTGCACGGAGGCCAGAGACCGGCGGCCAGCAGGAACGTGGCCATGAATGCCATTTCACAACTCCGTGAGAGCCTGCGGCTGCGGGCTGCAGGGAGAAATCTGCAGGCTGCAAGGAGGTATCTTCGGGCTGCAGGGAGGTATCCACGGGCTTGCTGGAGACATTTGCGGGGTGCACCACGCCATCTGCGGGCAGGCTCCAGCGGCTCCCAGGGATGGCGCCCTGAAGAACAGGCTCAGGCTCAGGTTGCAGGGACATCTGGAAAATACACAGGAAACAGCTCAGGATGGGAGGGCCCTAGAATGGCCCTGGAACTTCTTGTGGCCAGTGGGGCAGTGGGGGGAGACCGGACTGGAAGGAGTTGGGAGCAACTGTGGCCGGTTCCCAGTGGGACCTCAGGACACCGGTTAACCGTTCAGACCAGGGCGGAGGTGTGAGTGAGCCCCGGGAGGTGCACACTGCCCTCCTGCTGCCACATGAGCAGCAGCGTGGACCCTTTTCTCCTCTCCAGCTTGGTGCTGACAGGGACAGCCAACGGGAGATGCAACACCAGGCTCTCCAGGCCCTGCTTTGGTTGCAGTCAACCTGGGTTCCTTCCCCGGGACACAGACTGGCCCTCTGTGGGCTGTAGGTCTAACATGTGCCCACCTCACTCACCTCCTGTCCACCTTTGTCCCCATGGCTCTTCCCCCTTGCAGGCCCCTGGGCTCCGGCTTTCCTGGGCTGGATGGTGGTAACAGGGTGGCACAGGGACCAAGGGCTGGGTCAGCTGTTTTCCACCTTGAGAATCCAACATTCAAAGCACTTGGAGGGCTTGTTAAAGCAGAGTCCTGGGCCGCACCCCCAGGGTTTCTGACTCGGTGGCTCTGGGTGAGTCCTGAGAACCTGCATTTTAAGCAGGTGCCTGAGTGATGCCGATGCTGCTGGTCCAGGGACCGCAGTTTGAGAACTGCCCTGCAAGGCAATGAATGGGGGTGAGTGCAGGGGTGGGGCACCTTCCATGACATAGCCAGGTGGGAGCCTCCCGCAGGAGGTGACATTGATCTGGGACCTGAATGACAAAGAAGAGCAAGCCATGCAAAGTCTAGGGGTTCCTAAACTCTTCTGTGCCATTGGCCCTGAGGAGTGGGTCAGGTGAAGCCTATACAGCTCTTCCCAAAATGATGTCCTTACATGCGGAACGTGCTCTGTACAGGGTGTCCCAGGGAAATGATGAAATTGAAACCCTGCTCAATCCATGGGCCCTGGCTGAGGACCCCAGGGAAGGAGGGTTTAGGGAAAGAGAGCACAGCCCATGCAACGTTTCTGGGGTGGAAATGAACTTGGCAGGTTGAACGGCAAGGCAGCCCCGGGGGGCGAGCTCACTGGGCGGAGGGGAGTAAAAGTGGTTGCTGAGGCTTGGGGTTGGCTGGGGCTGCACCCCTCGCATGGCTGGCAGTCACTGGGACTTTAAACAGGGGTATGGTGGTCAGATTCACATTCTGAAAGGTCATTTTGGCTGCAGGATTGAGTGTGGGGTGTTAGGAGGATGAGCAGGAAGGCAGCAGACCCCTGAGTGTTTGTTGCCAGCCTCTAGGTGACCTGCAGAACAGGACACGGCCTTTGACTCAGAGTCCCGTGGGGTGTTGGAGATGTCCCCGAGGGGATGCCTGTGCGTTGGACACAGGGCAGACGCAAGGGAGGGCATGACGTGAGGGTTAGAGCCAGTGCTGACACTGCTCCCAATTCCCTAGGTGACCTTGGACCAGCTGCGTCTCCCTGGTCCTAGGCTCTCGTGGGTGAGGGGAGGGCTGGATGGAGCTCTCCGTGTGAGTCCAGAAAGGTTCCGTGTGGGATGGGTGAGCCCTCTGGCTAAGCGGTGCCACTGTGCAGGGAAGGTGGTGTCCACAGAGGCGGGTGCCCTGGGGCTGCCCAGTGGAAGTGCAGGCAGCGGTGCAGGGCTTCATGCAGCCCAGCAGTGCCCTCCCGGGTCAAGGAGAACCAGAGGGAGGTTTCAGCAGGCACATGGGGGTTGGGGCTGGGTCCGCTCCCTCCTCCTCTTCCTCCTTTTCCTTCTCTTTCCTCGCCTCCTTCTCTGGGCAGAGGGAATGGCCAGGGAGGGCCAGCTCAGATCCTTGACTTACACCCTGCAGGTGGCTTCCGGGAGGCTCCTTTTTGCTGTCAACAGTCTTGTTGGTAAAACTGCTCTTTGCCAGTCCGGGCTGGGCCCTGGGGACAACATGAATTCTTTGCAGGTCTGGCTGACCCTCCTGAAAGCCAGTGTCTCAGAGGGCGTGGGGCATTCTGGGCCAGGGGTGACGGAAGGGCTGGGGGACTCTGGGAGGCTCCCCCAACGATGCACTTTGGCCTGGAGCTTTGCAAGGCTGCCCTGGAGTCTCTAGTGTCCCCCTGAGTGGGTGCCCCCACCCCCAGCCCTGTGGCATCTAACTAGAGGTGGCTGCCACCCGTAAAAAGGGGTGTCTTCTCTGGGTTTCTTTTGCCTGCATGACGCATAGCAAGTCAGTAAGTCAGGTTCCTCGCTGCCTCTTTACTTTTCGCTGGATGCAGGCTCTGCCCAACACCCACCCTCAGGGCCACTGTCCCTGCTAGGCCCTGACCGGAAGGTGGGTGGGGTGGCCAGGCTGGGCCAGGTGGACTAAGTCCCTGGCAGGGAGGAGCAGCCCCTCTGTCGGAGCAGGGGGTAGAGGTGGGATGGGGGAGGAATGTTCTGACTCTGTGCCATGAAAAAGCCCCATTGTGGGGTCTTGGGGGCCGAATCTATTTATTTTATTTCCTGAGCTGTGTGAACAGTGCATTGTGCCGTGCGGATGGAGAGCGCTCTGTGTGGTGGGGGAGGGAGCATGCCCCCCTCCTGGGCAGTGTGACATGAAAAGGCCCCATTCAGGCAGGGCCGCCTGCCCACCGGCAGCCCCAGGCTCCTGTGCTGTTCCTGGGGGCAGCCTGGCTTCCGTCCTTCCCTCCAAGGCCTGGCGTGGGACTGGGTGTAGCTGCAGGTGGGAGGCCACGTCTTCTGCCGTCTTAGGCCCAGTCCCTTAGCGGCCCCAGCCCACCTTCAGGCATGGTCTCTCTGCACCCCAGGGGTGGAGCTGACCAAGGGGCTGGGGTAGGACACAGAGAGGCATTTGCTTCCTGTTTCCAAGGGCCTTGAATTTCAACTGGGGACCTACCTTCGAGGGGGGTTTCACACCCGGTCACAGAGACCAGCGCAAGAAGACCTTCGTCATCCAACATTAAATTCGTGTCCTTGCTGGGTCGCGTGGCTGAGGGTGCCTCTGAACTCACATTGGCATAATTTCTGTGATTTTTTAATGAATAGCACGGTTAGGTTGCATTATGTTGGTTGCGGGGGAGCATCTGTGTCAAAAGTGCTCATTTGTCCACAGGAAATGTTTTAAGCACACCCCAGTTTTTGGAACCCTATTGTGGCACTCCTTTGTTTTTTAGTATATGGGGAGGGGGCACAGTCTCTAACTTGTCAGGCAAAGTCAGCCTGCGTCCTGCACTGGTCTGGACACTCGGGGTGAGGTAAGCAAGCAGGACCCTGCTGAGCACCCAGCAACCACATGGGTCGGCGAAGAAGCCAGGGAGAGGGTCCCTTCTCCAAACGGGATGGCCTCCCTGATGATCAGGCCCCTGCTAGGGAACATGAAGTTCAAGTCCTTGGTGGGCTATTTCCTGCCTTCCCTGTGGTGCCAGGCTCCCACGCCAAGCACGGCTGCCTCTCCCTGGATGTGTCCCCCACCCCTGATCAGCGTCCTGTCCCCTCTGCTCTCCGCCCTTCTGGGCTCACAGAGTCTGCCTGGCTTTGCTTGCCCAGCCCATCTGGCCCCAAGTGTCAGGGGCTGCCCCGGGGTCTCATCTCCATGAGAGGGCAGCTCACTGTCACTGTCCCGTCTGCGCTGTAGACCCTGCTGTACCTCCATGTTGCTGAGTGATGCCCCCCAGGCCTTGATTTTTCCACCTGCCCAATGAGGGGTTGCATTGCTTGGTGTTTGAAGGCCCTCTCAGCTCTGACTTTCTGCGACGCCAGGAATCTGGATGCAGGTATAACTGGGATCAGACTGAAAATCTTTACGTGGGTCCCTGGGAGGCTGGCAGCTCTGTGGGCCCCAGCACAGCTGGTCTACATCACAGGGAGGCCACGTTCAGCTCCGCCTAAGAACCTGAAAAGATTTTTTTTCAATCAAGTTATAAGGACAGAGAATTGTGTGTCTACCGAAGTAGAGAAGGAGTGAGTCCTACCAAGGAGGAAGGAAGGAAGGAAGGAAGGAAGGAAAGGAGGCTGCTTGAGGCTGGGTGTCTCTCAGTGAGAACATTCCGGGACTCTGAAAACTTGAGCGCTGGGCTGACGAGAAACTTCCTTGCTTTGTCCACTTAGAAACCGTCCGTTGGTCTTAGCTGTGGTGGATCTCATCATCCCTGCCTGGTCTCCTCTAGGCAAATTTTCTTTTTCTTTTTTTTCATTCCGTGGTTTTGGCCTTCTAACTGAAATGACTATAAAATTCTCCATCTTAGAGAGAGAGAGAGAGAAGAGGAGAGGAGAGGATAGAGAGAGAATGAATCCCCTCCCCTCCCAATAAAGAGGTTAGGATGGATATTAATTAAACATATCATGGTAAGCAGTTCACACTTGGTCTACGTGAGATCATGGTGCTGAACGCCTTAAATAGGGTTGCAGGTCAATGATCTCTCCATACAATTGGGGAACAAATAAAGAGCTCAGGCAGGCTGTACCCAAACGGAGAGGTTCCGTAAGATGTAATTAAATGGACAAACCAGCAAAGCAGCAACCCATTAGACCTCCAAGCCAAAGTATACGGCAGTGAAGGCCACCCCACCGCCACCCTAAAGTCCTGTTTGCTGGGCCGCCTTGAAAGTGGAGCTTTCTTTCATCTGCCTGTTTTCCAGGCCTGCTTTAGGGAGGATGGATTTGCTTGACCCAAGATTGGATCCATCGCCTTCAAACCCAGGGATGAGTAGATGAAAAACCCTCAGAAGCGCACACCTCCTTCCTGAAGGAGGGTGGGGAGCGAGCCAGCTTGTCTCCGTGGCAACGAGGGGCCCCATCCACAACAGCCTCTTTCTGGCCAGGAGCCAAGCCTTCCAACCGGGGCTTGTGCCCCAGGAGCCTCTGCTCTGGGCCTTGGTGATGTCATTGGAGCCTCTGATGGAGTGATTTTTCTTGGAACTACACAGAGGATGGCCCATAAAGCACAAATGTACCTATCAGCCGCAAGGCCTAAAATAAGCGCTGATTCACAACCACCATACGTGTGAAAATGCCCCTGGCAACCAGGAGCCCCCGGTGGCCCCCACCCGTGGCTCTACGGCGTTTTCTTTTCATAGTAGCACAAACTGTCAGAGCCAGCATGGCTCTCTGGGATGTCCAACCCCCTCATTTGACAAGATGAGGTTTCGTTTGAAGCTGAGTTCCAGGCCGGCTTTGGCTTCCAACAGGGAAGCGTTAACATTTTCCAGAGGCAGCCTGGGCCTCCCCGCCGCTGAAGGCTACTTGAGTGGGAACGTCCGCGTCTTGTTTCAATTAGTTCTGACGCTCTGGGCACGGTGACTGGAAAATGAGTGAGCAGCGAGGGGGAGGAAGTGATGTCACCAGAGAGCCCAGGTAAAAAGCCGGTGACGTGGGGACCGTGGCCAGCAGAACCCTCCCTTGCTTGGCTAGGGATGGAGGGAGATACAGGGCTGTCGCTTCTCGGGCAGCTGGGTGTCGGTGGCAGCTGCTGGTCCGCAGGGGCCACTAAGGGAGAGACACTTCGGTGATGTGGCTCAGGTGGAGGTGGGGACTTCTGTCTTCAGCCAAGCTGGGTAGCAGACACAAGGGCAGCGCCCACTGGCCACGGAGGTCCAGGGGCCCCGTTTGGAGCCGCTGTGGGCAAAGAAACGGAATGTGGCTGCATTGAAGAAGCGCCTTTTCTCTAGCCATGTCCCCAGTACTGTCCCCCGTCCCCCTCCACCAACCCTGGCTCTTGCACTTGCTACCTCACACAAGGAAACGAGGCTCCACCCCACGGAACCCCATGTTTCCAGGGATCCTGGGCTCTGCAAAGCCCCCGAAGACCCTGCCTGTGTGGGTCTGTCTTCCGAGTGTGTGCGTGTGTATGTATGAGCGTGTGTGGTGTCTGGGGGGAAGGGAGGGTGGAAGGAGGGAGGTTGTGCTGACAATTGCAAGTCTGTTCTGAAGCCCAGAGGAAAAAATTAGCCCAGGCTAAGAGAAAGAAAATTTCAGGGTTTCCAAGAATACTTAAATAATTGCTCCTATTCTGGCCTTGCGAGGGTTGGTTTGTTTGAGTAATAGCTCTGGCATGAGTCCTTGACACCACACTTGGTCCCAGAGGCCAGGCTGGCTCTGTCCTGTCTGCCAGGGTGTCCCGCAGGACTGTGGGGTGCTGGGGGCAAAGCCACAGAGTGCTGGGCTGTCCGGAAGGATGGAGAAGATGGCATCTTACTATTGGGGTCTTGTCCGTGGGCCCGCACCGCGTAGCCTTCTCTGAGGTGTGAATCCTCTACTGTGCAAATGCCTGCCTGACCTATCTTATTTCCCAGTTGAAGCTCAGCACCTATAAAGTGGCTACACATATCCTTGTGGGGACACTCCCACCTTGCGTCAAGGGAACTGGGCCGACCTGGGTGCTAGGAGCTTGCAGGACCCTCCATCATCCACTCTGCCAGTCGTGTCTGAGGGGTTGAGGGTGCTTTTCCTTTGCATAAGAAAGAGCTGGGCTTGCATTTTTAGCCATAGATCGACCGGGGTATCCCTACAATGCCAGGATATCAGCTCCCTGAAGCAGGGAGGATCTTTCCCTGGGCTCCCAGAGGGTCTGGTGCTGGTCCTGGTACCGCCATGAGTCACCCAATCCTGGAGGCAGGACTTGCCTGAGTCTTTCAACACCACTGACTGTGTGACCCATTAGCCAGGGGTCCTGAAATCAGTGCAGGCAACAGTGTCTCCAAGCGGCACTTCTCCGAGTGGGCTGCTTGTACACCCGGGGGACCCCTCCACCCCTCCCTTCCCTGGGTGCCCTGACACCTGGGTTCAGCTCCCTTTCCCTTCTGCCTCTTGAAACAGGGTGTTTCAGGCACAGGAGGGTTCTGGAGCCACAGTCCCAACCCTGAGTCACATTACGTGTCCCCTCCATACACTGAAATCAGCGGTCTCCCCAGGGTGGCCAGAGGAACTTCCTCTGTGGCTAGAATGCGGTCAGGCATGCACACACACATGTATACGCATGCGTGCACGGCCTCATCTCTGCCGCCTAGCAGATGTGACGTTAAGATGGGTAACTCTTGCTTCGTAGGTTGTACCTGCTGACAACAGATGCACAAACTGGTGACAGGAGACGTGGCTTTGAGCTCAGGGTCCCTCTCTTACTTTTTGGAACACTCTTCATTGGCTATCTGTCATGTTCCTACCCTGGGGGTAGGGGGTGAGGGAGGAGGATCCCAGAGGCTTCCCTGGGAGTGAATGTCACTGTCCTGACTCTAAGTCAGCAATGGCTTCCCTCAAAGTCCCTGGTGCTCGCCGCAGGACATAGGGCTATGGATGGCCTGTCCCTGCCAGACCCACCTGCATCTTGATCTCTCTCTCTGCCCTTTGTTTCTGCGGCTTGTTGTGACAAGGGACCCCCAGCGGAACCCTTGTTCAGAGAGGGACCCCTTATTTTCTCCGGGTGCATGCCCTAGACCACAATCAACTCTGAAAAAGATTTAAATCCAAATACGGAGGGATAGATACAACAGCAACCCATCTGCCCTAAAGATTTCTATAGTCACCTTCGCTAGGGCCATATGCTGGGGTTCCCAAAAGTACCCTAGTTATTATGAGGGAAAGAAGACCCTGATGATGAATGTGGGGTGTCACTGTCAGGACTCGAGTCTTGGCCACGCCCTTGATGCTGGGGTTGGTTTCATAGGTGTGTGGTGTACTTAACCCCAAACTCACCAGCTTGTATACATTCAATATTTACTGTGGGTGCGATAATTAGCCCGCAGAGATCCCTCAGTGCCATGGGTGAAATGAATACTTCCCTGGCAGTTTGTGCTAGTGAGGAAAGGCTGGCTAGTGTCTTGAGGACAAAAGCCCTGTTTGCACACCTCCAAAGGTTTTTATTGGCCCCACAAGGTTGGGGGTGCACATACACCCTCCAGTTCATTACCATGGAAGAATATCCGAAAGGAAAGGGGTTGCTAAGTTTTGATAAGGTGGTTAATACAACTTTAGGGAGGGTGAGATTACATGTAGGTGAAGGTTTTAACATTCGCTGTGGGTGTGATGCTTAATTCTAGGAAGTTTAGGTCACTGGGCAGACTTCAAATGACGTATGGGATATTCCCAAGGTCAAATTCTCACCTGGGGCCCCCTGGCTACAGCATCAGGGCCTGTATGCACCCAGGTTTCCCGGCTTTCCGGTCAGGTCTTATAGGCTTGACCTGACCTGCCAGGACTCCATGCTCCGACACCTTCCCAGGGGGATCCTGACAATTTACAGCTCTTTACATGTCAATTGCTCCTCAACACATTGGTTTGAAAAATAAAAATACAATACTAATTAGGAGCCCTCCATGGAAAAGTGATTATAATGTTGAAAAAGACAAAATTATAAATTGCGATTATAATAACGTGAGAACAAGTTTCTACGTGGACATCAAGAGATATTTGTTTGTAGTCCAAAAAAGGAGATCAGTCATGGGGAAATCATGACAGAACAGAGGTCCCTCCTGTGTACCTGCCCCTGAGTGGCCGGAACCCCAGGGGCAAACCCAGGCTTCCTGTCCCTGACCTTCTAACATAGGTTTGTCGGCAAAGAGCTGCCTCTGGCAGCTGGGCCAGCACGGGGCGATCGGAGCCTGTATGGTTGATCGTTTTTGAAAAGATTCAAAGCATCGTGAAACACAAAAGCCAAGCTTCCAGGTGGCAGAAGGAGCAGCATGAATACATTTATTCAAGAGGCTCCTCAAGGGACTCAGGCTGCCCCTCCGAAGGTCTGGCCTGTGTACCCCTTTCTTAGACTTCCTGACCAAAGAACTCAGTGGTTGCTCCCTAAATAGCTCATAAACTGCCCCACCTTCCACCCCTGCACAGCCTTTGCTCAAGGCCCATCGTCACACACCTGGACGGCGGAATGAATTAGCCCCCAAGCTGCCACCAGGCTTCTTGAGTGAGAGGCCCAAAGTAGGCACCTGATTAAGTGGCACCGTATTAGAAAATGTTGGTGAAGCATCATCACTTATAGCTAAAATCCAACTTATTTCCCTGGTGGTCAGGCCCATCTATGCTGGGCCCTTTTTACTGTTTTTTCCAGCTCAGGTAAAACCCAGGCACTAGCAGCATCCTGCTCACACCATGCTGCTGCACAGTAGGGCAAATCTTGGAGCAGTAGGAGATGGAGCTGGTGGAATCTAGGAAGACTTCCTGGAGGAGGTGAACTCAAATTCAATCTTAACAAGACAAAGAAGAGAGGAAGGAGTTTTTGGATTAAATGATTTACTCAAGGATCTTATGGACCTTAAGTGGCAGAGTTGATGTTACTGTTGCTTGGATAAGGGGTGGGATGATCAGGAAGGATTGAGCATGGCCAACTCGCATCAGGAAGTGAGGCTTTGAGGTGGCACATGGTAAGGAATTGACCCTGACACACTGTCATGAAACCAGGACCACGTGATCTGCAGGCTCAGAGCAAGGGTCGAGGAGGAGGTGCCGTGTCTCTCAGCTGGAGAAAATGACAAGGATGCAGATCAGCCTCCATAGGAGTTTGGATTTTTTTAAAGCCTCTATCGGAGAAATCAAAATCTCAGGTCTTCTCTTCTGGTGGGTTTGGGCCTAAATGTATATGATCTCTGAGGTCCAGCTCCCAACCTGAAAATTTAACAAAATCCATGTTCTGTGAGCCCCTGACCTGGAGGCCCTGCAGTGGGGAGCCCATGCGGTTATCCTGGAGGAACACCCCCAAAGCCCAGGCGCAGGGACTTCTTGGAAAGCGGAGTCCTGCTAGCATGAGCTCGTGGTGTGACAGATGACAGAAGACTGGAGACAATGGTCAGGACTGGACCACAGGAACATAACAGAACACCCGCCGGAAAGAGACAGCAAACGAAACCTTCGTGGCTTTGAGGCCAGACCTCACCCAGCTGTGGGGTTTGAGACAAGACATGTGACAAGGCCCAGGGTGAGGGATAAGCAGGTACCTCTGGGGGTGCTGTGGGCCAAGTGCACCACTGAGTCATAATCAGTAGGTCCTAACTGCCCCTAATCTGCTTGGAGCTCAGAGGGTGCCCAGCAGATGTTGGCTCTTCCAGCCTCGCCCACACCCCATCTCTGCCAGCCCCACCCCTAAGGGGTGGCCCATCCTGGGGACACAGCAATTGGGCCCCACCATGTTGCCCTACACCTGTCTCTGGGCTCCTAAAGGGGCCCTACCAGCACCTGAATGTCTTTAAATGTGTGCACCAGCATGCACGTGCAGCGTGTACATGTGTGTGTCTCTCCACCCACATGCATATTGACATCAGGTAGCATTTACCGTAACTCAGAAGCCGCCGCCTTCCTGGAAGGCACTGCGAGCCTTCTTCCTCTCTCACCCCAACCACAAAGCCTCAGCGCACAGCCTCACACGGTCACCAGGGCCAGAGCCGTGGGAGCGGCAGGTGGAAGGAGGGGGAGGTGCACAGGACGCGGTCCCCGCCCTGGCAAACCTTAAGAAGCAAGTGTGTAGCCCTGGCTGGCGACACAGTGGATAAGGGTTAGGTGGCCGGTTCGATCCCCAGCCAGGGCACATAACCAGGTTGCAAGCCAGGTCTCCAGCCAGGCTTTCACCTGGAGGCAGGTGAAAGGCAACTGTACATTGATGTTTCTCTCCCTCTCTCTGCCTCCCTCCCTTCCCCCTCTGAAAAATAATAAATAAAATCTTTTTTTTTTTTTTTTTAAAGAAGAAGCAAGTGTGCATTTTATTCCACTAGCCTGGGTACCAGGAATCTCATATTCTTACCTTTTCCTGAATCAAACTGACTAAAGCCCTGGGGCCTCACCTTCCAGGGCGGTGAGGAATTCCATCAGAGACCACGCCCTGCGTAGGGAAAGAATTTGCCCAGAAATGAGGAACCGGCTCATCTGGGCGGCGTGCTGTCTAAACCTTCGAGGTTCGTAGTGGTGGCCACCCCATCCCTTCCTGTCTGGTGGGCATTAAGGGCCATTTGTCCTGGGCAAGGTCCAGCCCCCTCACTCTGGAGCTCAGAGGAAGAAGTGTAAGAGGCCCTCTGCTGAGTATAACCCGCTCCTTGTTGGGAAAGTGCAGCTGGGCCGCAGGGAGGTGGACAATCTGTCCAGAGTGGCCTTCTGTGTGTGGCAGAATCAGAGACAGGAGCCAGGTTTCCTGGTTCCCGGGCCAACTGAGCTGCCTCACCTACAAAGTGGGGGGAGGTGATGACGGGGACCCCTGGCTCCCCCAAACCCCGCCTTGTTGCTGGGCCCCTGGACCGTGCCAACCTTTCACAGGTCCAAGGACCTTGCTCCGGGTCAGTCCCCCTCTGCTTATTTTCCGCTTGGCCCGCGGGGATCCTGTTTATTGGTGAAATCCTTCCTGATTAGACAGACCCTCCCTCCCCTTGACCTCTGCTTGGCGGTAAACATATTTCTCTTTCGTGAAGTGTGTTTCCTCCATCACCTACTGGTTGTAAAGCTCTCCAGCAATTCTGAGCAAAAACACAACTTGCTTACATGTTCCTCCGAGGCCGAGGGCTCCCGGACTTCCTTGTTTCTTATGTTCTCGGCCTGCTGCTGCTTAGGGGTCCAGCTTGGGCCCTCAAATTCTCTCTCTCTCATCGTTCCTTAGCAAGAGCAAAGCCCTTTTCCCCGGAGAGCGAAGGGGCTGACCCTGAGAGATGGACGAGGAGGAGGGGGCCCAGAGGGGAAGAGAGGCCAAACCGAGGTCCACGGCTGGGTTCCCGGTAACCTCTGCCTCTGATTCCCAATCTACTGACCCCCGAGTCCCCATCAGGTACCCCTGGGGATGCAACTTGAGCAGTGTAGCAAACAGAGTCCAGGAGATCTGGTTTCTAGATCTCCACGGAATACCTTGTGACCCCTGATCAGTCTTGTCCCTGCCCTGAGCCTCAGTTTCCCATTTTTTAAATAAGCAGACTGGGCTAAAATTAGGGCTTTTCAGCTGTGTTCCCTGGATTCTACGGGTTCTGGAGATGTTTTTCCAAGGCCAGGCCAGGGTGGTAAAGGTTACAAGTAAGATGTTAGCCTCATCCACCACTTGCCTGCCCAAGCTGCCTGGCTTGAAAATAAAACTGAAAAGGTTGGAAACAACCCATGTGCTCATTTTTCGGATGCTGCTTAGCAAATGACAACATGGGCATGAAAGGAATACTATACAGCTGGGAAAAAGGAGGGTGCTTTCAAAAACAATGGTAAGGAAATATCTCCAGGTTATACTGAGCAAGACTAGCAAGATACAGAATGATGCATAGTATGCTATTTTCCATGCCATTAAATGGGGAGGAGGTGAAGTTAAATATATCTGTCTGTTCTCGGTTTGCTTTAAGAGGCACTAGAAAAACACACATGACCCTAGTGAGACAGTGGACCTGGTGCTGGGGCGGAAGGAGAGGGTAATGGTGAGAGTGGAAGGAGCCGCAGGGAGGAACCAGCTTTCTCAATGGGTAGCTTTCTACAGAATCTTGACTTTGAACCACGTCAACATATGACCTTTCCAAGACAATAAAATTAAAATTTGAAATATATACCAAGGTTGGGAGGCAGGGAGTCACAGGAAGAATGAATCTCACGATGACGCCTACGCTCCGTTGTAGCCATGGTAGGCAGGCAGGGGGAGGAACTTAAGAGATGCCTACATATGCCTGTCTTGAAAGGCAGAGGGGGAAGGGAGGTGTTTTGGGTCCAGGGGTCTGGGGACAGGGAGCTGTGGTCCCTGGGCCCACCCACGAGGTGGCCCCCCTGGGTGGCCAGGGCTTCCTCTAGCTCTTTAGCACCAGGCTATACCGGCACCCGAGCCTCAGGCCTTCCCCTGCTCCCCTTCCTGGCCTGGGCTCCCTGTCTCCGGGGAGTAGGCCAGCGGCTGCCCTCATCAGCCAGCCAGCCAGAGGGCCCCACGGGCGGGCCAGCAGTCCAGAGCCTCCTCCACGCAGGGCTGTCTCCAGCTGACGCCAGCCCCAGACTGTGGCCTGAGCAGCGTCCAGGACGGAGCCGCGGCACAGATGTTCCCATTCTCTGGCTCTAGACAGGCTTCTTGGAAACATCATGGAGCCAGCCCTCCTCAATCCACCTTTGAGCGGGGAGAAGAGGGTCCCTTCTCTGCTGCAGCCGCAGGCACCTGGCTGCCGATCTATGCGGCCCTTGTCTGCACCATTGGCTCCTGTCCTGGGACCCTGGAGGGAGGTGGGTGGGCCAAGGGGAGGGTGGTGAGGCTCCAATCAGCCCCTGTCTAAGGTCTCCTCAAGCTCCTTGGCTTTTTCTGGCTGGCTCGCCAACATAAGTGGTCTGAGCTGGGGGCCCTGCAGCCAGACCGGGACAGGCGGGAGGAGAGGAGGTGACTTCCGGGCTCAGAGAAGAGGGAAGGGGCCCCGAGTGTACGGAGCTCCAGCTGCATCATCCGTAAAATAGGGATGAAAATAATAATATCTCTAAAGATGAAAGGAAGGTAATAAATTACCTGGTCAGGCAGTTAGTGTTGAAAAAAATATTGGCTACCCCCTCCCTCCCAGATATAAGGGGCAAGGTCAGGGCCAGGCAGCGTTTAAGAAGATCCTGAACTCAAGTGCCTGGGTTCAAATCCCAGCTCTGCCACTTACTCTCTGTGTGACCTTGAGCCAGTTACTTAACCTCTCTGTGCCTGTGAAAATGGGGGACTGACAAGTACAGAGTTCATAGGACCGCAGGGAGAAACAAAGGAGCTGAGAGCAGTGCCCCCCTGCAGTGAGCACTTTGTGTGTTACCTCTTAGGATGCTAATGTCACCCACTGCCCCCCCACCCCCACCCCATACCAAAGTCCTTGTGGACCCAATTATAGCTCTTTGAATGAGTGCGCTGCTGTGATCTGAGGGCCTCTTCCGTAGCCAGGCTGGGACTGCTTCTCTTGGGGCGGGGGTGGGGTGGGGAGAAAGCTCATTTCAATCCCATCCCCTCACCCGGACTCCAACCAGCATCTGTTTTCCATAAATGGCTCCAGCGGTTTGTCCGGGAAGGCAAAGCTCCCCATAGGCCACCCAGCTGGGCACGCAGGCTGCTCATGGGGCGGGTGGGTCTTTCTGGGCCTCCTTCCGGCCCTGCCTCGGGCCCTGACACACCTTAGGGCCGTGCCACCCTCTAGGTAATACTGCCAGGGACATCACTCCCTGCCCCAGCTGCTGCCGCCTGCCCCTGGGCTCCTGGCTGCCCGCTGCCGCCAGTGGCACACCACCCCCAGGGCTGCCCAGCGACCGCAGCGGTCCAAGTCCCCGCCGCACCAGGGACCAGCTGCCCCTCGGCCCAGAACCTCTGGTTGCCAGGCTGTGGCTACTCATTGCATGAACCCCTTAAAAGAAACAGCGTGTGGTTCTTTCTGGTGCTTCAGGCAGAAGGAGGGCTTCCAGAATATTCTGCTTCTGGACCCTGGCCAGAGGCTGGTGGGGCCCTGGGTCCCTCCATCATCTCTCTGTCTGCGCCATTCCCATGGGGCCTGGCTCCCCCTCCCACAAACTCAGTTTGCACTTTGTTCTTGGCGGCTACTAAAATGTACCTCACGGCAGGCCCGTAAAGACGGCCTTTTCTGTATCTTCAAGCAAACGGCAGTTGAAATAAGCCCTGCTGTGTTATGTTAGGGGTGTACTCTTCTGGCCCCGTGGTAACGTAGAAGGCAAAAATTTGTACTCCCTGGTAAAACGGGAGGCTTCAAAGAGAACCCTGGGGAGAAAGATCCACCAAGTAGGGCTTTCGTCTCTTTTGTGTTTTTAGTTCACTGATGGGAACAGGGCCTGACCATTGCAGGTGAGTGATTGTAATGTGGGCTTGTCCCCGGCCGGAGGCCCCACACCTGACCTCCTGGCTCCATCCCCTTCTGCCTTTAGGAGAATGTTTGAGGATCACCAGGTCCCCAGTGAGGTCATTTAATCATCCTAACACCACAGTGGCCTCATGGGACGGGTGTCTTTACGGTGCAGAACGGTTGAGCACCTGAATCCCTCTGTTGTGTTGGTCCACGTGTAGATGAGGAAACGGAGGCTGGGCATGAGGCCAGTGCTGCTGTGTGCCGGGCTGGGCTCTGACCTCCATTCCGTGGTGCGTTAGACTAGTATGGCAGTCCTTTCGGGGTAACGGGAGAGAGGGGTAGACCAGGGCCACAGGAGGGTGGAGGGGAGGCTCCGTAGAAGTGGCACAAGCCGTGATGTTAGGAGGGATTTTGTAGGAGTGGTGCATCAGGTTCGTTATCCCGGAGGCTGGAATGGGTTGCGCAGGGACACCTGGACGGACGTGATGCCCGGGAAGGGGTGGAAGTCACCCCTGAGGGGCCTCACCACCCTTATGAAGGTGTCTGGGCTCAGGAGCAGGCCTCCTGGTTGTAAGCAACAGAAGGCAACTTTGGGTGATTTCATCAGAAAAGGGAGTTATTTGGAGAATAACTCACAGACCTGGAAAAAAAGAAAGAAAGAAAGAAGAATAAGGAGAAGGAGAAGGAGAAGGAGAAGGAGAAGACCCATGAGTTAGACTTGGAAAAGAAGGGGAACTAGGGAACGGCCCAGAGTCCAGGCTGTGAGAACTTTCCGTTTGTCACTTTGATTCTCCAGTGTTGGAATCAAAGAGCCGTCAGCTTGCCGCCTTGAAGCATTTTGTGCCAAATGCAAACCTCTTGGGTATGGAGGCCGATCGGTCTGCCTTGGGAAGGGCAGGACCTCCTGGCGGATGATCCCACCAGGTCTTCACACGTCAGGTGGTCTCGGTGAAACACCGAAGTCGTGTTTCCTAAAGAGGGGCAGAAATCTATGAGGGGGGTAAACCAGAATGAAGGTGCTGGGTAGAAATTTGGGAAGTACAGGGGTTGAAGTGTCTGGGGTTCGTCCCCGTTGGACAGGTTTCAGATTTGGGAAAGAGGCTGGTGGGTCATTGCTTGAAGGGGTTGTTGAAGCTGTGGATATGCAGAATGGTAGATGGCAGGCGTCTGCGTCTGTCACGCCTTCTTTTGTTCCTTTGATCAATTCATTCCTACGTTTTCTCTTTGCCTGGTAAGGCGTGATCTCAAATACTCTTGGTCAGAATTTGAGTTTGGACTCAGGTTTTACCCCAATGTGTGCTTCTCTGTATCTTTTTTATTCCCTGCCACACCTAAAATCTACACAGTCTACAACCAATGTTTTTTTGTTTGTGTGTTTGTTTCCTAATCAAAGTGATAAGGAAATCACAGAAGGTAACATTTGTGGCACAGGGTTAAGCCTGTCCTGCTTTGTTGAAAAGTGCCCCCTCCCCCCCCCCCCCCAGATTTATGCTGGTTGATTCGGGTCAGTTTCACTGTTATTTCCCAAACCCTTTTCTGCTGTTGTTGGTTCCTTTCTGAATTTTCCCTGGGGAATTGCCCTCAACATTCCTGTTTCCTTAAATCCAATCAGCCCCATCTGAGAAATGATCCCCCTAAAACATACCCATGTCAAGTTTCTGTAACCTGTGGGTGTTCCCTGACAGGAGGGAAGGACCCCTGCAGCTGTGATTAAGTGAAAGATCTTGAGATAAGGGACTAACCCTGGATTATCGGGGTGGTCCCCATACGGTCCCAGGACAAGTGTCTTTTTCTTAAGTATATTTTATTGATTACGCTGTTACAGTTGTTCCAACTTTTCCCTTTGCTCCCTTCCACCCAAGCCCCTCATTTGCTCCAGAGCCCCATCCCCCTTCTTAGTTCATGTCCATGGGTTGTGCAACTTGGCTGGTGTGGCTCAGTGGATTGAGCACTGGCTTGCAAACCAAAAGGTCGCCAGTTCGATTCCCAGTCAGGGTACATGTCTGGGTTACAGGCCAGGTCCCCAGTTGAGGGCATGTGAGAGGCCACCACGTATGGATGTTTCTCTTTCTCCCTCCCTTTCTCTCTCTCTAAAAAGAAATAAAATATTTTAAAAAATAAATAAAATAAAGGAGAGGCTGAGGGAGATCACAGACCCCCACCCAGGAGAGAGGAGGCTATGTGGAGCTAGAGGCAGAGACTGGAGTGGCAGGACACAGTGCTTGCAGATACCTAGCCTACAGGACTGCACGAAAATCCACTTCTGCTCTTAAAAAAAAAAAAAAAAAAAAAAGATTGTATTTATTACTTTCAGAGAGAAGGGCAGGGAGGGAAGGAGAAAGGGAGAGAAGCATCCATGTATGGTTGCCTTTCACCTGCCTCCAGCTACGGACCTGGCTGGAGACCTGGCGTGCAACCTGGTTCTGTGCCCTGGCTGGGAATCGAACCAGCGACCTTTGGGTTCGCAGGCCAGCGCATGTCTGCTCTTTTAAGCCTCCAAGGTTGTAGATCCTCAACACTGGGGGATGGAACAGGAAAATGAAGCTACAAGGACATCCAGCCTTGAGCAAGGGACCAGAGCAGCGTTCCCTGGGCCTCCTGTGGCCCCTGGGAGCAGGGGCCCAGTGTCTGCCACCCCTCACACGGCATCTCTCTGGAGGTCAGGGTGCTGGGGCCTGGCCAGTGTTTGCCTTCTTTCTCCTCCATGTCTCAGCAAAGCTACTCAAAACTCTCTTCCCCTGGCAGGAAAAGCATATGTTCTTTCCATATAGAGGAGAAATTGTTCCAGTAGTGAGTAAGCCTCTTGGCCGTGGAACCTGGCCCAGCCCGACACACTCCGGGCAGGAAGCGGGCAGCGTCCGTTACCGCTCCGGGAACCGGACTGGACTGGCTTCTCACGTTTGGGGTTGCCTTGAGATGGGGTGCAGGATGGCGGGGGGCAGGCCCAGATGTGCAGGTCAGGATGGAGAGTCCTGTCCCCGAATAGAAGACTGTGGTGCATTTAGGCTGGGCTGGTTGCTAAGGGGGTAGAGAGGGGCAGGTGACCTGGGCTGTCCCCTCACTCTGTCGGCCTCCAAGGGTCATCTCAGAGGTTGACTCAGGTGTGCTCAGAGGGGCCGGACCACTTTTTTTTTCAGACTGTCGTTTCCAGCACCCCCACCCCAATTCTCCTCGATGCCTGCAGAGTTAGGTGGCAGCCATGATGCGGGTCTGGTGCCTCAGTCCCTGCTGCCCCAGCCACAGACCGTACAGGCCTTTCCAAAGCCAGCCCTCTCTTGCCTCAGTGGTGCCCGGTGTCCGTCCCACCTCATCTCCATCCGTTAAGAATCCACTGAGGATGGAGCTTGGGAAAGTGGGCAGAGAAGGGGTGGGGAGGCAAGGACATGGCAGTACTTGGTGGGGCAGGGCTCAGCATAAGGGGAAAATGTGGAAGAAATGGGGGACATTTAACCTGGAACCTCGGGGTTGACGTGGCAAGTTGTGACCACTACCCGTGTTGACATGGCGTGGATTTGCCCTGGATAGGAGACAGTGGGTTCATTCTCCGCTGCTGGACGCATCCAGGCTGAGGGTCAGGTGCCGGCTGGGAGGTGGACTAGAGCGTAGGTCTCACACGGGTGCCGTGAGGGCCAGGCACCACCCTGGGGGTGTCCCCGCTGGCCAGCGTGTCTGCCGGCCACAGTCAGCTGCGGCTGAGTGCAGCGGGGGGCATGCTCTCCCTCACCCACTCACTCCCGGTCCTGATGTCCCCTCGGGCATCGAAGGCTTTGAGCCTTGGGGCAGAGGCCCGACCACACTCAACTCAACCTTTCTCTAGATTCAAGCTTCAGGGTAGCCTGAGGGACATTGGGGCACGGTTGGGGGACAGGGAGCTAGGAACTGACCTTGGGGAGCAATGGGGGGCAGGTAAAGGGCTTAAGGAGAAGAGGTGGGACGCAAGGTGTGTCAGAAGCCCAGCTCTGCCCTCTCCCTGGGTGCCTGGGGTGGACCCCGCCTGGCCCTTCTTCAAGCACAGGGGTGCTGGGACTGGTCACAAAGCAGCCGCTCACAGATACCATCTTTCCTTCCTCCATCCCTTGCAGCATCATCGAGGGAACCCAGCATGTGCAGGCATCGACTTTGTTTCTGTTAGGACAAGGGCAGCCCAGAGGCAGCGCTCTGCCGTTACTGTGGTCGGTAGTGGTGGGCGCTGCTTGGGAGGCTCCGCTGGGCACCTCGCGTCTGAGATCTCAATTCTCCTCCCAGCCCACTGGATGGATGGGAACCCTGAGGCCCTCAGCGCTGAACGTGTGTGTTTCTCATGCAACTATGCGGGGGGCGGGTCCTGGCGCCTGCCTGGGGCTTGGGGTGGGAGGCTCCCCAGGTTTTCTCGACCCTGGGGGCATCCAAGCCGGGAAGCCGGAGGCAGGAAGTCAGGTTAGATTTTCTTTGGAAATCCTGGTTCATCTCTCCTTTTCAGAAAGCTTGGGGCCATGGAAGGAAACTTTTTTGGGGAGTTGGAGAGCCTGGGGTTTCCGTCCAGGCCAGGCTGCCTCACTGCTGGGGTCCCTCCTAAGCTTCTGCTCACAGTGAGGGCAGCTGAGAGTCGCCTGGGGCAGCCTCCCTGGACCATTTTCACGGACACAGTCCTCAGCCTCACGCCCGAGTGCCTGACTCTGGCCGCTGCCCCGCGGCCTGGCCGATGGAAGGTCTGAGGGCGCCACCTGGTGGCCAGTTCCGGCCAGACAACTGGCCGCTTAGTTCATGAAAATCTTCCAACAGCAGAGTAGCAGAGGGGCGGCACCTCGCCACCCTCCCACACTCGGGAGGGAGACCTCCAGGTTCCCAGGGGTTAGCATGGAACACGGCAAAGCACTTTCATCTGTGCAGGAGGCTATTTACGACAGGGCTGTGACCCTCTCTCTGCACAATGGGCAGCCAAGGGCGGGTGGCAAGGGGCGAAGCTGGACCAGGGTCAGGAGCTGGCCTGGTGGCCCACAGCCCTAGGTCAGTGACCCTGAACTCTAGCTGCACGTTCCAGCCACCTGGCCTTTGGGCAGTGTCCCCCGAAACCTGGGCCGGGGCCAGCAGTGTCAGCTCAACAGGGAGCTTGGTGGGAATTCAGAGTCTGGGGCTCCAGCCCACAGCTACTGAATTAGACACTCTAGGGGTGAACCCAGCACCCCCAGGCGATGCCGGTACACAGCCAGGTGTGACAGCTCCGTGTGTGCTAGGGCTGCTCCAAAAGCACCTGAGGTGATCTGAACATCCTAGGGGGAAGAAACAGTGATTCTGTTGGTAGTGGACCTACTGTGGGACCCAGACACGGATTGAAATAATGAATGGTCACCGCCCTGGGGTGGACCCTTTCTCCCTCCCAGGCTCTCCCTGGGGTCCCCTGGACCCTCAGACTTGGAGACCTAACCTCCGGTTGTCAACAATGGGTGGGTGCTCGCCCTCTGTACCTTGGCTTTGAATCTCCCCAGTTCCAAGATGGGATGGATGGACCTTTGGACCTGTACCACATCCAGAAAATAAAGCTGCCTCGCTGGGTGTGAAATCAACCGGGAAAGCGAGGCTGTGGCCAGGGTGGTTAACAAAAATCACAATGGCCCAGGGGATTCAAGATAGTAAGGAAATTGACCCTGGATCCCCACACCCCAACTTGGGGGTCCGTTGCCCTCTCAGCATTGCAGACTGGGCCCTGTCCACTGCTCCCCGGCTCAGAGGGAAGAGGGAGAAAGACAAGAAGAGGACCCATGGTTGCGTAGAGAAAATATAGAGGCATTTTACTATGAAAGATGCATTTTCCAAGAGCGAGGAATTTTGCTGCACCGAAGAGATGAAGACCTTTGGCCCAAGGAGAAGGGGCTTCATCAAGCTGACACGGTGGGGTGGGCCGCCCTCAGTTGCAATACATTTTCTTGGATATTCGATAGAGCTCCATGGTTGCTCTGGCGTCTTCCACGGAGCTGTGTCCAGACAGGCTGTTCTGCAGACACACACACAGAGTGGGGACTTGGGGAGGGGCGGATGCACAGCCCCGTGCGACCTGGCTTCCCTGCTCGCACCCTGACTGCCAGAGCCCCGGGGCAGGTCTGAGGCTGGAGCAGGCCCAGCCCTTTAGCTACGAAGGCCCAGACTTGGCTGGGCCCTTAGGGCCGATGGGGACCCTGCGGACTTGCTATGGAGACACAGAGGGGCTGGAGCACCGAGGAATATGTGAAAAAGGTGTCTCTAAACTGCCGCTTTCTCAGCAAGTTGAGAAAGTGTTCTTTAATGAGTCGATGCGCTGGCCTTTCTGTGCTTCATCCTGTGTCCCTCAGGACGCCCAGAGGGGCCTGCACTCATGTCCTGCCTCCTACGGGATCCTGGCTCCCCAGCCAAGCAAGCTGGGGCTCATCTGTCCCCTCCTCCACCCTGTCCCCGGCCCTCCTCCACTAACGGTCATCATTCGAACTCCATCCAGATCTGGTTTCTCAGCTAGCCACCCACCCATTGTCCCTGCTCCAAGGGCACCTGCCCTGCCCTCTGTGGGACACTGCCCACAGTGTCTGCTGGTGATCCGTGTAGGGGTCACCCAACATTGACCCAGGTGCTCCTTAGGGACAGGGCCTTGCCCACCTGGTGCCCCTGGTACCTCATTCAGCTCCACACAGCATAGGCACGGTGATAAATATCTGTTGACCTTGGTGGCCCTGTCTGGTATGTCTCAGAGGATTGAGTACCAGCCTGAAACCCAAGGGTCACTGGTTTGATTCCCAGTCAGGGCACATAACCAGGTTGCAAGCCAGGTCCCCAGCTGGAGGCAGGTGAAAGGCAATCATACATGGATGCTTCTCTTCCTTTCTTCCTCCCTCCCTCCCTGCCCTTCTCTCTAAAAATAATGAATAAAATTTTTCAAAAAAATAGGTATCTGTTGACCTTCTCAAAAGTGCACAGCCCCTTGGGACTACGGGGAGACAGAGCATCTAGAGCTAAACATTTGTTCTGTTACCTTGGGTGGGTTTAGAGTTTTGGAGGGAAGGGTCGGGACCCCATAACCGACCTCCTGGCTGTGTGAGGCTGGCGTTTGGGCCTGCCACTGGGAAGGGGCGATGGAACCTCACCTGGATGCTCCTCCCGAGGAGGCGTTCACAGAGCACTCGCAGGGAGACACG
Organism: Noctilio leporinus; assembly: GCA_004026585.1. Lineage (NCBI taxonomy): Eukaryota > Metazoa > Chordata > Mammalia > Chiroptera > Noctilionidae > Noctilio > Noctilio leporinus. The sequence goes on along the minus strand of PVIW01000343.1, from coordinate 115,292 downwards.
CCGGCAGTGCAGCACACTGGCTTTGGCCCACAGCATCATGTCCCTGGCCGTGTCGTAGACAGCATAGTTGTCCATGTCCTCTTTCAGAGCCTCAAAGTCATGCTTCAGGTCATGCCCCACCACCAGCTTGCCTCTCAGGAGCTGCAGGATCTGGCCAGGAAAACAGCATCCCACAGGTCACCTTAGTCTTCTGGGTGGGTCTGGGCAACTTGGTGTTGCCATGAGCTGGGCGGGGAGCAGCCCCTCCTTAACTCGCTGTGTGACCTCGGGCAGAGCACTGTCCCTCTCTGAGCTTCAAACGTATCATCTACAACATGAGAAGATGGGACCAAGTCCTTCCTCCCAGTTACTAGTTTTGGTCTGAGCCAAAGGCTCATCCAATTCCTTCGGTGGTTTCCATGGGGAATAGTCATGTGTGAAATGATGGAAAAATAAGGACTGGGCTCTGCTGCCCGTTCCTGACACAGAGCTCCCCAAACCCTTGCTATTTCCTGGGTGACAGGTGCGTCTTCTGCTCTAATGAGGCACCTCTAGGTGGGCCGTGGGTCGGGGCTGGTCCCTGGAAAGACCATGTCATGATTGGAAGCTGGAAATTTTCGGCCCTGCCTCTCATCCCCTTGAGAGGACTTCTGAACTGGAAGATGGTCTGTGAATGCTACATTTATGGTTTTGTTCCAGCAGCTATGGAAGACTAACACGGCGAGCTGCGCAGGAGGCCGGTCTTGTGCTGAAATTTTGCAAATGAAAAACAACAGGAGCCCCAAGGAGCCTTGGAGTCATTTGCCCAAGGATACTCGGACAATTTCAAAAAGAAGTTTGCAGATTTCTTGACACTCCTCTCACCACAGCTGGAGTCAGGCTCCCCTACCACCTCGCCTACGGGCCTTCCTGTGTGACTTCGGACTTCTCTATGGGGCCAGTCTCCCGGGCTCCCTGAGCTACCCCAAAGCCTGGTGACACTACATGGAGACAGGAAGGCCCAAGGAGCCCTAGTGCCAGGTGCCAGACAGGTGGATGAGCAAACGGCCCTGTGATCCCAGCCCTCAGCCTGCAAGATGCCTCTGCTGAGAAGCCGTTCCTATCTGCCAAGCCCTGGCCGGATTGCAAGTACGTGAGTGAAACAAATATTGGCACGATTTGAGCTGCCAGGTTCTGGGGGGGTTGCGAAGCGCCATCAGGTAAGTGGGACACTCGCACAGCTTGTGCCAGAAGCAGCCTGTGTCCCTCCCTCCCAGGACCGCAGTCTGTGCCCCAGGAAGGAGCTCTCAGTCACACTCGCTTCATCTTGTCTCTGCTGGTAGCTGCCCCCCCCAAGTTCCGGGGCGGGGGGCCTTTGGTATGCCCTCCCATTCAGAAAACTGAGGCTCAGAGCATTGAGGTGACCATCCCAGTCACAGCGCTGGGGGGTGGGGTCTGTCCTTTCACCATTGATACTGAAATCTGGATTCGGATTCTGGATTTCTACGGGTGGTGCTGGGGTGGGGTCCCCCGAGGGGTGAGGGCCGTGACCTCAGAGTCCTGTGTGCCCTGTGTGCGGAGGCAGGGAGCAGAGCATGCGCTAATCATGCAGCCTGTTTTCCTGGCTGGGAGCTGGCTCCGGCCCAGGGCACACATGCCCCCAGGGCGCTGTCTGCCATTCCAGAGACAGCCCTCATGGTCCCTGATGTAAGAGGGCCAAGTTATCTGGAGTCACTGTGGAGTGGATTGCTGGGAAACCCATCAGTTCCCGAGCCTGAAGGTCCCAGAGGGTGGTGGTGGTGGTGGTGGTGGGGGCTGCGTATAACGTCACAGGATGCCTCATGAGACACGTGTAAGAGGGGGACAGGCACCCAGAGGGAAGAAGTTGAAGCAGGGCAAGGTGGCGAATAGCCTGCCTACCAGAGATGCCAACAGCCCTTTAGGACAAGGATGTAGGGCACGGGCAGGGAGAGCCAGCCAGGACTGGCTGTGGGGTCTCACGGAGGTTAAAGACCATCTCGGGGCTTCCCTCCCCTGTAAGTAAGGTGAGGGCCAGGGGAGGTAAGGCTGGTGAGCAGCTGGGCTTCACTGGCTTCCTTAGGTGAGACTGGGGCGGAGAGGGTGCCCCTGCTGAAGCCCAGGGAGGTGGGGAGGCACCGGCAGGCTGGGGGACCTCTGGCTGTGGGGCCTGCCCTGAGTCAGTGCAATGAGGCAGGTGACAGACAGGTGTGTCAAAACCAGTGGGAGGAGCTCCCATTCCTGGAAAGAATTGCACAGGGTAGGGAGGGAAAGGAACACGAGCTGCCTTCATCATCCTGGCATTGTGCCAGGTACTTTCCTCCCCTCCTCCTGAGGCCTCTCAACAAAAATATTCCTAGCTGCATTCCTCTGAGAGTGGGGCTGGGGGGCCAGGGATCAGAGAGGGCGAGAGGCTTGCCTAGGTCACACAGCAGGGGAGGTGCGTGTCTGGATCTGCCTGGCCCTGTCTCTATCACTAGAGCATTATTATTACCACCTACTGAGAACCCAGGGGCTTGATTAGCATCACTGACGGTGGAGCCAAAGCAGTGCTGAGCCCAGGTGTTTCCCAACCAGGGGTACAGCTTCTGGAAGGCTTTCAGTTACCCACCAGAAAAGGGGACCGCAGAGCCGTGTGTCCCCTCATCCCACCACAGAGGAGTGACAGGCCCAGGGGTCTGCCTGTGTCCTCCTTCCCCTGGGTGTCGTTCTAGTTCCAAGTATAAAATATGTCACCGGGGGCCCTTGTTGACAATCCAGAGGGCAACCCCTACTCCAGAATCGACTGAATCAAAATCATTGATCGGGGTGCAGAGGGCGGGGTTGGCAGGGGTCCCAGGGTGTCCTCTGTGTCACATGCCCTCCCTCCTTTCATTCATTTCTGTCCCCTCATCCCTGGCTGCCAGGAGAGGTGGCTGTAAGAGATTAAAGAATGTCCTTGGGCCCTGGCCCGTGGAGCGTTGTCCTATAAACTTAAAGGTCACAGGTTCAACTCCTCATCAGGGCACATACTGGGCTGCGGGTATGGTCCCCGGGTCAGGGCACGTACAAAGGACAGCCAGCCGATCAACATTTCTCTCTCACATCCATCCTTCTCTCTGTCTCTCTGTCTCTCTCTGTCCCTCTCTTCCTCCCTTCCCCTCTCTGTAAACATCAATAAGCATATCCTCAGGTGAGGATTTAAAAAGGAGGGAAAAAAAAAAAAAACGTCCTTGGGAAGGTCCAGGTCCCTTACTGTCATCTTCAGGCGGGTCCTGGTCCCCCTGTTCCCTCCTGTCCCCTGCCCGCACCTTGTGCCTTCTTCCCACAAGGCAGCTTACCCTGGGGGACCTGGATGTTGACATGATCATCCGATCTGGCCAAGCCCCAGGGTCACCTGCCTGGTGGCAGTGCCCCCCGGGGCAGGGGCTGCTGCGCTGGTTACAGAAGGAACAGCCTCCTGTTTTGCAAATGCCCGCTGCCTCCCTTCTGCACTGTGATGTCTCCCAAGATCCAGTTTCCTTGTTTGCCAGCTGAAAATGCGATGGTCCCTCCCAGTCCCTGTTGTGGGGTAGCCGCTACCCCCAAACTGGGCTACCCCTGAAACAGCATGAACTCACAGAGGTGGGTTACAAGCTATTAAAAATTACTCTTAGGAAAGCAAAACCAACAACGAAAGAAAGCAAAGGAAAAGATCCTTCGCCTGCCCCGTGAGAGCCCTGAATCTGAGGACTAGGTTGTACCCCAGAGTGCTGTGTGTCCCCAGGCAACTCCTGTCCCTCTCTGGACCTCAGCCTCCCCATGAGTTCCTCCCTGCGCTGACTGATTTGTGGGGAGGGAGGGACATCCTAAAGGACTCCTCTGGCCTGGGCCTGCCAGAACGGGAGGGTTTCTAGGGGCAGGGATGTGGGACAAGTAGGTGATGGCGGAGCTGAGGGAGGAGGCAGGAGGGGTAGGTAGGTGGAGGCTTGGAGGGCCACACATGCCAGGCTAGGAGGACCTCAGGTGCCCTGGAACCCTGGCAGCAGGTCACAGTGACTGGTGACAAGCAGGGCTGGTGTCTGAGACCACGGCCTCAAAGGAAGCCAGAGAGGGGACCCAGATGTGTCCTGTGGGTTTCTGCCCTTCTCTGTCCACGGGCGCCTTAGCAACTATCACTGCATCTAGCCTGCGGGGGACAAGGAAGCAGGCATTAGTCCTCCCCTTGCGCTGGTGAGGAACCGGGCTCAGGAAGGGTCCCTAACACACCCTAAAGGTCACAGACCAGTGAGTGACGGAGCAGGAAGTGTGAACCTCAGATGTGGTTCCAACACCCGCAGGGTGTTCAGATCCTGGCTTCGCTGCTTGGGTGGCGGAGCGCTTGCTGCTCTGGGCAGGGCTCTGTGCCCCTCCCAAGAAACACTGGGCCTGGCATGGCTTCCACTGAGAAACCGGGTGTTTCTGCACCATGTCTGCCTGCGGACCGAGGACTGAGGTATCCCACTCCCAAGGCCAGAGCGAAGGGCACCCAGGGAATTGCCTGACAGACCAGGCTGGGATAGGAGAAGTGTCTTCCACTGCCTCCTGTCCCCCTGCCCTGGGCTCTCTGCCCTTTCTGCCACTCTGACGGGGACAAAGGCTGGGGTCCTGCCACCCACCTGCCTGCTCAGTGGGTAGGACTCTATGCGCTCCTGGGCCTCCCTCTCGGCTGCTCTCCCCGATCCTTTGTCCTGACATTTCCTACTTTCCTGTCTGTTTCAGTCCTGCTGATGTTTCAGGCCCCCTAGCTGCTCTCTAGGTTGTCCTGTGTTCCTCACTTCCATCTCCCTTCACAGCACCACTGCCCCCTTACCCACTGCTGTAGTCCTGAAACTCACTTTGATCCTGCTCTGCTCTCACTCAAGAATCTTCAATGGCTCCCTATGGCCCCACTCCTTTGCATGCGCAGACTTCTCTCACCCCTTGCAACTGCCCCCCAGCTTCATGGAGGCTTTCCAGAATCACCTAGATATGCTGGACCCCACCTGCAGGGCTCCCCGGCTCCCCCTTCGTGCCTCCAGGTAGTGCTGTCCAATAAAAATGTGACAGGAGCTGCCTAAATTTTAAATCACCTCCCCCGTATTTTAAAAGGTAAAAAGAAATAGGTCAAATTAGTTTTAATGTTTTACTTAACCTAATATATCCAAAATGTTAGCATCTCAACCTGTCGTTGATATAAAAAATTATCGAGGTATTGTACGATATTTTAAAATTGCTTAGCCTCATCCAAGGACTTTGCAGCGTTTTGCAGTTTGGACCAACCGCTTTCCAGCCACGTGGCTGGTGGCACCTGTTGGACCCATGGCTCTAGAGGTCTGAGCCTTAAGTTTTGAAACCTGACCTGCTCTTCCCTGCTGTTTTCTGAACTTGTGCAAGTTATCTGGTGTCGTGGGCTGAATTGTGCAACCCCCGCCATGTTCATTTGTTGAGATTCCTTGTTCCTCAAAACGTGATTTATTTGGAATGAGGGCCTTTGCTGATGTGGTTAGGGGGAGCCCCTGATTCCAATGACGGATGTCTTTATAAAGATAGGAAACTTGGGTACAGACGCGGGTTACCTGCGGAAGCCGGGGAGAGACCTAGAAACAGACTATCTGCACCACCCTCGGGCAGAACCCTGCCTGCCAACACCTTGACCTTGGGCTTCTAGCCTCCAGCACGGCGGGACCAGACACATCTGCTGCTTCAGCCACGGGTGTGCGGGACTTTGTTACGGTGGCCCTGGCCAACAAATCAACTACTGGCCGTCGTTCGGGCCAGCCTCAGTCTCCTCCTCTGTGACACGGGATAAATGGGGCTGACAGTCATGGTGGCTAACGTGGGTCCCTGCGCAGGCACTCAAGCCTCGAAAGAATCCTGTGAAATGACTAGTACCGTCCCGTGTGGTTCTGCGGCTGTGGAAACCGGGTGCCGGGAGGTTCAATGAGCCGGTAAGGACCGAGTGAGCTCCTGAGACCCCTCCTGGCCGGCTAGTAGCGGAGGCATGAATGAGCTCAGGGCTGATTGTCAGGGCGGCTCCCACCCAAGGCTCAGTCAACAGTAGCTCTTGTGGTTTTTTTTTTCTCCAGCGACCCGACCGGAGCCCGACACGGGCGCATGCGAGCTTCAGAAGTGGAGACAAACCTCGGTTTCCTTTGTTGTGCTTGGACTTCCCCACACCCCACCGGAATAGAAACCAGTGAGTGTGTGTACCTTTCTGAACCTTCCCGGAAGTGACTGATGGGGTGTGGGTGTGTGTGGGGAGGGGGCAGGACCTGTAGAATGGGTGAATGCGAGTGCGCTGTTTGGTGCTTCAGAGAAATGGAAAGTTAAACCTGGAGAAGCCGGCACAACAAGCTGAAGGACGGGGTGTGAGCATCAAGGGGCCTTAGACCGCCCGTCGGTGGGTCTGGCAGCAGTTCTCCAGGACCAGGAGGACCCCTGCAAAAATCTGCCCAGGATCCCTTCCTCACTTCCCCGCAGGGCTCACCAGGGGTGGCCTGCCATGGAGGAAAGAGCGCGGAATCCAGCCCTCACATCAGGGTGGACCAGAAGCCCTGCAGGCTGCTCCCAGGTGGGGGTCTGCCGCTGTCTGGTGGCAGGAAGACTTCTGTCTCAGGAGACACCCGTGGTTTCTCCCTGCCCCGGAGCTCCCCACACAGGGGGGCCGTGAATCTTATGCCCCTGGGGACACAGGTTATTACGGATCTAGCTACCCCTTGGGGAAGGCGCCAGGGAAGTGCGAATGTATCGAGGATGTGTCCGCAGCCCCCCTCAGCTGGGCCGGCCCCTGGCCCCTCACTCACCTCCCGCCTGGCCACGGCGAAGGGTGTGGCCTTCTCCATATGCTGAGGCGTGACCCCACTGACCCGGGTTCTGTAATCGGTGATCTCCCCCTCCGGCCGGATGAACTTGTCGTAGAGCACCGAGCCGTTGAAGTCCACGAGGCTGCAGCGAGCCAGGCCGCTCTCCCGGAGGGGCCCCAGCCCCACCATCTCACAGTCCATGGCCACCACCTCCATGTTGCTCGCCATGCTTGCGGAGATGCTCACCTGCCCTGGAGAACGGGCAGCGGGAAAGGCATCACTCGGGGACTAGCCAAGGCCCTGGGCATCCTCCTCAGCCACCACCCAGCCAGCCTGCACCCCTGCCCTGCCCTTATCACAATACCAGCTGACAAAAGGAAGTTGGCCTTTTGCCACCCTGCTGGCCTCCGGGCTCGGTGGGCCCGGGGCCTCCGGTCCCACTCAGCCTCAGGACCAGGAGACCACCTGCCCTGCCACCCTCGAGAGACACGCTTTGTGGCTGCCACCTCAGCTCCCATCCTCACCTGTCAGCCTCCAGCGCCCTTGTCTCTCGCCTGCCTCTCGGGTGGCACTCGCTGCTCAGCCACTGCAGTTGCTCTTAGCGGTGACTCATCTCTGACTTCAAGCTGGGGAAACCTGACCCTGCTTTAGTTTCAGGTTCGTTTTTAAGCGTCTGGGTTGGGAGGCAGGCATGTGGGCTCCGGGCTCCTTGCCCCGCCTCCTGCGGGCAGATGGGGAAGCTCCGTGGTCTGAGTCAGGACTGACACGAAGGGCAGGCTCCATACCTCGCTGTCCCACCTTTGCCCCGGTCCTCCACCTCAGGGCTCAGATGACGCTGCTGACGTGGAGGGAGTGGATTGCAACATATCTGCCTTTCCTTTCTCACCCTCCGCCCACAGGCTAAGCCCTCAGTCCACAGGACTGGAGCTCATGGAATGTCCCACAGCTTCCAGGTCGCCACCAACTCCACGCTCCCGGAGGATTTGCTATGGGGCCGGGCGGCTGGCTCTTAAGTAGGCAGGGCAGAGGTTGAGGGGAGAGGGAAGCAGGCCCCCAACCAGGCCAGGGAATTCAGCGAGGCAGGGAGGGCGCCCTTCCGGGCCTCGGGTCTAGGGAGCCTCCCTCCCCGGGCTCCGCCTCCCCCTGGGCTGACACTGGGGACCGGGAGAAGCAGGCTTGGAGGGAGCCCCAGCCCAGCCACACTGTCTCCCAGGCTGGGACAGTGATGTCTCAGGCTGGGGCCTGGCACGTAGGAGGAGGCGCACAATATTTGTTGAGTCAATGAATGAGTAACAACTCAGATAAAAGCAGACTCCCCTTTTGTAGACCACGGCCAGTTTCGACCAGGGGCCGACAGCTGCCTCCCTTCCTTCCTGCCCTGGATCCGGACGGAACGAACCATGAGCCTCGGGACTGGCAGCTTGGAATTTCCCCACGTTCATGGTGTTTTCACCAGGAGACGGACGGCTGCCTCGAACAGACCTCCACACTAAGCCTGGGGACTGGAGTGTGTCTGAGCAGCCAGGCACCGTTTCTCTCTGCTGTTCAGTTGGTTCAAATTTGAGGTGTCAAGAGAGTATTTTGAGTCCCCATCTTGAGTGGGCACATATTATCCAGATTCAGACTCTCGGGGCGGGGGGGCTTTCTGTCTTTCAACCACGTGAAGGATTATTACGCTGATGTGGAGGGAGATGAGGCAAAATCTCTCTTCCTTTACGTGCATCGATTGGGAAAGTATTCCTCGCAAGCTGCCGGTTGGAGGTTTTTCTTTCTACCATCCCTGCGCCGCCGGGTGACCCACACATGTCAACAGCCCACTAGGTCAGCCCTCACCCCGCTCACCTCCCGCCCCTCGCTGGGTTCCCAGTCTGCATCTCTGTCTCCCCTGCTGTTCGTCTGCGCCCTGCACGTCTTGTGGGGTCAGGTGACAGCTGTGAGTTGCACAGGGCCAACCTCGCCACCTTATGGGACACGTATCCTGGTACGGTTGGCCTACCTTGTAAGACAGTAGCAGATAAGGGGGCTACCACCGCGTGGCCTTCTTTGCACACCCAACATCAGCGCAACAATGTTCCGCAGTGGATGACTCATAATAGCGGGCGGGACACCACCCGCCCAGAAAAGAACCAGCGTCGGCAAGGATGCAAGATACTCAGGACCCTGGAGGACTCTCGGTGGGAGCGTAAAATGGTGCCGCCACTACGGAAGAAGTTCCTCAGGAAACTGAACAGAATGGGTACACAGGAGTCCCCATCGTCCTGGGGGTTACGGTCCAAGACCCCAAGTGGATGCCCGAATCCAGCTGAGTAGCGAGTCTTAATCCACCCCTTCAACTCCGGCAGCAGCTTTTTTTTTGCAGCTTCGGCAATGGTTTTTATACTTTTCAGTGCCAACGGGCTCCTGAATCGGTGCGACTGCGTCTTACTTGCAGTACGTGGCCTGGTGTCAGTCATTTCAGCAGAACCCAAGCTGAAGTCCTCGTCCCGTGCCACCCACCTGCTCCTGCCCTCACATTTAACGTCTTTGCCACCTTGACCGGCCCTCACCGCGTACATGGCCGCAAGTGTTGCAGTGTGAGGATCGACAGCAAAACCAGCACAATTTTTTCTCTTTTGCCTAATTTCATGGAGGGTTCATTTTACCCTGAATCTTAGCAACCTCACTATGCAAATTTTTTTTCCCTTTAATGGAGAACTTTCACCTTTTCACTTAAAGGAAGCACTTTCTGGCTCCTTGGGCTTCTCTGGATGGTTAGTGTCACCATTCTTCCGCTTGGGGATCATGAACTAAAATAAAGTATTTGGTAGTTGATCTAATCACACAGCCTATGGGAGGGGCTGACTTTGGGGAAAGTGATTCATCTCTCTGGTGGGATGGGGCAGGACAGCCCCAAAATTTCATCACACCACTCAGAATGGCATGCAATTCAGAAACGTGTGAGTTATTTACTTCTGGGATTCTCTGTGTAGTATTTTCAGACTGCTCTTGACTAAAATGAAACCTTGGATGAGGGGGGCACTTAGCCAAAAGAATTCAAAGCAGGGTCCCAAAGATATAGGAGGATTTACACACGTATGTCTGTAGCAGCATCAGTCACAATGACAAAGAGGGAGGAAGCAGCACACCAAGTGCCAGCATGTGGCACACATGTCCTGATCAGTATTATTCAAGGAAGGGTGTGTGACACATACCGCAGTATGGATTTACTTTGGGGACATCAGGTGAAGGGAAACAAGCAAGTCTCAGAGACAAAGGCTGTAGGAGTCGACAGGTGAGACACCTTGTCAAATTCCTAGAAACACAAAGTAGAGTGGTGGCTGCCAGGAAGGAAGGAAGGAACGGGCAGTTACTGTTTACTGAGTCTTGTTTCAGTTTTGCAAGATAACAGTTCCCGAGGTCGATGTGAATGTACATAACACTGCTGAACTCAACGTTTAAAAATGGTTAAGGTGACATATGTTGTGTATTTTACAGTGAAAACTTCTTAAAAGTGAACTCACAGCTTTGGGGAGAAGCCAGTTAAATACACTAATGCTCTATAATGGGGCAGTTAGAAAATGTCTCAAATATAAATCCTGCTGCTCTGACATTTTCTGCCATTACCTTGAAAGCCACCCACCTCAAAGGCCAAAGCACCCAGCAAGACATGGGTCCCAGCACCCCAACCCCTCCAAGGCTCCCTCCCACCCTGGCCTGACAAGTCACATCTCACCCACTTTCCAGTTGAGTTTTATTCCAGAACAGTTTGACAACAATGCTCATTTAGAACTCAGGCCACTTCTGGGTCACTGGTAACAGCCTCATGTACTTCTCCCCACAGACAGAAGAGTAGAAGGTGCTGTCCAGCCTGGTGTCAGCCGGACACCTGAGGGATCCAGGACAAAGCGCTGGAGCTGGGACAGCAGCAGTGGCCCGCAGCCCAGCCGCTCCCAGCCAGTGACCGGCCCACCGCTGGCCCGGGGTTCCCGGTAGTGTGCTTTCCGTAGTGTCTCTCCCTTCCTGGCCTGGCTGCTTTGCTCAGACCGACATGAGAAACCACCGTCACACAGCAGAGGGACGCAGAGCACATGGGCCACACGGTGGAGCGTGGCCGAGAACCCTGGACCTCTTCTGCGTGGTTTTCTCGCCGTGGGCTGTGCCTCAGCTGCTGGGACGGCCACGCAAGGACAGCTGTCTGGGCCAAAGTCCCTCAGCCTGGGGCATGTTCAGGGGCTGCCCTGAAGAGGCTGAAACGAATCCTTCAGGGAAAGCAGTGGCTCATGTGACCCAGGGCTTGGTATGTGCTGGGCACCACGAGGAGTGCTGATGTTTCCTCCTCTGGACAGCCCTCTGAGGTAGGTTGCACACTTGTCCCCACTTTAGGGAAGAGGGGACAGGCTTAAGAGTGAAGTGACAAAGTTGCCTAAAGGCCCAAAGATCTTTATGACAGGAGCTTCTGGTTCCCCCAACACCCCACACTACTCCTTAGGAAATAAACAAAAAAGCGTGGGGGTGACATCCTGACAGGTACCATTTTTAGAAATTTGGAGAAAATCCAGCCACCACAGCGAGAATCAGTCAAAGTGCCCGAAGAGAACAGTCAAGAGCAGGTATGATTCATGGCTGCGAGCCACAGCCCCTGCCCCTGCGGACACGCAGACTCTGCCCCCTGGTGGCCCTGCTCTTAAATAAATACAGGTCCCGTGGGTGCAAACGTGCAGAGGTCCCAGATCTCAAACTGCTGCTCCGTGTCAGGCTTTTGCTGAAGAGAGCCTAGTGTTGAATGGGCAGGGAAATGCCTGATTTGGTCAAACTCAATATGCCACCCCCACCCACAGTCATGTGCTCCCCTGGCTCCCAACAGTGGCCAGTGCTTTTGGTGCCAAGCGTGCGAGGGTGGCACCGCGGGAGCCGGCACCTGCTGCCGTCCCACCCGTCTCTGGCACCAGTTCCTCCAGCGGCTACAGCCATTGGAGAAAAAGGGACATATGTCTCCAGAGTCACCTTATCTCAAAAGCTTCCAGCACGTTTACTCTGAACCTGACCAAGACTCTGAAGGAAGAGGTAGGTGGAGAAACAGGAAGAGACGGACACCCAACCCTCTCGGGGGAAGTGACAGCCTGGGACAATCTGTGGGCGCAGACCCTACTCCTGCAGGGTCCCAGTAGCTAATCCACCTGTCATCTCCATGGTGTCTATAAAGTGCCATGAGCAAGACCTTGGGGTTAGGGAGCCAGCAGCCCTGGAGAGAGCAGGGGTCAGAGGACAGCTGATCGCACTCCTGGGGCCTGGGGGAACTGGCCGCACGTGCCGTGCCCAGCACTGTCCTGGCCCTGTACCCCCACACTGGGTGTCCCCCACACACCCCTCCTCCCTCACACCCTTCTGCCCTATGTGTCCCCCTGCCCCCCGCTGGTGCCCGGGCCTAGGTCCTCGGGCCAGTACTGGTCTTCCATGTATTGCTCCACGTCCGCATTGCCATCAAGCTCTCTGTCCTGGGGGTAGATGTGCAGGTGACCAGCCTCCTGCTGCTCCCACTGCGCCTCCACCAGCCGATACAGCTCCATGGCTGTGGTGGCGTCCTCCACAGACGAGTGTCCGTGCTGGCCCACCTGCGGATGGGAGCCACAGATCACTGCCACACCCCAGGGACAGGCCTGTCACACCAGGCTGTGTCAGGCCCAAGGCCATGCCCTGCCAGGACGCATGAGGAGGGCACGGGTCTTCCAGACAGAAGGTGCTGGAAGCTCAGCCATAGCACAAGCCATCTAGCTTCCCTACTTGCTTCTTTAATGAGAAGCAAGGTAAAAATCGCTGCCTCGGAAGGCTGGAGGGGCAGATGCAGTAATGAAGGTGCAGGACAGCGGGAGCCAGGTTCCTGGGGGCCCTGGCCAGAGGAGGCTCCGCCAGGGGGCAAATGCAGGCAGAGCCTGGCACTGGGTGTGGGCAGACCTGGGAGAGATCAGCCTGGGGCAGCTCGCTCTAGGGGAGGGAGGCTGCAGAGAAACCCCTCCGCCCTGTCCGGGGCCCACCTGGCACTCACTCCCTACCACGCACCTGGATCTTCTTGTGCAGCAGCTGCAGGGCCAGGTCCTTCAGCGAGACCCGGGTGCGGGTGTGGAGGCCGGGCTGGCTGAGGAGGCTGGGGACGTGAGTGGTGTCCCGCGTCCGGCTCCGGGGGTGGGCGTACCTGAGGGCCTTGAAGTCGTTGTGCAAGGCATGCCCCACCACCACCTTGCCCTTCAGGAGCTTGAGGATCTGTGAGCGGAGAAGAGCCACGGTCAGGAGGGCCTAAGACCCCTCGGGATGGAGGCAGCGTGGAGAGGGGAGGGAGGGGGCTGCAGTCCAGACCTTTCTACTCACTGACAATAAGGAGCGGCCCCCGGAGCTCCCTAAACCTGGGAAGCAGGCATGCAGCCACCATGGCATTCAAGCCATGGACGGGAGACTGTCTGGTAGCCCAGCCAGAGCTCCTCCTTCCTGCTCCCCAGCCCTTTCCTCAGCTCCGGTCTGGCAGGTCTCAGCTCACATGCCAGGAGGCAGCCCCACAACCTCCTCTTGACATCAGGACCCCTGCTCTGTCCTGCGGGGGACACACTGAGCTCTGGGTGGTGTACAGCCCTCATCCTCACTGTAAACACGCAGGGACCACATCTGACTTATTGGTGCTCCGTGAAAACGCCACCCAGGAGGGGACCACTAAGTGAAGTGCACAGAGCTGTGCCTGGCGCTGGGGACACACCATTGACAGGTCCTGTCTTCAGGGTCCTGTCCCTTCGATCCTCTGAGTACAGGACCCTGCTGCCTTGCTCGGTTGGGCCGTCTGCATGCGGTGCACCTCTCCTCCCTGCCTCCCACCCGCGTCAGGCTCCAGAGACGTCACGCCCAGGGCTGCAGGCCTCCAATCCCTCGCCCCAGCATGGCCTCCCATGCCACAGGGGCAGCACCTGGGCCACCGCCACCCTCGGCTTCACAGCAGGCGCACAGGTCACTTAGACTTCAGTGATAAGGACATGCCACCACTCTGGTCACACCCCACAGCCATTCGGTGGGAAGGGATGCTCCCCACTGGCTCAGAGTCCGAGCAGAAGAAAGTGGTTCTCTTGGGAGTGCGGCCGACCCGGCTGAGGTCAGCAGCGAGGAGCCGAGGTCCACCTCAGGCCTCCCTCCCTGTTGCTTCTGTTCCAATCGGTCTGCTCGATAAAATGCCCCAAGTCTTTTGGAAAAAATGCTTAGGCCATACTTTATGGGAAAAGAGGAGGATGCAAGATGCTGTATTTATCAAATGTACCTAGATCCAAGAATAACCCAGAAACATTCGTAAGTTCTGCTATAACGCTTGTTTTAAAAATGCAAAACATTCCAGCACGATTGATATACTAGAGCATGATTTGAGAGCAATGCAGGATCTCCCTCCTGGAGATCACTAAGTGGATGCAGAAAACCACACGCAGGGGAACACAAAATGCACACCCAGGGCGCCCCGTTCGCTGTGGCCACAGCCACTCTCACCTACTGTCCTCACTTCCCATCTCATTTCAGGCCACTGCTGAGACCACTTCATCGTAACACAAGGTGCAGCCCTTCTGACACCCACCTCCACGAGGAAAACGGCAGGTCTTTTCAAGGTAAAGTGCCATCCTGATTGGTGTAGCTATGTATTTCTCAAACATGTAACATGAAAAACTGTGGAACCGTTGTTATTAGGTGGCCATCTTTTCATTTTGGGGGTGTCACTAGGACGTTTCTTGAGTGCTGTGTTCCAAACCCATTTTCCCTGTGAGCTCGGAGGTTCTCGTTGTGCAAGTTCGCACAGTGTGATGGCTTTCAGGCGGGCACACGCCAAAGCCTCCGCAGGCCTAGGGACCTAGGGAATCAGACACAGAGGGGTCTGGGGAAAAGGACCTAAGATGAATAAAGCTTGAGGTGTTTCTATGCTCAAGCACGTGTGGGGATTCACCAACCACTGATTCATTTTTCTCAAAGCCCTGAAAAACTACCATAGGAAAACATACCAAAATGGTAACATCCGAAGGTGACAGCACTGTGTGCCTTACAAACGTCGTGCAGAGATGTCATACTTTCGTAACAGGAAAGAACATGTGAAATGTAAGCTGTCCCACACCTGGCAGCTGGCACAGCCTTTCCACAAACATGACCTGGGGTGACACCCGCAGTCCTGGTCTGCAGGGAGGTCGGGACTGGACTTGCCTACTGTCTGGAGAGGTGAAGTGGCTCTCCCCAGGCCTCTCGCTTCCAGCTAAGTGGTCACCCCAACCCCAACAGGCTCCCCCGTCCTCACCTCTTTCTGGGCCACCTGGAAGGGGATGGCCTTGCGCATGTGCTGCCGAGTGATGCCGCTCCAGCGAGTGCGATAGTCCACGATGGGCATCTCAGGCCGGATGTACTTGTCGTAGAGGACGTCGCCATGGTAACTCACCACAGAGCAGCGGGCCAGCTCACTCACCCGTCCGCGGGGTCCCGTGCCCACCATCTCGCAGTCGATAGCCACGTACTTGCTGGGCGAGGGCCCAGCGGATTCCCCGGGGCTGGGCTTGCTGCTGCACCGGGCAGCTCCGGACTCTTCCCTCCGATGCTGCCTCCTATGGCCAGCAGCTTCAGTGCCTGGTGGTGCCTCCAAAGGCACGGGCGGTGGGGACGATGCTGGCTCGGGGGGCTCGCTCCATAGCCGCTGCTCCTGCAGCAAGGTCTTCCGGGCCATGAATCGCTGGTGCTGTCGGCTCTTCCGCTTGTGCTTTCTCCGAAGCACATCCCTGGCATTTGGGCTGGCCAGCAAAGGGCACAGAAGCTGGGCAGACTCAGGGGCTTCCCCACGTACCATCCCACTCTGCTCACCACTCAGGGCACAAGAGGCCTGGGAGGTAATCTTCCAATGACGCGGCACCCTGGAGAGAGAGCACGCAGGGTGGAGGGGTCAGATGAGAAGCCAGGCCCACCCTCCTCCCTCCCTCCCTGTTCCCCTGCCCTACAGCCTGCACCAGGTCTCAGGCTCCTGGACTGGTCAAGGACCTTTTAATGATTGACCTCATATCATCAAGACCACATGCAAATCGCTGCCCTAAGGACTTTCCATAGAATCACTCAGTCTTCCCAAGAACCCAAAGTATTACTTACTATCCTCATGTTACCAGTAAGAAAACTGGGGCATAGTTTGGTACTTGCTCAATTAATAAGAGACAAAAGCCAGCCCTGGCTAGTGTGGCTCAGTGGATTGAGCACCGGCCTGCAAACTGAAAGGTTGCAGGTTCAGTTTAATCCCCAGTTAGGCCTGGGTTGCAGGCCAGGTCCCCAGTTGGGGGTGTGCGAGAGGCCACCGCAACCGATTGATGCTTCTCTCACACATTTATGTTTCTCTTCCTCCCTCCCCCTTTCTCTAAAAATAATATTTTTTAAAAAAGAGAGACAAAAGCCAGGCCGCGTTGCCTCCAGAGCTGGAGGTGACTGAACTCAGGGAACTCCTGGTTTGGTGGCGAGAGAGAGGTAGCCAGCAAGTGCTCAGGACGGGTGTGAGGGACTAAGGACAGGCACCTGACTCCCTGGATCAGGTACTGGAACAGGCAGAAACGCCTGGTTAGGGAAGGCGTGGTAGTCAAGGGGACAGTTGGATGGGTTTCAGGAAGGTCTGCCAAAGGCCCAGGGTGGAAAGGGCACCCAGACACAGATAAAACGCCGACACAAAGTCCAGGAGGCAAGGCCTGTCAGGGGCGGGAAAGGAGTCTGGAGTGGCAATGGGGAAGTCAGTGGGGGGTGGTGACGAGACAGGTGGACAGCGGAAGAGAACTGTTCCGGGACCATGGTCAATGCTTGGGCTTAATCTGCAAATTGACTGGAACCATCACTCTCCCTAGAGACTGTTAGGGATGGGGACAGGATCACTGCCTATAGAAGACTCTGGGTAATAGCAGCAGAGATTAAAAGGGGAGGGAGAGCCCTTTGGGGATGCTTGGGCCAGAGCAGGGCAGTTCACAGGCCAGCACTCAGTCCATTAAGCCACACCAGCCAGGGCATCTTCTCCCCTTTAAAATGACTCTTGACCATAATCAACATCCTTGTTATGGACAAGTCGCATGTTAGAGCCAGCAGACACAGACTCTCAGTTTGCCTTGACCCAGCAATGGGGACATCTACAACCAGAGATGGACGCGGCTGTACATGGACCTCTGTGGAGGAAGAGAGGGCTGAGGGCCCTGCAGGTCAGACTGAGGCAGGGACTAGGGTCACTGGCCTCCCTGGCCCTGTTAGTAGTATTTCAAAGAAACCACAAACTGGTTCCCTGAGAGAAGATCTCAGTAGCCCTGTGTTTTAAGAGGTGAAAACAGCCCTGACTGGGTGGCTCAGTTGATTGGAGCACCGTCTGGTAACCAGAAAGGTGCATCTGGTTACCCAGAAGTTACAGGTTTGTTACAGGGTGCATATGGGAGTCAACCGGCTGATGCATGTTTGTCCCCACCTTCCACCTTCTCTAAAAGCAATGGGGAAAAAAATGCCCTCGGATGAGATCTTTAAACAAAAAGAGCTGAAAGCCATCCTATTCTACCCGCCTGACCTGGCTGATGTGTCAGCACCAACAGTTAATGATCAAGAGCACACCCTCCCCCCCCATCCTGGACCCCCAGATGAGCTCATCCAGGCTGGGGAGAAGTTTTGCTCAAATATCACATCCGTCGGGGTAAGGACACACACACACATTTCCCTCCAGCCCCAGCTGGCCCTGCGCTTTGGGCACAGGCAGCCACCAGGCGCCAGCGGCAGAGTCGTGGAAGCAGTGTCCCCACCAAGTCAGAATCGCTGGTGGCGTCAGGACCACGCGCCTGCTGCCTGGCAGGAAGGCATCGGGGGTCTGCTACAAAAGCACCACGTCACCGCCCCCTCACCCTAAAACGAGGGTTTGTTTTGATGGAGAGCTGAACTAGGTTAGGGATGTCCCCGAAGCAGCTCCGTTAGCAGGAGCCGGGAAGACGTCTGTGGAAAACGCTTATACGGATTCAAACGATTTCCAGACGTAGCCCCCCGCACCTTCTTAACTGTCACTTGGGGAAGGCGACTTTTTACAAGAGCGCGCGACCCCACCCCCAAGCCCAGATACCGATAATCGCCCGAATGTGAGAAAACCTGGTTGGATCAGGTCTCCTGTGCTACTAAAAAGTTCGCGGGACAAGGAAGAGGACAGCCCCGCAGGACGCCTCCCGCAGCCCGCGTCCTCCCAGGAGTGACGCGTGGGCGGCCTGCCGGCACCCAGGGAAGGGCTCTGGCGTTGGTCACTCACTGGCCGCGGCGGTCAGGCCCCCGCCAGGCCGAGGCCCAGGGCCCATCGCCCATCTCCATCCGCTTAGACCCGAGACCCCCGATCGGGGCGGGGATGCGGGACCCGCGGCGCCCGGGGCGGCCTACACACCCGCGGGCCGCTGAACCGGCCGGCCAAGTCTCGCTGTCGCCGCCGCCGGTCGGCGCTGGACACACGCACGGGGCCCCGCGAGCGGGGCCACGCCGTACCGGCCCGTTCGACCCCGCAGCCCCTAGAAGAGTCCCCGCGATCACCTGAAACGCGGACGCTTTTCCTCCAGCCCGCACGTGGCGTCCAGGCTGCCGGTAGTTCCCACCTGCCCGGGCAAGCCCCGTTCCGGCTGCCCGCCTATTGGTTCGCTGGAAGGCAGCACCCGCCTAACGCCTCTTATGATTGGCTGTCTGGAAGAGACTCGCTGTCTGCGGGTTGGCGCGCGGCAACAGAAGGGGCGGGGATGCCTGAAGGGGCGTGGCTTGCGCCTCCAGCCCACAGAGCCCGCGGGAAATTTTAAAGAATCCGAAGGTGAGTGAGGCCCACCTGTCACCGGGTTCCGGTCCCATCTGTGTTCCCGAGCTCCAATGCGCCCCAATTCCTGGATTGGGACGTGGGCTGCTACGAGCTTTATGCCACCAAAGGCAGAACGACTTTACAGAATTCACACCCGTACCTCCTTGGTTGTCGTGGGCATTAAAAAAAATAATATTCAGGATGGTCACTTAAGAAAGACTTTTAGCCCTGGCTGCTGTGGCTCTGTGGATTGAGCCTTGGCCTACGAAACAAAAGATTGCTGGTTTGATTTCCGGTCAGGGCACCTGCTTGAGTTGCGGGCCAGGTCCCCGGTTGGGGGCGCGCAAGAGGTAATCTATGGGTGTTTCTCAGCATCAAAGTTTCTCTTCCTCTCTTTGTCCTTCCCTCCATTCTCTCTGAAAAGAAAGAAAATCTTCAAAAAAAAAAAAAAAAAAAAAAAGCCACTTTTAAAGTTTGGTTTGCTCCTTCAGCCCTTTTCTTTTTTCCTTTCATTTATCCTGTTTGTAATACTTGCAAGAAGTTTCTGCTATGGGTTGAACATTGGGATACACAGAATAGGCACCGTCTCTGGCTAGTTGCTCAGACCTGGAGTGGTAACAATGGTTAACAGGTAATCTGGCGCAGCCCAAATAACAATGAGAATATATGAACAGTTCACATTTATTGTGAGCACTGTGTGCCAGTATATAAGATTTGCACTATTATTTCTGGTTTACACCTAATGAAACTGATACTTAAAGAAATTAAGGAGAAACAAAAACCATTTAGGAAGCAGCCAGACTCCTCTTAGCTGCATTTTGCAAAGGTACCCAGAGGCCAGGGGTACCTGTGTCAAGGAACCTGGTATTTTTGGCCAGAGTGTAGACGTGCAACAAAGGATAAGGCCATTAGAGAAGTCTTTCTACTTGGACTTCAAAGGCTTTGCTGGACCAGGTGTAGAAATGAAGAAACATATGGATCTGGTCATCTTTTTAGAATAGTGGTTCTCTAAGTGTGGCCCTAGACCTGCAGCCCAGGCATCATCTGGGAATTGGTTGGATCTACGACTCAGAAATTGGTGGGAGGCAGCAATATGAGTTGATTGAATTGACATTCAAATTTAAGATTCATCACTAAGAGGGTATGAAGCTGACAAAACTCTGGGAGCCAAACGCAAGTAATTCATTCATTTTACTCTAACAGATACCCTCTCTATTCGGACTCTTGATCCAACAGCAACTCTGAGTCTGGCTCCAAGATACTTACACCTTTGCTCAACTTTTGAGACTCTCCAGGGCTCTGAGATCTTGGTTAAGTCTCACGTGACATGACTGATATTGGAAGGATTTGATACAGGGGAATTTTATTTTGCACCCATACTTGTTCCATTCTAGGAACACATTTCTTGACGCATAAAATTAATCCTTAAACCTGTGGCTCCATCTCAGCTGAGCACTGGAATCGCCTGAAGAGCTTTAAAGAATATTGACGCTTGAGTGACATCCCAAGATTCTGAGTTAACTGGTTGGGGGTGAACAGGGGCATCATTAACTCAGGGATTTAGTCAGTCCTCGAGGTCGGGAATCGCCGCTAAAGCGTAATTACCTAGAAATTCCACCAGAGGGCGCTACTTCCCTGCTCTTCTAGGGAAGCGAGTAGGAGCGTGGAAACCGTACCGCTGGCGATACAAACCCGGTCCATGGAATTAATGTGAGGGCTCGGATGTCCTGACCCCTGGTTTCCCAACACTTTTGTGTTCTGCGACTGTCTCTTTTGCTGAGTGTCGTAGAGGTAAGCAACAAACCTCTCTAAGCCTTGATTTCTGCATTTTTAACATTGGGGAAAGAGGGGAACTTGGCCTACATTCATCATTATTTTTTTTTCAATACACATTGAGTCTTGTGAAATAGACAAGATGCGGACCTGGGGAGGGAAAGGATAAGCTTTCAAATGGAATAAAACTCCCCCATGATAGGGGAGACGAGTAGAGAGGTAGTGGTTTTCATGCATTGCTACTTCATGGAAGGGGTCGTAGGTCAGGGAAGAGAAAAACCCTAAAACAGGAGGCAGAGACTACAGAGCACGCCCCAATTCCCCTCCCAGATGTTTCACTGGGGCAG
Organism: Noctilio leporinus; assembly: GCA_004026585.1. Lineage (NCBI taxonomy): Eukaryota > Metazoa > Chordata > Mammalia > Chiroptera > Noctilionidae > Noctilio > Noctilio leporinus. The sequence goes on along the minus strand of PVIW01000343.1, from coordinate 94,623 downwards.
GATGACTTCCCCTTCTGACTGCAGCAGTGTGGGGTGCTGAGGGCTGCCTGGGAGAAACTCCCCTTCTCTCTGTGTGTGCGTGTCTCCTGCCCATCCAGGCCTGTCTTCTCCAGGGAAGGGGCAGACACCCACCGCGTCACACCAATTTGCAGTCTTTCCAAGTGTGAATGAGATTTCTAATAGGTCCAGCTTGTTTCAGGAAGGGTTAGGAGTAAAGAGGAAATTTAAGAGGCAGGAAATGGGGAAGAGGAGAGTCAGGCTGAAAGGAGCTGAAGGAGCTGAAGGAGCCGCTGAGGTTTGACAGTAGTAGTCTCTTGGAGGAAGTGAAAGGTGAATTTGATGCAGAGAGGTTAAGTGCCTGGATGGAAGCCTTACAGTTAGCAAGTGGTAGAGGTGACTGAGCTCAGCTAATGTAACAGGACCCTTGTATGTTGGGGGTGGGGTCCTCAGTTTTAATAGGCCCTGTTTTTTGCCCATCGCCCGGAATGACTTTTTTTTTTTTTTTAAAGATTTTTAATTTATTATTTCCAGAGAAAGAGGGAGGGAGAGAGGGAGAGAAACATCAATGTATTGTTGCCTTCCACCTGCCTCCAGACACAGACCTGGCTGGAGACCTGGCTTACAACCTGGTTATGTGCCCCGGCTGGGAATTGAACCAGCGACCTGTGGGTTCGCAGGCTGGAGCCTTATCCACTGCGCTACCATCCAGGGCTAGAGATTTTATTTATCATTATTATTATTTATTTTTAGAGAGAGGGGAAGGGAGAGAGGAAGAGAGACATCAATGGATGTTTGCTTTTCACCTGCCAACAGCCATGGAGCTGGTTGGAGACCTGGTTTGCAACCTGGTTATGTGCCCTGGCTGGGAATCGAACCATCGACCTTTGGGTTCACAAGCCAGCGCCTTATCCACTGTGCCACCAGCCAGGGTGAAATGACTCTTAATAACATAATTTCGTGAAAAGGAAAGGTATTTTGTTTATTTGAAGGTTGTACAAACTTATATTAAAGGTACAATTATGCCGTTAAATCCCACTCCCTTTAAAAACACCCAACATACGCAGCCCTGCCCGCTTAGGCTCACTTTAAAATAGCCAAGCAAGTGGTAACACTTTTCAGAAGCATAATTGTGTTTCTGAAAACAGCATTTCAGTTATAAATTCAAAGTTCGCGGCAGCTACTGTACTCAATTAGAGGAGGGTCTTGTGCACACTCCTGGACTCTAATACCACATGTAATTCCTTGTCTCTGTACAAGCTGCATGTCTCCCTTCCCACACTTCACCCCCCAAAACCAGGTGAGTCCTTTCCCATTTCTCAGGCCTCGTGCCTGTCTGTGGGTCGTCCAGGAGAGAGACAGATTGAGCCAGGCCAGAGGCTGAAAAAAAGCTTGATGACTGCTGCCTTTTTAAAAAAAGATTTTATTCATTCTTTTTAGAGAGAAGGGCAGGGAGGGAGGAAGAAAGGGAGAGAAAGAAACATCAATGTATACTTGCCTTTCACCTGCCTCAAGCTAAGGACCTGGCTGGAGACCTGGCTGGAGACCTGGGTATGTGCCCTGACTGGGAATTGAACCAGAGACCTTTGGGTTCGCAGGCCAGCACCTATCCATTGAGCCACCAGCCAGGGCCTTGCTGCCTTATTTTTAAATCCCCTTTGACATAATGTGTACAGTAAACAGTTCTGACCACTGACAGAATTTTGTGCAACACTGTAAGCCTTTTTGTCACTATCCTATGGGTAAAACCCCTCCTTTTTTTTTTTTTTTTTTTTTTGTGCACAAAAGGCACAGGCTAGTCCAGTGAGCCCCACCCCACCCATTTCCAAATCTCCGAGTCAGGGATTTGGGTTTTCTCCTGCTCTGTAACACTAATGGTTGACTTTTTAGGTTTCCTAAGGCCTACAACTCCCAACCCAATTTAGGTTCATAAGATGCTTTTGTGCTCTTTTGCATCCTTTTCAAAAAAGATTTTATTTATTTCTTTTTAGAGAGAGGGGAAGGGAGGGAGGTAGAGAGGGCAAGAAACATCCATGTGTGGTTGCCTCTTACACACCCCAGCTGGGGACCCAGCCCACAACCCAGGCATGTGCCCCAACTGGGAATATAACCAGTGAGCCTTTGATTCTCAGGTTGGCTCCCAATCCACTTACTTAGCCACACCAACCAGAGCCTTTTGCACCTTTTAACATTTTTATTTCATTGATTGATTGATGCTCTAGTGTTCTTCAGGAAAGACTGTCCCAGCCTCCTCTGCCCCTGCACGCTGCTGACCAACCCTCCCCTTCTCTGGCCTGAGGGCCCCTTGAGGGGCCTGGTGCCTCTGCTGTGTTGTAAGTAGAGGAGAAAATGCACTGGGGAAGGGGTCAAGAGGGCATTTGAGTTTGTTGCTTGAAATATTTATCCTTGTGGAGGACTTGGTGACCACCCTGGAGTAAGGTGACCCGATGTGGAGGCAGGGAAAAAGGATGGGAAATGGTGTTTACGATCAGGGCTTCCGCTACAGTGGGAAGCACAGTCAGTCAGGGTTTCTTTCCTCGGTGATACCTTGGGGCCCGGTGGGACGGAGGCAGATTCTGGAGCCAGGAAGCGGTTCCACACACAAGTCCACTCTCAGGCCTGGGGGAGGCACCAGACACGATCCAGGGCAGGGGTGTCCTCTCCATGGCTGCAAAGATCAGTGAGCAATTGAAGGGAAGTCTCTCCCTGTGCTGCAGGTGGTGGTGCGATAGGACAGAGACCCTGTCCCACCCCACCCCACCCCTCCCCACCCCACCCGAGGCACTCCACTCACACCATTGTCTGTCCGTGTTTCTGGAAGACACCTGGGGCCTGCTGCCCAGGGATGTGCAGGGTGGTTTCCAGAGGTCTTTCCTAGGGGACAGAGAAGGAGCCGAAAAGAACACAGGGAGGGAGAGCCAGAAAGGCAGCGTGACCCCCCGCTCCTGCCCCCACCCCCGCTGCAGGGGCCCGCACCATGCGGCAGACTGGGACTTGTTGTTGCAACAGTGGGACAACAACAAAATCACTAGTCTTCCACACGGGGCCAGCCGGCCGTGTCCGCGTCCCCAGCCTGCTGCTTCCCGGAGGCTCTGGGGCCCTGAGGCGGGCACCACTGGGTCAGCGGGCCAGCAGCCCCGCCACCAAGTCCATGTCCCACCCCACCCCCCTACCCCAAATTCCCAAAGGTCGCTCGTTCGATTCCCCAGCCAGGGCACATCACCAGGTTGCAACCCAGGTCTCCAGCCAGGTCTGTAGCTGGAGGCAGGTGAACCGCAATCATACACGGAGGTCTCTCTCCCTTTCTTCCTCCCTCCCTGCCCTTCCCTTCTCTCTAAGAATAATGAATAAAATCTTTTTTTAAAAAAAGCCTACTATGGTGGGGAAGGGAACAAAGGGAGAGGTCAAGGTGACAGGGGCCCCTCCCCACCAGGTCTCCCCTATCTGCATGGGCTGCCCAGGATGACAACCCTGGCAGTGTTTACTGAGCACAGCTCAGCGTGGAGAGAGGTGCTGGGGCCAGTAAAATGGAGAGAAAAAGGGGAGCTGGGTATGGGGGGGTGAGGGGGGCGGGGCTGGACTCCTGTCCCTGCTCCCCCAGTGCCCCCAGGCGCAGCACTAGGCTCCCTGGTTAAATTTCCCCAGCCTGGGGACTGATGGAGGGAGGCAAGCCCCTGGCCTGGGCCGGCCTCTTAATTGCACTGCCAGGGCAGATCCGCTTCTTAATGAGCAAAGGCCTCAATATCCTGGTGGCTCAGAGAGCACCAGGCCCTAATTGTGTTTCTGCCACAGCTGAACGATAATTACCCTCCCCTATTGGTGCTGCTTTCCTTTTTTTTTTTTTTTTTCTCTCTCTTTTTAATTGAAAACTCTTCCTCCGTGGCCCAACCCTGCACCCTGTTTGTCGTCTTCATCCAGAGTGGGGAAGGGGTAGCCCGAGGACGTAGAGGGGGCACAGGGAGACAGTACGCGGCCCCTTTCAGCTGCCAGCCCTGGACAGGTGGCCTGAGAAGCCGGGAAGTTCTCTGGAGGATGTATGGGGAGAAGCGTTCTCCCTGAGAGACCAAGATCCCCTTCTCTCCACTCCCAGGTGGGGTCCTAGCTCTTCAAGCCGCAGGGAGCTGAAGACCCCCAACCCACCCCATCTAACCTAGGGAGAGAGGGGGAATTTATTGTCTTTTATTTCTTTCAAAATAAAAAGAATAATAACCTGTGCCTCTTGGGCACTGTTCGGGAAGATGAGTATGCCACCCTCGCTGTCTGCTTTCCGGGACAGGCTTGAGCGCTAATATTCGAGAACCGGGCTAACTAGAGTACAAGGTGTTCACCAGAGAGGAGCTAGGGACCTTGTGTTCCGGGGAAAACAGGTCTTTTTCCGGGAGCTCTTGGTTAAACTCAAAGCTGGTCATTGGTCAGCTGACTGGTGCTACAAAGACTTTGGAAGGGATCATACTCCATGCTCACCATGAGACCAGGCACTCTGCTCATTCTCTGCCATGTCTAGTGCAGCGCCTGGCGCAGGACAGTGTTAAGAGCTAGAACCGGGATCTTGGGGTGAGAGCACAATAAACCCATGCTCATTGGCTGTTTCCTTTCAGGACCAAAGAAGCCAGACTCGAGTCTGAGAGTGGCCCCTGTTTTCTACAAATCTTTAACTCAGGGCTCTCTCTGGGTTGGGGGCAGATGCAGGTAGTGAAAGAAGCTGCTAGAGTCTCTGAGAAGTGTACCTTGAAACATAAGCAATCTGCCCTTGAGCCCACCAACTCCCTCTCCCCACTCTAGTCTCCTTCCTCTGCATTTAGAGCCATCGCCTTGGCAACGCTTGTTTCCATGGTTTCCTCCCTGACAGTGATCCCAAAGCCCCTCCTCTCTTTTTCTTCCCCAACGGTAAGGGGTGATGGGGATCCTCCGTGGCTACTGCACATAACCATGGTAACAATTAACTGAGCCTTCATTTATCTTGGGTGAAGAGAGCTAGGGAATATGAAACATTTGCAAGGGAGAGGTGGGGGAGGGTCCAGGACGGGAGCTGTCATTGTCGCAAAGAGGAAGTTAAGAGACTTCTAATACTAGCCAGGCAGTTTCAGTTCAGACATTTGTTGAGTCCCCACTTTAAGTATGACAAAGCTCTAGGGAGTGAAAGGTGTACAAGGTGTGACCCCTAATGTCACAGGGCTTGTAGTCTCACACCGCGCCAGACTCACTATCCCACTGAAACCTGGCATAGGCAGGGCCATGAAAAGGGTGACTCTTGATAGCACCTCAGGGTCAAGTGTCTGTCCATTCCCAGCATCCTCTACAGCCAAGAACCAAGAAAAGACTGACCAAGGGGGTCTGTACTCACATTGATTCTTCTCCAGGGATCTTGTCAGGGAGCTTCTGCCTGGGAAGAAAGGGGACTTGATGCACCTTCCTTTTGGAGAAGTGACAGCTAATGCCAATGTCTCTAAACAGAACTATTTGATGCAAGGGGAAGAAAAACTCCTGACCTGCCCACCTCCAGGGCCATGAGGGGCTGGCATAACCTCTGCTTCCAGAGATCGAGGTCACCTACCTGTCACAAGCCTTCCTGGGGAGCGAGGGGTCTGCTCTTATACTGAATTAGAGGGTCATTGTCTCCATCCAAATTTTCTACCTGTCACTGAAAATGCAGGCCAGAAGGGGAGCTGTGAAGAGTTAAAGTAGAAAAACAAACAAGACTACCAGGGACACCAAAGTTGACCAGAGTGAATTCAAAAGTTGAGATATCCATTTGTCAAAGATAGCATAGCTCTTCCTTCTTCCTGCTTCCCATCCTCACCCCCAAAGCTTTTTACCAAATCCCCAAAGGCAGAGACTAATTCTATACTTCTAGAGGAAATGACAAAGATCCTGGATCCTTAGTGCACTAATATCAGTCACTTGCACTAACTGGGAAAGCAAATCATGGCATATTTTTAAACACAAAAAACAGAAAACTCCATAGAACAATGTATTACTCCAATGGGTTAAATATAAGTAACAAGGAAGCAAATTTTATTCTTGCAAATCACGTGTAAGCCAGAGTAACTAAAGCAAATCCCAGATCCTGAGTCCTAGAACTCAGTGTTCCATCCTTTGCGACAGGATGAAACTAAGGCAGATTCAATCATTCTGGTTACCCTGCTCATCAGCTAGTCAGAAAAGGATAAATGGCATTCTCTGATTGGTTGACAAGGGAATACATACCAACCAATGAGAGAATGCTTCTCCCTTTCTGGCCAATAAGATCCCAGTTCTCTTCCTGAAAGGAAAGTAGACCCTTTGTCTACAAACAAATTGAGCAGAAAGGGAATAATAATTAAAAAACAAAAACCATTGTTGCTATGGGACATTACTGATGTGATCAATGATGGAGAATTCATAAAGGAAGGCACGTCTTTGGGAAGAAAAATACAAAAAGCACACCAGCTGTCTGGTTTGGACTAAAAAGAAGTTTCTATAGTAACCTGAGAGAGAGAAAAAAGTATTTTAATGTAAATTGCCCCAAAATGATATCTAGCCAACCCATGCAGGGCTCTTATGGTTTTCAACTTTAATTAAAATTAATTGTGATTATTAGGAAAAAAAATTTGTATTAGCAAGAGGGAAAGGAAAGGGTGAAAAAAAGAAAAGGAAAGAAATGTGTGTCTTGATACCGGGTATCACAGACACAGATAAGCCAGTCACTGCTGGAAACAGAGATTTCCTCCATTCCTATGTTGCCAAGTGATAGCCCCGCTTAGAACCAGGTTTTGCTCTGGAAAGAGACATTTCATGCGTTTAAGGAGCATTCTAGAGGAAAGAGTACACAGAACGCAGGTGGTTCTATTAACTCAGCAGCGATTCTCCTTTCAGTCATTCTGAGGAGCTGCCTTGGGGAAATCGGGGGTAAAATTAGTTCCCACACTGATATTACACATGCAACGCAGGCAGGCAAGGCTGACAGGTGAAAGGTGGAGTCAGTGTTTGTCAGTCAAGGGAAAAGGAAAAGATGAGAGGATTACAAGCCTGAAGTGTAGTATTTGCTAATTCTGAAGGTAGTGCGTGGGAGGAAAAGAAGGAACCAAGGAAAAAAGCCTTTCTTTACCAGAGACACCTTTTGGGCAATTTCCTGTGTGTTTATCTATAGAGATCAAACGTGTGTTTTTCTCATTTAAAGGGGGAAAGAGGGTGGGAATCAATCCCTCCATCTAAAGAAAGGACCAAAAAAAAAAAAAAAAAAAAAAAAAAAAAGGCCCTAATGTAAACCCCAGAGAAACGGCAGGGTAGCATTTGATTACCTCTCTGAAGGGAACAGCAAAGACGGTGGGAAGGATTGCCACGGTAGTTGCCTCACCAACCATCCCTACTTAAAAGGAAAAATTTACCTCAGCAGATATTTTAAAGAATCAAGGTGCTCCTGGATAATTAAGGGCCAAAGCCCCTCCATTCACTGTAACCAAGGCAACAGGAAGCTGAGCCCGGTTGCCTAGTAACCACACTGTAGTGCCTGGGTCCTGTTCGTTCTCCTCCCCCACCTCCGTTAGCCCTTTTGTGATACCTCCCCCCCAACCCCCACCCCGCTCCATCCGTGGCTTTTTCCCTCCTCATGCAAAGGGCAGTTTGGGCTCCTTTGGCTAAAAATGCGGACTTTGATGTTCACCTTGGACAGATGTCGTCTGTACCCAGATAAAGCATGCTTCCTATTTGGGCTTCACTATCTTTTCCTTCCATCCCGTGCTTTTCCCTTCATCCATCTGCGAAGGCGTGTGGAGATTGTGGGGAGAGGAAGAGAAGGGGGTGGGGAGGGAGAACACGACCTGGATGTGCGATCTTCCACAGCACACAGGGCCTGGGAGCCCAGGTAGACCCACTGTCCCGATCGGCCGTTAGCTCACCGCTTACAGGTGCGCCTTTTCTGCGCCAAGTTACCCCAACTGGTTTTAGCGAAGAGAAATTTGAATGCCCTCCTAGAATCCGACACCTAAACCCCTGGAGAAATAGAGAAATGAGTTCCCCCATCCTCGGGGAAACCTGCCTCACCTCCTGGCCTCTTCTGCGTGGGGTCGAGGCACCGAGAGCGCGGAAGCGTGGGGCTAGGTGGCTGAACCGCACAGAAAAACGCACCCTGCGCGCTCTCGGACCGTGGCGCTGTCCAGCCCATGGTGCTGAAGTTGGAGATTCAGGTTCGCGGCGGAAGGGTTCTGTGATCTTCAGCCGCCGATTCTGACTCCCGAGGCAGGGACCTCTGGGGCAGACGCTTTGTCTGCCGGGGGAAAAAAGGCGCAACTAGAACATGTTTGCACCAGATCCGCTTTTTTCTTTTTTTCTTTTCTTTAACAGCAGACTGGGCTCCCTCTGGGGCGCCATCCCCCGCGCTTCTCCTTTACCCTCCCAGGGTTTGCCGCAATAGCAGAGGACGGGAAGAGCCCTCTGCGCTGGGGTGATTGCCCACTTGCCTCCCGGCAGGTCCCACGTTTCTCCTTCTGCACTGGGTTCCCCGGGCATCAGCAGGCGGAGTCCAGGACTCCTTGCCCTCGGATCTTGTGGGGGGCTGTGGCCAGCAAGGCAGGGAGGGGAGGGTTGAAACAGCTTACCCTGCCTTTTTTTTTTTTTTTCTTTTTTGTTGTTGTTTTTTTGCGTGCAACAGGTCCGCTGCTTGTGGGATCAAGGGGCGAGCAGCGCGGGAAACAAGGCCGTGTCGGGCTCGGGAAGGCTGGGTCCCGAGAGTGCGCGCTCCGGAGAGGCTGCGGTGCTGTCCTTCTCCCAAGGGGTCCCGGACCCAGCCCGACAAAGTCATGGGTTTTGGCACCGCCACGCGGGCGGGCAAGAGGACTAAAACGCCCCACAACTCGAGCTGGCCGACCCTCCATAGGAGGCTCAGCGGCTGCAGCACCCTGTCCCCCTTCCTAGGCGCCTTCACCACCTTCCCTCCTCTGGGTGGCTCTGGCGGCGGGCGCGGCACCCCTGGCGGACGCCGAGCCCCTCTGTCCCCTTCCCCCCTTCCCCCCTCAGCCAGACTCGCGAATCGCAGCTCCGTGCAGTCCCCAGCTTTTGACCTGAACGGGGCAACCTGGTCGGGACGTTTTACCTGGCCTGGATCGCCGCCGCCCGGGAAGAAGGCTGCTCTCCACTTCCTTCTGGAAGAAAGCCCCTCATTATCCCACCTCCGGCTCATCGCGCCTCCCGCAATGGCTGCAGAGTGGGGGCTCGGACAGGGTGGGGGGAGTGGGCGTTGGAGAAGAAATCGTGAAGCACCCCTTGCATACTTGCCTCTCTCCAGCAATCTGTTCAGTCCCCAGCGGTGGCAGCGCCGCCCGGCGGGTCCAGAATCGGTTGAGGCTCTCCCGGGCAAGCACAGTCCAGAGACGGGGGCCCGGGGAGAACAGCTGCTTTAAAGCTGAGACCAACCCACAGGTGGCCTGTCAGGGCCCCGGACGTCCATGACGTCATCCAGCAGGCGAGTGAGGGAAAGGGGAGGGGGGGGTGTTACCGCGCTTCACAGCAAAAGTCCCCCGTAGCCATGGCAACAGCTCTGGGAGGTCCGTGGGCTGGCAGCGGGCCACCTTTTCTCTCTCCTGGTGCAGGGCTGGGCTCCCGGAACTCCAGCTCTCCCGGGGCAGAAACTGGACTAAATTCAGTGTTAGGGCTGAAGCCAGCCTTACCATCAGGGCAGCTGACCCCAGTGCACCTCCCTGTCCTGATCCTCATTCCCATGCCTGTGCTGAGAGGTCAGGACAGGGGCTGTCTGACCCCAGGGAGACCCCCAGAAGGTGGGCTCACAGCAACCTTCTGCTGAAGGGGGACAGTCTCTATAGTTCCCCTTCCCTGCCTACCCATCACCGAGCAGGAGAGAGAAAATTTAAACTTGTACCTTTCACCATACACAAAAACTCGAAATGGATCAAAGACCTATGTGAAAGAGCTAAAACTACAAACCTCTTAAAAGAGAGTGCAGGGGTTAAGTGTTTGTGAACTTGGGTTAGGCAAAGATTTCTAAAATATAACACTTAAGCCCTGGCTGGTGGCACAGTGGATAAGGCACCTGCCTGCAAACCCAAAGGTCGCTGGTGGAATTCCCAGCCAGGGCACAGAACCAGGTTGCAAGCCAGGTCTCCAGCCAGGTCCGTAGCTGGAGGCAGGTGAAAGGCAACCATACATGGATGTCTCTCTCCCTCTCTGCCACTCTCTAAGAATAATAAATAAAATCTTTAAAAAATAAAGAATTATTACAACTCAATAGTAAAATGAACTGTATTTTAGAATGGGCAGAAGATTTGAATATGTAGCCAGCAGGATGGTTACAATTCTGAAAATGAACAGTAACAAGTGTGACCAAGGGTAGAGGGAAATTGAGAGCCCTCATACATTGTTAGTAGAAATGGCGAAGTTGCTTTAGAAAACAGTCTGGCAGGTCCTCAAAATGTTAATTAGAGTTACCATAGGACCCAACAATTCCACGCTTACGTATCTATCCAATCCAACTGAAAATATATGTTCACACAAAGAACTTGCACACAGTGTTCATAGCAGCATTATTCACAACAGCCAAAAATCGGAAACAACCAAGTGTCCATCAACGGATGAATGAGTAAACAAAGGTGGTATATCCATATAATAGAACATGATTCAGCCATAAAATGGATGAAGTGTGGATGCTACAACATGGATGGAACCTGGAAAACATTATGCTAAGTGAGAGAAGCCATCTGCAAATGGCCATGCATGAATAATATGAAATTAATTCTCAGAATAGGAAAAACCATAGAGACAAAAAGCAGACGAGTGGTTGACAGGGACTAGGAGGAGGGGAAAAGAGGCAGTGACTGCTAATGGGTGCAGGTTTCTTTTCAGGGTGATGAGAGTGTTCTGGAATTACGTAGTGGCAATGATTGCACAACCCCGTGGATATACTGAAAACCACCCGCACAAAGCTTGTTGATGATAGCAATCGATGCCTGACTTTGGGAAATCCTTCAACTTCTGTGTCACAGGCTCTCGTTACTCATTGGGGGTGGTGACCCTTCTTTATCTACCTGACAGAGTTTTGGTGCGCTTCAAATCCACTCACGTGGGAGAGCCCTCTGAAAACTATAAATTCTGCCCAATGCTGATACGATTGTTGTCACACAAAATGAAATGGCAAAGATATAACGAGTGGGAGCCCTTGCTAATTTAGAATTAGGGTGTAGATAAACAGAAGGTACTCAATTTCCCCTTCATGTGTTCCCCACGGTGTTCTAAGCCGAGCAGGTAAAGGCGGCCAGCCCAGGGAGCCGGTGAGGAGGTCCTGGGCCTGACAGTGCTCATCCATCATGCCTTTGGCCGCCGACTGACTGGGCTATCCATCAGAGGAGCCTTCTAGTGGGAAATGGCAGAGGTGGCCACTGAGGGCGGCTTGCAGACACGATCAGTTAGTTTGTGACCAACAGCAAATCATCTGAGAGAGGTTACAGGTGGGTGCGTGGCACTCCTGGTACAGAAAGGCCTGCCCGACTCGCCTGTGACCAGCTCCTCTGGTCCTGCCCTTGGCAAGGGAATGGATGCATTAATTACTCAGAGATAGAGCCCAGATGCCCAATGGCTTAGGATCCCCACTGCTATTATCTCAGCCTTCCAGCTGGATTGGGAGAAACCTGTTTCCAGGGGGAAATCTCGATAAAATCATTGTTTTCCTATCACCAGGTGCAAATCGTGTTAAGGGCTCCAAGGGCCTTGGTTTTATGGTATCGTGTTCCATAGCCCCTGGTAGTCGTGGCTAGGATTTCATTCCCAAATAACATTTCCTCTCGGTAAAAAATGTCCTGTTGCTTCAGGCGCTGGGGCTCAATAGCCTTCATGAGTTTTTGACTTGAGGAGACTCAGGGGTGAACTGGAGGTTTGCTACTTATGTCAACTCCACACACGCATCATCTCTCAGATTTTGTACCTTAGAGCCGTGTTACACTGACAGCAAACTTGATCAGGGATTTCCTATAGCCTCCCCCCTGTAAACATTCCCCCCCAAAGTGGTATATTTGTTACAATCAGCGAACCCACATCACACATTATTATCATCCAAGGTTCATCGTTGACAGTAGGGTTCTCTGTTTGTATTGTACGCTCTGTGGCTTTTGACAAATGTGTAGTGACATGAATCTACCATAATATCATAAAGAATCGTTCCTCCACCCCCAAAATTCTCTGTACTCTGCCTTGTCATTCTTCCCTCCCACACCTGGCAACCACTCATTTTTTCTACTCTCTGCAGTTTTGCCTTTTCTAAATATTATACAGTTGGAATCATACAATATGTAGGCCTTTTAGATCAGCTTCTTTTGCTTAGTAATATGCTGAATAATATTCAATTGTCTGGCTAGACTGCAGCTTATTTATCCATTTGCTTAGTGAAGGACATCTTGGTTTCTTCCAAGTTTTAGAAATTGTGAATAAAGCGGTTATCGACAGCTATGTGTGGGTTTTTGCATAGGTAGGCTTTCAACTCATTTGGGTAAATATCAAATTCTCCATTTTAATTTATAGGTTTACTTAAGATACACTTTGGAGATCATTCCGTGTTAGCACAATCCATAAAGTGTATCCTCATTGGAATTAATAGTGGCAGAACATTTCATTGTCAGGATTGTACTATTTATCTGCCCCCGGTTGATAGGCGTTTAGAAGGGGAGTATGTCCAGGTTCTTGAGTACCAGAGGGGCACAGACTTCTGTCTCCTTCCTGGACCCCAGGAAATATCCCTCCCACAATATCACACGATATCACACATGTCCCCCTGCCCCTTCCAAGACTTCTCGCATTATCCATTTTTCTGCAGCTTCATATTTTGCAAGAGGGAAAAGGCCTCTGCCTGCAGGTTCTTTCTGCTTTCTGTCCGGTTCCGAGGAAAGAGATTGCGTGTCCGACTCGGCATCTAGAATTGAGGAGGCAGGAAGAAAATGAAAGTGTAAACAGATAAAGTATGATTTCATTAACTATCCTGCCCTGGTGTCTGATACTATGATTTCACTTTAAAGAGTAACACGACTCCCCGGGCCGGTTGGGCTCAGTGGGTTGGGCGGCATCCCGCAAACTGAAAGTTCGCTGGTTGGGTTCCTGGTCAGGCCACATGCCTGGGTTGCGGGTTCAGTGCCCAGTCAGGGCGCACGTAAGAGGCAACTGGTTGATGTTTCTCTCTCCCATCAACGGTTCTCTCTCCCAGAAGACTAATGCTGCAATACTACTGTCTTCTTTTCTTGCTCACTTTGTGTAGGCACCTCCGACGCTCTTTCCCTCCTCCCTCCATCTAAAAAGGCAGCTGGAGCAATGGGAGCCACGCCAGCCTGGCCTTTCTCGCACCTCTCCACGGAGCAGACTCACATTCAATATCTGTTAACTAGGCTCTGGCCCCGGCCCCTCTGCAGTTTGCCTTTCCCATAGGATCATCAAGGTTGCCTGGCAACCACCAGCAGGTCGGCCTCTCACTGGGTTTCCTTCAAGAAAATGGCAAACTTCTGTTCCTGTTCCTGGCCAAGCGAGGCCTAATTAGTGTGAACGAGGAATCAATCAGAAGGGGTTGGGGAGCAGGAAGTGCAGGGCGGTGGGCACTCTGCAGCCCGGGTGCAAGGAGCTATCATTTCTTAATTTTACCCCGCACCACCTCCAGGGTGGACCCCAAGGCCCGGCCTGGCAAGGACTGAACTTTTTAGGCTCAGTTTGAGCAACTGTGGAAGGGACAGCGGATCCTTCATCTAGAGGAGGCTGGTTTGGAGAATGGAGACGTGGTTGTCTGGACACATTTGGTAGCTGGGAGTCCAGAGAAGGGTTCTGGCTGGTTCTAGTGGGCAGCAGTGAGATGCAAATGTGGCCCATCCGGGGATAGAGGTTTTGAAAACTCAGTGGTTCCTGGAGGAAGGGCTTTGTCTTGGGGACACAAGCTGGGGATGGGTTGCACGGATGGACGCTGATGCGTTTCATGTGCCTGTCCGCGTATGACACCTGACCTTAGACAGGCCTGCCTTCCTGAGTGGACACAGAAGTTCACCAGTGGGCACGGAGTCTGCCCCGCCCCCACCCTGGGTCCTGAGAACCTGTGGCCCCTTGGTCTCCGCTGGTAAGTGTCAGGTAGGCTGTTGACATCTCCTTCATTTGATGTGGCAATCCCCGCCAAGGGCTCCCGAACCCACAGGAAGGGTCAGGCCACACCTGGCGTGGCTGGGCTGTTGCTGAGGGCCCTGAGTGCAAGGTGGGGGGTGAGGAGGTCTCATAGGACGGACCGAAGAAAGAATTGACCCACTCTTCATGCGAACAAGAGAAGGTCAAGGGCTCTAAGCAGGACTTTTGCAGCTGGAAGAGGGACTGGAAAATTGTGGCATTCATGAGAGGTGGTGGAGAGAGCGAAACCGGTGTCAGGTGACTTGGAAAATCCGTTTCAGATGCTAGTGCATCAAGCTGAGGGGAGGGGGACAGGTAAGCCAGACACACAGGTTCCTGGGGGACCAGCTATGACACAGGAACTGATGCTACTGGTTCACTGTGTACCTGTGCTGTGTCTGGTGCTTTTCATTAAATCATCTTTAGTCACGACAACTGGTAAACCAGGGACTATTGTCCCCACTTCACAGGTGAGGACCCTGAGGCACAGAGAGGCCAACCCGCTTGCCCAGAGGGACTTAGGAAATGGCAGTATCAAGATTCAAATGCCGCCCTGGCTGGTAGCACAGTGGGTAAGGTGCCGGCCCGAGAACCCAAAGGTCGCTGGTTCGATCCCCAGCCAGGGCACATAACCAGGTTGCAAGTCAGGTCTCCAGCCAGGTCTCCAGCCAGGTCTCCAGCCAGGTCCATAGCTGGAGGCAGGTGAAAGGCAACCATACATGGATGCTTCTCTCTCCCTCTCTGCCTCTCTCCCTTCCCCTCTTTCTAGAAATAATGAAATAAAATCTTAAAAAAAAAAAAAAAAGATTCAAATGCTGATAGACCCTCTCCAAATCCTTTTCCACCTGGCTGGCGGTCCCCTCTGCCCAGGCAGGATCCAGTATGACTGTGTACACACAGCCGGGGTCCCTCAGGTGTGGGAGACGGTGTTAAACCCGAGAGCTTAGTGTCACTCCGTTACGCATTTTTTAAAATAGATTTTTTCTTGTAAGTTTATAACTGGAGGGGTAATGCAGAGAGAGGACATGCATGAAGGACACGTGAGCGTGCAGCTGGGTGATGGGTTACACATGCACACAGCTGTACAATGATCACCCAGGCAGGAGCAGGATACGGAACAACCCCCAACCACTCCAGTTGTGTTTTTCCCAACGCCAATCAGAACTCTATTGAAACAGCCAAACGTATATACGTGAATGGGTCACGGGCCACTAGACAGAGCCTGACTAGGTCCGCTAACACAGGGTCTGTGTTTTCTCCCGGAATACTATGGTTTCCAGAGCCCAGGAGAGGTGGGGGTGGGGTGGGGGCAGGCGATTGCACTGCTGATAAGCTCCCGCAGGAAGGCCGGCGCTGGGAATGATTGATGGTTCCGAGCCGCTGATTCGGAGAGAGGGCAGCCGTGTTTAAACTGTCCCTGTTCCAGCCCCGACCGCACTGCTGTTATCTCAGCGAGTTCAAGATCAGCCGTGTTTAAAGTGCTAGGAGCCTTAGAGAGGGCCCCACCCGGAACACATCATTGCCAGAGACCCACCGTTTCACCCTGTCAAAGGAGCGTTTCTGAAGGGACCCCTGTGAACACAGAGATCTGCCTTATAGCCCTCGGTCCTTGGGGGGTTTCCATGCTTGGTGGCGCGTATTTGGGGCCACCCTCAGCCCCCTGCCTTCGAGGCGGTGGGCAAGGAGGCCTGGGTGGCCCTGTGCAGAGGATGAAAGTGCCAGATGGCAGGACAGGTGTTGCGGTGGACTTGACAACCTTATCAGATGCCCGAGGGGCCCAGCCCCCAGCAGACCGTCATGTTTGGTGGAGATGGCAAGGAAAAGTGTCCCCACTCCCCGCTGCCCTCCTCCCGTCTCTTTAGCCTGCTCCATGCTGGTCAGGAGGCCGTTCGGAGGTTCTAAGTCCTCTGCTCCAGTCGAACTGAAGACAGGGTGTCATCCTGTTCTTGTGCTCCTCCCTGCGCCCCCACCCCCAGTGCCTTGCCAGCCGACCAGTGCGCAGGGGAGGCTCACGTCCCAGGCTCTGCAGCCGGACTGAGCTTAGCCCAGTGCAGCGCCTCTGGGCCGCGGACGGAAGGAAACAAAATTTGTCCTTGCTGAGATGCTGTGGCCATGGTGGCCTTGTTCTCAGGGGAAAGGGCTATGATTAGGCAGCCTGAAAGCTCAGCATTTTCCCCATGACTCGTGTTTTATTTTAAATGTTTTTCAAAAAAGGTTTTATTTATTTATCTTAGAGAGATGGGAAGGGAGAGAGGGAGAGAAACATCGATTGGTTGTCTCCTGAACGGCCCCAACTGGGGACCTGTCCAGCAACCCAGGCAGGTGTCCCAACAGGCTGATGCTCAATCCACTGAGCTGCCCCAGACAGGGCGATTTTAAATACTTAAAAAACTTGAGGTATAATTAGCATGCACCATTATATTTATTAGCTTCAGGTGAACCACATAAAAATTTGATACTTGTCTATATTGCAGTAGGTCTAGTTAACATCTGTCACCACGCAGAATTATAGAATATTTTTTTCTTGTGATTATCACTTGTAAGGGTTCCTCTCTTAACAACTTCCAAATATACAGCACGGTATTGTTAACTCTTGTCCCCATGAGCTTATATATCCCCAGGACTTACTTATTTCATTTTATAGCTAGAAGTTTGTACCTTTTGACTCCCTTCTCCTGTTGTGCCCCCCTGCATCCTTCCCTGTATCTGTTCTCTGTATTTATGAGTTGGTTTCTTTTCCTTCTATTTTTATTGTACATGTAAGTGAGATCATACAGTATTTGTCTTTCTCTATCTCACTTATTTCACTTAGCATAATGCTGTCAGAGTCCGCCCGTAGCAGCATTTTATTCTTTTTTTTACGGTTGAATAATATTCCATTGTGTGTATACACCACACCTTTAGCCAATCATCTGTTGAGGGACACCGAGGAGACTTTCCTGTCTTGGCTATTGTGAATAACGCTGCAATGAACACTTGAAGCATAAATATCTGTATTGGTTTTGCCAATCATTAACGGAGAACATGCTCATCTTTAAAGAAATAGAGATGGGTCTAAAGTCGAAAGCAAATCCCTCTCTGTTTACTTCTCCCAGGAATAACCACCGCCCCCAGATCAGGGTGTAAACTTGCTGACTTTACCACTCGTTTACCTCCCTAACTTAAGGGAGGAAGGTCTCCCTACATGCTGCCCTCCCCCTATTCCCATGTGGTAGCCCACTGTCCTTTGTTGAACCCGAGACTCCGCTTGGGATCGATGGCTCCTTCATTCCCAGCTTCAGCTGTAACATTTTCAGTTTCTAAAAACAACGTGAAGGATGTCAATCACAGAAATAATGTATTTTAAAAATTGTGAATACAAGAAACGTCTGCCATTACCCAAGTACAATCATTTTATCCTAGTTCCTCCCAGGCTTTGCTCTTCCCAAGTGTTTTTTAAAAAGATTTTGTTTATTTCTAGAGAGAGGGGAAGGGAGAAAGGGAGAAAGAGAAACATCAACGTGTGGTTGCCTTTCGCACGCCCCCAACTGGGGACCTGGCTGGCAACCCAGGCCTGTGCTCTGACTGGGAATTGAACCGGTGACCCTTTGGTTCACAGGCCGGTGCTCAGTCCACTGAGTCTCACCAACCAGGGTTCTTCTCAAGCATTTTTGTTGGTGCATTTTAGACTTGGTATATACATGATTGAGGCTTATTTCATTATAAACTTATGAAATACTGTGACTTAGTTGTCATTAACCATCGACTTCGGAAGATGCTTAACATACGCAGAGGGGCTGCACGGACATTTTTAGTTCTTCTGCCTCCGTGGGTCAGTTTGGCTGTAACGAACATTCTGGGGGTAGATGGTGCGACCCCCTAAGCTCTGTCATTGCAGTTCCCCATCAGAGCGCCGCTGCTGACTGCAGTTCTCTCAGGTCGGCAAACTCCTCCAAAACCTGCCTCCCAAAGGGAAATGCATTTTCCGGAAAGTATCTCTTGCCTTGTACTTTCCCACCTACCGTCCGCCTCTGTGGCCTCCTCCCCCAAGGCTGTGCAGCAGACCTAGTGAACATCATGCTTCTCAGGAGACCTTCTCTAACTAAGGGACACCTGGGCTGGCTGTCATCTGCTGGGTATACCCACGGCCTGTGTCTCCCTAACCAGCACTTTCTGCACCCCAATTTCTGTTTACAGTGTGGGTTCTCCCCACGGTGGGGGAAAGGGAGGACAATGGGGGGCCAGGGGGGAAAGAAAAGGAAAGAGTGCCTTGTCCCTCCCCCACAGATTTTCTGTCCCCTGGCTCCTTCTGTGGTGTCTAGAGTTAGACAGAAGGGCGATCCTCGCTTAGCCACCCCCATTCACCTCCTGCCCTCAGAGCAGGTACCAGGCGTGGGACAGTGGTTGGGAGGAGGCTCATGCCTCATGGGTGGGTCAGCTACCCTAGCTCCTCCAGTCTCCCCAGCCGCCCCATTTCAGGGCAGTGTGGGTGCGGGGCCAGGAAGGACTGTTTGTTCAGCCATCAGGACAGAGGGCAATGGCTGGCGCTGGAGGGGAGGACCAGCTGTTCCAGCCCCCCTCACCTGAGCGCCTCTCTGGATTTATCGAATCTCCGAGTCTCACAATTGCCTCTAATTTCATTGCTTTCATGGGAAGAAGAGTGCTTTTCCCTGCAGCTAAGATTTTTTATGTTCCCTGGGCTTTACCTCCTCAGCTCTCAGCCTCTTCTTTTTGTTTCCAGCCATTCTCCTTTATCCTGCCCGATGGAGTGGAAGGTCAAACAGGGTGGCCCAGAGGTACCCAGGGGACATCCTGCCTTAACGGACATACTCCACAGGGCTCAGCCATGGCCATAGGAGAGACGATGCTGGTGAGTTCCCTGCGTCTCCTTCCTCCTACCCCACATCTAGAAGGGGAAGAGCACGAGGCATCAGGTTTTACCTCATTCATTCGTTCACTCCTTCACTCAACAAATACGTATTAGGCCTCTGATATGTGCTAGGCACCAGACAACCAAAACCAACTTATTTCACGAAGACTTGGTTCTGTCCAGTGCCCAGGTGAGGTATGACCATGGATTTAATCTCCAGACATGGTTGCTGCCTATGAGAAGCTTAAATCTGCCGGGGCATGCATATGATCGTTGATGGACCAGGCATGGTTGGTTTTAACACATGATTCCTGTTTCACAGGTAAGAGAAGCGAGCCTCAGGACGGTTATCCCTCTCGGTTTTCAATGCCCATCTGACTCTCACACCAAACTGCCTCATTGCCTATAGGCTCTGTGTTGCTTTGCATCTTATACCTTTGCCCGTGCGGTCCCCCTGACCAGGGACACTGTCCCCTGCTTTCCTTCGGCATCTTCTCTAGCATCTTTTCCAATCCTGGGTTAAGTGCCCATCCACCCACCTTGCGCTTGCCACATCATACAAAACGAGCTATTTGTTTCTTCCCCACCAGGATCTGGGAAGATTGGGGGAACAGAACTGACAGGTGGGAGCAAAAATGAGATGGGAATCATTGGCAGCCATGTCTCTGAGTGGATTGGTTCCAAGTCCTTTGGGTTAGACCAGTGAAGAAAAGACCCTCCTTCCCCGCTTATGCCGCCTTGTGCCAGGGTCCCAGAGCCTGGCCAAGCCAGTGGGGACCAGATTTGTCCTGATTCATGCTTCCCAGGCATGCCAGCCCAGACACAGCAAGGGGTGGCCTGTTTAAAGCCAAGTCAACCTATTCCGAAGCCCAAACTTTTATTCTCTGCCATGTGAGGGAGAGCAATTCTCCCTAAACCATTTCAACCAAGAGAAAGCTGTGTGTGTGTGTGTGTGTGTGTGTGATTTTTGGCAAAAAATAGGTAAAACAGCTACTGCCACATGTTCATCTTGACCCGAATGAATCTTGAAGTTATTCTTTTCCTCCCAAAACTAAGGAGAGCAAAACTCACCCCGCTGGCTGAGCAATCAGTCATAGGTGCCAGAGGCAGTGGTGAGATGGTCCCAGAAAGACTGCAGGGTGGCAGACCGTGAAGAGAAAGCACACTCCGGGGACAGGGAGCATTTAGCTGAGAGCATGGAGGGAAGGTACCTCTGCAGACAGTTGATAAGAATTTGGGTTTGAGATCTAAAGCCTGCAGAACTGCACCTAGGACCTGAGCATTTCCTGCAAATAGCAATTACTTGTAAGACGTGAACCCAGTAAAGCAAATACAGGGTGGGCAGCCCAGTGAAACCGAGCCTCAGTTTCTGCATCTGTGAAGTGGGGATAATAAAACCTAACTCACAGGCTCGTCTAGGGGATGAAATGAGATAATGCAGAGGACATCATTGGCATAAGGTCTGACATACAGGGAACACATACCCTATGGTGACTGTGATTCTTTTGATGAAAAGACTGTGATGATGATGATGGTGGTGGTGGTGAGGTGGTATAATACTTAGGACAAGAAATGTCTGGCACAATATAGAGGTGAAAAGAGCTCTCCCAGCCTCTTCTAGAAATGGACAAAGAACAAGAGCCTTCCCTGCCGCTTTCCCCCACTTCCTCCTCTTGTGGCTAATGCAGACAGCAGCAGAGTTGTTAAAAGCTTTGGCAGAAGAGGTGCAGGAGGACTTCAATAAGTGGAGAGAAAGCTCTCAGGTCCTTCAGGTCCCTCCCTATCACTCCAGCATCCCCCTCACTTGGGGACCCTGTGTACACAAGGACTCATGAGAGGGAGACAGGAAGCATGGGGCTCAGGGGCAGCTCAGGACTCAAGTATTCCTCCCAGGGTGAGAGGACAATGGGAGGAGTGGCAGGGAATTAGAAATGGGAACATCCGAGAGAGGCAGGCTGAAGAGCTGTGGAAATAAAATGCAGCAACATCTGGTGTGCTTGAAGGTGACCCCATGGAGGCACTGCCCTGCGTGTGCCAAAGGCTGTTATCCTCATCCAACAAATCTTTATTAGGTGCCTCAGTGCCAGGCATTGTGTTAACCCTTGGGAATCACCAGTTGCAATGCAGACATGGTCTTTGGGGTGATGACGTCAAATCTGAATATGCTATTACTTTTTGAGCAAATGCGTTCACTGTTGTTTACCCAAATACTGCAGAACACCTTTGCTTCTTCTCTTCCTTTCTCTCATACTGCTTATCCAATTCATTAGCAAGTCCTGTGGATTCCATCTTCAACATGTATTCAAAACCTGACCACTTCTCACCACCTCCACCTCTATCACCCCTACCCAGGCCACCACCATCTCCTGCCTGAACTATTGCAGTAAGTGCCTGGCTGGACTTTCCAAAGTTCCCTCTCCTGGCTGGTGGCACAGTGGATAAGGCACTGGCCTGCGAACCCAAAGGTCGCTGATTTGATTCCCCTGCCAGGGCACATAACCAGATTGCAAGCCAAGGTCTCCAGCTAGATCCATAGCTGGAGGCAGGTAAAAGGCAACCATAAATGATGTCTCTCTCCCTCTCTGCCTCTCTCCCTTCCTCTCTCTCTAAGAATAATAAATAAAATCTTTTTTAAAAAAGCCTCCTCTCCCATGGTTGCCAGAATGTACCTTCTAGAACATGAGTCTGCTCATGCTATTCTTCTGCTCAAAGCCTACCCTTGTCTCTTAATTTCATTCTGAATGGAAGGCATAAGCCAGAGAAAACCAGATAGTGATGAGTGCTATGCAGCAGTAGCCTGTCGGAAGCGGATTGAGAACCATGAGGAAAGCCTGCTGTAGAGTGGATGTCCTACAGACCTGAATGCTCTGTAGGAGGCTGGTGGGGAAGTTGGGGGACAGACTGTGCAGTTATAGGACAAAGCACAAGTTTCAAGGGAAGAATACCATTGTAAGGGACTTGAATGAGATAAGGGGAAGTCAAGTAAAGGTTATGTGATGAATTTAGTGCAAGAAGCTTTTTATTAGGAAATGCATTAGGCACTGAACGTGCAGGAATAAGTACAGTCCTGATCCTCGAAGCACTCACTATCCAGAAAGAGACAACAGAAACCAGATAGTTGCTCAGCTAAGGAAATAGCCCATCTAATCAAGAGGTGAAAAAATGATTTTTAAAAAAGATTTAATTCATTATTTTTAGAGAGAAGGAGGAAGAAAGGAAGCAAAACATCAATGTCTGGTTGCTTTTCACCTGCCTCCTGCCTCCAGCTGGAGACCTGACTTACAACCAGGTTATGTGCCCCTGGCTGGGAATCGAACCAGAGACCCTTAGGTTCGCAGGCCGGTGCTCAACCCACTGAGCCACACCAGCCAGGGACATGAAAGTGATATTTGTATAGTTGTTTTGTAAATGTGCCCCGCAGGCGCAGAAACATGGCCTGGTTAGAGCGCTGAGGTCCTTTTTTCCCTCCCAGTCACCGCGCCTCTGTGGCTTCGATCCCCGCCCGGACACGAGGGTGCGCTGTAACACCTGTCAGTACCAGGAGGGCGGCGCGCTATCCTCAGGCCGCTTCTCGCTGCTCCTCACTTCCGGTGGCTAGCGGAAGCGGGGGCTTGACGGCGCAGGGGCCGAGTAGGGAGGCGTGGCGGGGGCGGGGCTGGGGGAGGTTAACGCGGAGCCGGCGGGGGGGTCCGGAGCCCCGGCCCTTTGAGCCGCGACTGACAGGTGAGGACCCTTCCTTCCTAACCGCAGCCTCCGAGCCCCTCAGGCCCTCCTGGAGGCCGCCTCCTGTTACCGGCCTGGGGCTGCCCCCGCGTGACCCGGAGACCCCACGGCCCCCGCCCTGCCACAGATTTCTCTTCCCCTGGAGGTCCCGCCCCGGACTTTTCATTCCGGGGGCGCCCTCTTTGGAGGGGGTGTACCCGCCCCTGGATGCTGCCCACGTTGGAAGCTGTCAAAAGCAGTGGAGGGATTTGTGTACCTGTTCCCATGGGGAAACTGAGCCCCAGCCGCAGGAGAATTGTTTGGCACCACAAAAATGAGTTAGTGGCTGGATTCAGCCACGCTTGCTCTTCGCATAAATGAAGTACAGAATGCATAGGACGGGCCGGCCCCAGTGCCGGGCTCTGAGAAGACTGAGAGGACTAGGGTAGACATGCTCACGTCCCCAGCGGACAGTACAGTTTAGTCGGGGAACCCAGTAGTAGGCACATATCCATGCAAATACGCGTACAGACTGTGACCATTACTTTGGAGCAAACGGACAAAAATATAACGGGAGGACAGTTTTAGGTTAGGGCGGTCAGAGAAGACTTCCTGAAGATGCTGCTTAAAACTGCAATTTGGGGGATTATGGCCACCGGAGGAAATGCCTCCTAGGCAGAGGAAACAGTTGGCAAAGAACTTGGCGTGAGGCAGGGTCAACGCAGAGGAAAGGAGGCCTAAGATGTGTTAAATGCTGGAATGGGCATGCAGAATGTAATGTTTGTGGACGGCAGGAGCTCACACATCACTGAGACCTAAGTAATATGCAGAGACAAAGTTGCAAGTGTGAATGCTATGAAGGGCTGGGGCATGGCTAGGATATTGGTATTTTATCTAATGAGAAGGTGATGGAAGGTTTGTCTGAGAAGAGGTGATTAGGCTGATATCTGAAATCGGGGTTAACAAGGTGAGAAGAGCTTTTGTTGATTGAGGTTAATGGCACGTGCAAAGGTGCTGAGGCAGGAGGTAGGCAGGACACTGGCTGCCGGCCTGGTCAGAGCTCAATGACAAAGGAGGCCGGAGAGGGTGATCTGAGACCTTAGGTTGCCATGTTAAGGGTTTAGATTCTATTCTAAGACTAGTGGGAAACCATAGTGGAAAGGGTTGGACTGCAAAAGCATTTTAGATCATTCTGGTTGTCGGTTGGATGGGCAGTGGACCAGAATAGATTTAGAGAGACCATGTAAGAAACTTGCAGTAATGTAGACATGCAATGCACACGTTGGAGTTTCTACTTTGCTTAAATGATCAGTGTTTTTTTTTTTTCTAAGTTGAGCAAACTGTAGTGTGTTTGCTCACTACAATCTGACTCTTATTTGAGATTAGTCAGTGAGATGCTGTCAAATGCCTATTCCTTCTCCCATTCCTGGTCCTTGCCTACCTCTCGTGCCGTGTCGGCCTCTCGCTCAGACTCCAATCCCACCTTAGGTACGCAGAAGTGTCCTGGGCAGAGATTGAGTGAGGCAGTTCTGTGCATTACTTGGTGTTTGAGTAGGGTGTTTGTAGGCGGTATCAAAATAGCTACACGTTACAAGGAGTAGCTACGTGAAATTTAGTACTGTATTTATTATTCAGCTTATACTCAGGGAAGGAGACATGCTGCCCACTCTCATCTTGGGAGCTCCTAGGTTCAGGTTTAAGGAGGGAAGCCTCTTTGACTTGTATATGTTTTGGTGACTTTTGCTCTATTTTCTTCTACTTGGCTTTTCCATGTAGAGATGTGATAATGGATCATCATGTTTCCACCATCAAACCTCGAAGAATCCAGAACCAGAATGTCATCCACCGCTTGGAGCGCCGGCGGATCAGTTCGGGCAAGGCTGGCGCCCACTGGCATCAGGTCCGAGTGTTCCACCAGAATGTCTTCCCCAACTTCACGGTTGTCAACGTCGAAAAGCCTCCCTGTTTCTTGCGTAAATTCTCCCCCGATGGACGCTACTTTATCGCTTTCTCGTCGGACCAGACATCTCTCGAAATCTACGAGTATCAGGGCTGCCAGGCAGCCGAGGACCTGCTGCAGGGCTACGATGGGGAGATCCTGTCCAACGGCAACGATCAGCGGTCCGTCAACATCCGCGGCCGCCTCTTTGAACGGTTTTTTGTCCTGCTGCATATCACCAACGTGGCGGCCAATGGGGAGCACCTGAACCGGGAGTGCAGCCTCTTCACGGATGACTGCCGGTGTGTCATCGTGGGCTCAGCCGCCTACCTCCCAGATGAGCCCCACCCGCCTTTTTATGAGGTGTATCGGAACAGCGAGTCCGTGACCCCCAACCCACGGTCCCCTCTGGAGGACTACTCCCTCCACATCATTGACCTTCACACTGGCCGCTTATGTGATACTCGCACCTTCAAGTGTGATAAGGTGGTCCTGTCCCACAACCAGGGGCTGTACTTGTACAAGAACATCCTGGCCATCTTGTCAGTGCAGCAGCAGACCATCCATGTCTTCCAGGTGACTCCGGAGGGCACTTTCATTGATGTGAGGACCATTGGCCGCTTTTGCTATGAGGATGACCTGCTCACTGTGTCGGCTGTTTTCCCCGAGGTCCAGCGGGACAGCCAGACGGGCATGGCTAACCCTTTCAGGGACCCTTTCATTAACTCTCTGAAGCACCGGCTGCTCGTCTACTTGTGGCGCCGCGCGGAGCAGGACGGGAGCGCAATGGCCAAGCGGCGCTTCTTCCAGTATTTTGACCAACTGCGGCAGCTGCGCATGTGGAAAATGCAGCTTTTGGATGAAAACCATCTGTTTATCAAGTACACTAGTGAGGACGTGGTAACCCTGAGGGTCACAGATCCATCTCAGGTATGAGGGGCCTCCTGCCTGTTACTTCTCCCGTCTCCTCTGGAGAAGGTGACAGTTTTTGCCTTTGCATTTAGCCACCTCTCAGAAATACACATTTAATGTCATTTAAAAGTTTTGCTACCCTAGGATTCAGTCAGACTTCAAACAGCTCCATTTTTCTCTGGCCACTTATGTGGATTTGCATAAATGGAAGCTAAATCTCATGCCATTAGCATATATATAGTCACCTGTGTGGCTATGACTCTCTTGTGCAGAGCATTTTTAGGGCCCCTGAGGTGGAAGGGCCAGGTGTGGGCTGCCTGTGGATAATCCTGCCTTGGTTTTTGTGGGACCTTGTTGGTCTGACTGTTTTTGTTTTGGCAATAAGGATGAGCCCACACCATACCAAAAATCCTCTAAAAATCTAGCCTCTCTTCCTGCTTAAATGGTTAATGTCAACCTACTTCTTCCCAAAGTCTTCTTTAAAAGAGAACAAAGAGGCAAATTTATTTGACAAAGTTTTATGACTTTACCTTGCCCACGTGCTGAAAGGTAGGTGGCAGAGCAGTAAAAGAGCAAAAGGAAGCCCGAATTTGCCCCCCACCCAAATGGTTCATCAGGTCCTGAAGTTTTTCAGTTTGGGTGAGAGGTGTTAGTAGGGGAGAGAGGCTTCACTCACGTCGGGTGAGATGTTGGTAAGAGCACAGAAACCTGAGACTGTTGGATTGAGACACTGTACTGAAATTCATGGTAACCAGGCGTTTCCCTTTAAGAAGCCCTCCATTTCTCTGTAGATTGGGGAAGAGACCACCTTTCTGTACCTGTGCCCCCATTCTCCTATTCGCAGACAGTCTTTTTAGATGCTAGTTTGAGATTATGAACAGATTGCAATTGCAAACCAATAAACCACCAAGTCATCTGAGTTTGGCGTCATTCATTGACCTGCAGCTGTTCCACCGTTACCAGACACTATGGGGCCTTGTTTCCTGAGACCTTCCAGCCATCGTGGTAGCATTTTCTGACATTTTCCTTCTGAATCATGATTTATGAGTTATTTATTGATTGATTGATTGATTTTTTTTTTTTTTTAAGATTTTATTTTATTATTTTTAGGAAGAGGGGAAGGGAGAGAGGCAGAGAGGGAGGGAGGCATCAATGTATGGTTGCCTTTCACCTGCCTCCAGCCACAGACCTGACTGGAGACCTGGCTTGCAACCTGGTTATGTGCCCTGGCTGGGGAATCGAACCTGCGACCGTTGGGTTCACAAGCCGGCACCTTACTCACTGTGCTACCAACCAGGGCTGATTTATGAGTTTTTTAAAGAATGGGGAGTACTGTGGTTTTAGAGGTCGTTTTTTTCTGGATTCTTTTTTCTTCCATGTCCATGAAGTCATCCATGGAGCCATCATGGGTGAGCATCTAGTTCATCATGTGCCTTGAGATTGGTGGTGACACCCTTGCCTTCTGTACCCTCCTGCCCTGCACTTCCCCGTTGGCCCTGAAGGCTTAGTAGATGTTGGTGTAATCCTATGTTCATATAATTATGATGGAACCTGATGAGGCCCTGATGTGATCAAAGTGGCGCCCAGGTCTATAGAAAGGACATGAGTCAACCTTTTATTTAGGTTTGGGCTATAACTGCTTTTTTTTGTTTTGGAGGGAATAAGATGTCTGAATTTGAGATTACCCCTTTTTTCTTTGCTAACCCACGACCTATTTATTAATGATAGCTCTAATCAGTTGTAGCCAGAAATGTTACAAGGTCTTTGTGCTTAGCTTAAAAGAGTTGTAGCTTGAAACCTAATCTCTCTGTCCTAGTTGTCTTTCCCTCCTTCCTCAGTTTAATTTGAGAGGTTCCAATAAGGTTAATGAGCAAAAAGTGCATCCAAAAGAAAGCCTTGCTAATATTAAGGGTATTATTCTCAGGTTACCCTCCAGCCTCTTTAATTTACAGCCAAATTTAATTTCCAGGGGTTCACAAAGTCATGTAACATAAGCTCTGGGAAGGACTAATTACTAGTAAAACAGGTGGGCCAAATGGCTCCAGTAATTGGTAACGGGGATTTAAACTTGGCCATTGGTGGGGAAGACTAATCTCAGTGTTCTGAAAACTTCTGGAGTCCTGCTGGAAACTTGCAGGTCGCTGTACACTGTCGCCTTCACTGTGACAGCACTTGGTTCCTGGTGTTTCCCTCCTCCCTGTTGGCCAGCAGAGCGCTGGAGGCGTGAAGGTCACTTGTCACCCAGCGGCCTGTGGCCCCTTCAGGACAAGGAAAAGGGGTTGGCATTTGAATGCCTTCAGGTCCCCCTCTGAGATTTGCTGTAGGTCACAAGCATATCTTGCAGATGCTCTGGGCTGAGAGAACACCGATGGAAGAGGAAATGCCTCTCTGAGGTTCATTTGTCCAGCAGCAGCGCCCTGCCTGGGTGCAGCCGGCCTGCGCAGTCTTAGGGCACAACGTACCTGAGGCGGCTCCACATGTTAGAAATGTTAAGAGGAAAACCAAATGCCCCGAGAGTGAACTTTCAGCTGTGCATGTAAGAGAAGGCGATTTGTCAACAGGCGGCCCCAGGGTCGCAAATGACTTTCTCAGCAGGAAGGAAAATTAAAACTGGCATTTAAAACAAAAAGTTTTTTTTTTTTAACTCAGGGTGGGTTGGGGAGCAAGTAGGGATTAAACATTTAGAAGGAAAAATTTTGAATTTGCACTTTGCAATGAAAGGTTGAAACCCTTTTATATGGATATGCTGGCCAGTTCTGTAATTCTGGGGGCACCCAGACCCTTGATCCTAAAGCCCACCGAGGCCGCCCCCTCTCCCAGAACCACTTGGAGCCACGGTTCAGCCCAAGTGCTGGTGTGCAGGGGTTTGCCGGTTTCCCTTGGTAGCTTGGATTTCCAGCCAGTTGTTAAGTTGCTAGGCAAGGCGTTACACTGAGCTGTCCCTCGGCCTTCTCTGTCCTTCTGCAGGCGTCGTTCTTCGTGGTGTACAACATGGTGACAACAGAGGTGATCGCTGTGTTTGAGAACACGTCAGACGAGCTTTTGGAGCTCTTTGAGAATTTTTGTGACCTCTTCCGTAACGCTACTCTGCACAGTGAAGTCCAGTTTCCCTGCTCAGCCTCCAGCAACAACTTTGCAAGGCAGATCCAGCGCCGGTAAGCTGTTCCACTGGGCTCAACAGCTTAATTTTTCTTAAATTTTCTTAATTTGTCGGGGTTAGACCAATAGTTGTTAACTTCAGGAAATTATACCGAAACCTTGTTCTCTGATTCATACATCTAGCTCACTCCCCCACATAATTGTATCCTAATGTAACATATTTTGCTGTCTTATACTCTGCTGCATTGAGAATATGTATACAGAAATGAAAATTATTTTTTATTTCATGGGAACACATGGCCCTAACTGCTCAATTTTATAGTCTCCAGAAATCTTTGGGTAAAAATAAATGAAAATGGATCCATTATAGTTAAAAGAAATGTTTCAGAAAAAATATGAACCCCAAGGATCATGAGTCACGCGTAAGGAAAGCCTTTATCTTGAAAGGTAGGCACCACAATAAAACAAACGATAAAGAAACAACATTGCATTCATTGGAATAATTGAAGCTATAAGAACAGAAACTTTCCTAGAATAGGGACACTGTAGAAATTAAAAATTTTGTTAGGCATACTTGAAGAACTCTCTGAGAAAGACTCAAAAGAGAATAAAAATGGGAGAGAAAGGATGGAAACGGAGTTACAGGATTTGCCCCGGTGTTCCAATATCTGGCTAATTCCAGAAGAAGCAGTAGAGAAAATGAGGGCTGAGCGGTACTGCCAGGCAGTTCCAGTGCTAAAGAGCACGCACTTCCAGGTGACAGGACCATCGAACGCTGCGCTCAGCCCGGCTTGTACTGGTTCCTTTAAGTAACCACTTGTTAGTTAAACTTGAATGAATTTTTGCAAGCTGATTGTTAATCATAGCCATCAGTAAAAATTATTATCTTTAAAAAATTAACTATTATCTAATTATTTCAGTATTGCTTATGCCCTTGAGGTTATTTGTATCTATTTCCTCTGTATGGTGACCACACTGTATCGTGATGTGCTGCAGTTCTTCTCTTGACAACTGTGTTCATGATGTCATGCTGGGCCCTCGACACTGACTGCAGCAGCAGGGGTCACACCACAGAAACTGGCACAGGCTTCCAGTCATGACTTTTTTCCCGCTGGAGAAATAATTATTAAACCTTTGTTAGCACATCACTGGGTTCATCAAGAATCTAGTACAGTCAGTGAAAAAAGACCCATACTGAGGCATGTCACCATGAGATTTTGAAATATTGGGGATATAGAGCAAACTATAGTCATCAGAATGACATTATAGTGACTAATAACAACACTGAAAGCTTGAAGTCATTAAAATCATGCCCTCAGATTGCTCTGAAAAAATGACTTCTACAATTCTGTATTCAAATAAGTGGTGAAGTAAAGGCATTTTTAACATGCTGCCAAAAAAAAAAATGACTTCCCGTGTACCTTTTCCAAGAAAGCATTTGGAAAATGTATTTTAGCGATAAACACAAAAGAACAGTGCAGAAATAAGTTTGACACCGGAGAGGAGCAGAGAGAATTCCAAGGACGGCAGTGAAGGGAAGTCCCAGGATGACAGACCACCAGCCCGACAGGTTGAAGCAGGAGGGTGAGGTCTCTAAGAGGGGTGTATCCAGGAAATACTGACATCCTTAGAACATTCGGTGGGTTTTGTGTGCTGACCAGAGTGTCGGCTCTGTTCTAGTAGGGCCCTCAGCGCAGGCCTCATTGAGAAGGGGTGCTTGGGCAGGCTTTTGGAGGAGGCCAGGGAGCCAGCCAGGCAGCACCAGGAGGAGGACTTCACCAAGTCAAGGGGGCGGTAAATCTGAAGGTCCTGTGGCGGGTCTCGTGCCTCCGAGCAACAGCAGGGAGGCCTGTTCTGAGGCTGTGGCTATCACCGCAGGGAGGCATAGCGTTGGAGCACAGGGCCTACGTGGTCTCACTCATGTGGTAACATACCACTGGTCGCTGTGTCAGAATAGACTGCAGGAGAGTCCAGTCAAAGCACCTAGAAGAGTGCCTGGCCCATCCTGGGCCATTAGTCATGATTTGTCTATTGAATATTGGTGGCTGGGGGCAGGCTAGTGACAGTAGGGCAGTAAGTAACTATGAGAATATGTATTTGGAAGATGGAGCCAGACTGTTGGTGGAGGGTGGGGCATGGCTGTGAGAGAACACACAGGGGATTCAATGTTTTTGGCTTAGTCAGCTTGCAAGAGAGCTTCCATCACTAGGTGGTGGCAGAGCCTGTGGCGCAGGCGTGGGGAGGTGAGCGCCCTCCCAGTGGAGTGGCCTCGTGGCTTCCCCGCGGGAGCAGTGCCAGCGCCTCCTGGTGGGCCAGAGGCCGTGAGGACTGAGCACCAGCTCCTGGACTTGCAGCCTGGAGGCCCCCGGCACCCTTGAGAGGAAGGGCGGCAGTGGGGTGGCGGGTGTGGGAGTCTGTCTGGGGAGGCTTGGGAAGGTACGGGGGTGGGCGGAGAATTGGACACAGAAGAGAGCTGAGGAGCGCTGCCCTGGGAGCTGCAAGAGCAAGTGGTGTCCAGCTTTTCTTATTTTTTTAAGTGGTGGGAGGAAATGCCACGTTTGTATGCAGATGGGACCTGGGTCGTGTAGTCAGGGAGGCTGAGGGTGGGGGGATTTGGTTGAGTATGCGAGAGGGGGTGGGATCTGGAGGCCAGGGAAGGAATTGGCCTAAGGTGGCCGCACAGGTAGTTATGTGGGTACAGATGTGCTGATGGGAGCATGACAGCTTCTCTTCCCGTGAGTTCCGTTGGTCAGTAACCAAGTAGGCGGTGCCGGTTGGGCAGGGTGAGCATGGAGGAGAGCAGGTGAAACGCAGGGGACCACGGGCTGTGGGAGTGTGGCGTGAGCGCCCTGCAGCACTAAGGGCCCACGCGAGGGTCGTGGTTGTCCATTGAAAGTGAGCATTGTCGTATGTTATCTCCAGCCCCCGAGCAGCTGAGTGGATACAAGCATGGGATAGACAGCTGAGCTCGGAGCTGTAGCTTTTCCAAGCAAGCACTGCGGAGCAGGAGACAGGGTGTTGTGGGCGCGTGCGGTGGAGCGGTTGGCTGGCACTAGGTGGAGAGGGACGGAGGGAGGGCATGATGAGGGTGTAGGGTGGCAGAAGTTGGTGGAATTGATGGATTCACTGTTCAGCCCGTTGGGGTGAAGGCCTGTGGAGGCTGGGTGAGCAGAGGGAGGGATGGAAAGCTGGGGGAGAAGGTGGCTGCAGAGTGTGACGCTCCACTCCGAGGGTACTGGGGTTGCAGTCACTGGTAATGGTGGATTAGAGACAGGACCTTGGCAATGGATGGTTGAAGCAGAGAGGTGGGCCTGGAACCAGGAGGCCATGGTGTTGGAAGAGGCATCTCGGAGCATTTTGAAGTCACCCCATGTAAGCATCAGTGAGTCCCGAGTGACAGGGCAGCAGTCGGGGTGGCCGCTGCTTCTCCCAACCAGTAGGCAGCTGCAGGGCGGAGGCCCTGGGCGCTCGTGAGCAGAAACCGCTCCAGCCTGTAGTGTGCACGGAGGCTCGGATTCGTGGCTGTAACGAAGCGGGGCAGCCCCCATCATCCTACCTTCTGAAGCCGTGAGCCCGGCCGGGTGGCAGCGTGGATGGTGGTACGCAGCACTAGACCTTTGCTGGAAAAGGGCTGAAAACAGACAGCCCAGGAACTTGGTCCCAGCTCAAATGAAATGGAAAGACTTTCCGTTTGGCCCAAGGTTAAATTGTGTGAATTACCCTGAGGCTGTGACAGTGACCACAACAGCAATGGAAGAGCGACCTTGACAGCTGGGCTTTCCCCGGGGGAGGGTGAGAAGTGTTCTTTTCCTTGTAGCGCTGCAGGGTAACAGTGGGAACAAGAACCACAACCCGTCCAATCTGCTTTTCTGGTCTTAAATTTAGGGACCTCCAGCTGTTTATTTCATTAGTTTTTATTGCATTAGTTTCGGGGATCAGATGTTACAGCTCCCATCCGCCACCCCCAGGCTAAGAAAAATTTATTTATTTTCCCTTTGATGCTTAAAGTATATGGTATGCTTTGATACAGAGATTTTAAAAAATACATACTTATAGTTGACATTCTAAGAAGCTATAGGAGTGAAAAGGAAAGGGAGAAATCTAAAGTGTTGTTACACAAACACAGCAATTCACATTTTGATGTATTTCTACCAGTCTTTATCTTAGGCATAAATTTTTGTTTTCTTTGTGTTTTTAATCGTACTATAGAGACAAAAGCAGCCTACTTCTTTTACTTACCATTTTTCCTGTTATTATATAATATTTGGAAACTAGTTTTTCATTTAGTTTTGAATTTTTTCCTTCAGTTTTTCATTCTTGTAAACAATGTCATAGTAGACGTGCACAGAGCTTTCTGCATGTAGGATTGTTGCTTTGGGATAAATTTCCAAAAGAATAGGAATGGTTGGTCAAACGGTTTTAAGTTTAGTACTTGTTATAGTTGTGAGAAATAACCATTGCATTACTATTCGTTATTGAAGGTAAGTCAGATGGGCGACTTCGTCCATGTTACTGTCTGCATAGGCACTGGTGTTTCTGCAGGGCTCAGGCAGAAAAGTCTGTTTAAACAAAGGCAGAGTGATCTGGGGGGAGGTTTGGTGACAGTTGGCTCCCGCCTGATCCTAAGAACAGCCAGAGTGGCAGCTCTACTCAGGATTCTCTGCTCTCCATAATCCCTTCTTTGGCGCAGGCTGGGGCTGTCACTTGGGAGAGCAAATTCAAGTAGAAATAGTTGTTACAGATTAGTTGGAAATTTAAAATGTTTGTTGGTCTTTTAAAACACTGTCCTAAAGTCATGGTCCCTGTTTCTAATTGTTTCCTCCTTTTGGAGAGTACTTGAAGCTAGCCAGACTGTGTGTGAGTTCTGACTGCAGTCAGCATTCGGAATTTTATTCCCAGAGTGAATTGTTTTTGGATATGTGTTTGCCCATTTAAAATGCATGTCTGCTGACACGGTCCTCACCGTGTGCTCCCTTCTAGGTTTAAAGACACGATCGTCAATGCCAAGTATGGAGGGCACACCGAGGCCGTGCGCCGGCTGCTAGGCCAGCTGCCCATCAGCGCGCAGTCGTACAGTGGCAGCCCCTACCTTGACCTGTCTCTCTTCAGCTACGATGACAAGTGGGTGTCAGTCATGGAGCGGCCCAAGACCTGCGGGGACCACCCTATCAGGTACACCATCTCCCCTCTGGCTGCAGACTGTGGGAGGGCTGGTGATGGCCGCATTCCCGTTCCCTTCTCCTTGGATGTCCTTTCCCCGTGGGCTGTCCTTTTGGCTCATGGGCTGGATTGAAAGGGTGGGCTGTGTGATCACTTAGGTGCTAGTCTTACACATTAACAACTTACACTCTGCTTCTCATCGAAACATCCCGCTTAGGTAAGTGGTAACGTAGTACTACTTCATAATGAAGTTTATGGTTCAGACTTTTTAATTTTACCCAGCTGAGATTATTCCCCCAGTTACCTAATAGAAAAGAAAGCAGAAACAATTGGGGAACAGAAAGTTTCAGAGAAACTCATCCTTAAATGGGGCATTTTGGAATATAGATAATAACACTTGTAAATATTTGGCATTATTGCTGGAACTTGAAACTAACCCCTGACGGTCAATGCCTGCCTCACAAATGTCCAGGTCCCAGAGCCACCTGTCTCTCCAGAGGGGCCTGTGTTGTGTGTGCTGTGCGAGGTGCTCGGGACAGAATAGGCACCCTTGTCACCGGTGGGTTATCTCAGGGGCGGTAGGTGTGTGCCTGGGGCCTTCAGCGGGAGCGTGGCTCTTTATTGCGTAAAAATGGTGTAGTCAATATTTCATAGTCCAGCTTTATTGTGTATTAATAGGCTTGTGTAAAATATTCTGTGTAGTTAATCACCACTCATAACATTTTCTTTGGGAAATTGCAATCAAGGTCCAAAAACCAGTTGAAATTTTTTTATTATGGAAAATTTTAAACATGCGGAAAGCAGAAGAGTAGAAGGAACCCACCGCCCAGCTTCAGTAGTTACAGCTCCTGGCCAGTGCTGCTCCGTCTCTTTCTGTCACCATCTTCTCCCCTCCCGGCCACCTCCCTGGATTGTGCCCATCCCCTCCCGGGCATCACGACACATCACGTCACTTGTAAATATTTCAGTGTGAAGTTTTAAAAGATAAGGACCTAAAAATACAACCTCAATACCATTATTTCATCTAGAGAAAATGAAGAGAACTTTGTTGAGACCACCAAATAGTTACTCAGGTTTCACATTTGCCTATTGTCTTCTAAGTATTCTTTTCAGTTTATTTGTTCCAAATCAGGATCCAAATAAGGTTCCTGTGTTGCATTTGGGCACTATTTCCTTAAGTCTTTTTTTCTGTTGGTTCTGTTTCCCTCTTTTTTCCTTGCAGTGAAATTGTTGAAAAGCCAGGTTATTCGTCCTATAACATTTCTCACATTCTAGATTTTGCTTGTTGCATCCCTGGTGAAGCAGTTACCATCCTTCTCATTCTGCCCTGTGTCCTGTAAACTGGCAGCTAGACACAGAGCTCAGACTACTCACTTTAAATTATAAGCCCTTTGGAGTCAAAAAGCAAACTTGATTGACAGAAGGGAGTCTTAGAAAAACAAACAGAACACTAAAAGGTGAAAAAAAAAAGTATAAACCCTTTGTATGTTGGAGATAATTTCTCACCCTCTGACCTGCCTTTCTGGTTTGGAAAGCTTAACCTAATGAGCACATCTGGAAGTGCCATTGCCCTTGACTAAAGGGATTTTTCTTGTAATTCTCATTTATTTGTAAATGGGAACGTAAGGATGTTAAAGGCATATGAAGAGATAATGCCATTACTCTTAACACATTAGTTGTATACCTCATTCTAGTCTTTGTCAGCATGTATGTTTCCATTGACACATTTGCAGTGTGGTTAGCATGATCCTATGTAGACTGCTTGCTTTTATAAGGGTGTTTTCATGTTGTCACATAGTCCTCACAGTCCTATTGATAGATGTACTGTACTTATTTACCCATCCCCCTTATTAACTGAGCATTAATTATTCTCTTTCTGCATTTTTCCATTAGAGCTAATGCTGTAGTAGCCATTATTCTTTATTCATGTTGCTATTTACTTGATTTAAATTAAATTCTGAGGGTGTAAATTCTTGGAAATGGGATTATTGTGTCAAAGGGTATGAATATCTTTGTCTATTGTCTATTTGCTTCCCAAAGGAGAAATCATAGAGTTCTTTAATTCAGGCTTTAACTTTTTTAGAACCTTCCCCAGTTCAGTTGCTGCTCCCCACCTACCACCACCCCCCCGCCCCCCATTCCTGGCTGATCATCTGTGTTCTCAGTACCACAGGGCAGTTACTTTGTATTCATGGTTTTTTTTTTTTTTTTTTTTTTTAAAGCACTGGGGTGAGT